>VXAV01002796.1:123162-175212 GCA_013399715.1 Alectura lathami | reverse complement strand
TTTTTTGGTGAACCATTTGACTATTTGTGTAATAAATGAAAAAGCTAAAAGCAATTGGTCTTAGAGAGATTTTATTCAGCTCCCAATGAGAGTAAACTCTTAGCAGGTTACAGACAATCTAGCGTCTGAATGATGGATTTACAAAGCTCATGAGATAGGTGGCTGTGGTACTTCCAGAAAGCAAACTGTAAGATTAAAAACAAAACAAAAAAACCCACAAACTTTGCTGTTGGCTCAGCTGAATCTATATTAATAATATCATTCATACTTCATAATTCTTTTAGGACATTCTCTTTGGGGAAGAGCAGTTAGACTTAAATTTTGTGTCCCCAAAACAGTATATTGCAAAATCACTGTATTTATTTTAAGACTAATAATGAATTCAAATTTGTATTAAGACTAATAATGAATTCAGAATTCTCTCAATGACAAACTGATATTGGAATTAAAGAATCAGTGGGTTCTGTTTTAAACTACTTTGTATTTTCTTCATTATGTTTGAGACATTTGCATCTGAGAGAAATAGACACATAATGTCCCTTAAACGATGAATGAAGTCCTGTGATTCTTTGTACAGGGAAGACGGATAGCTTTTTTTTCCTCTCTTCCACTTTTATTTTGAGTTTTTAATTTTTATTATTTTGTGTACTTTCCTCTGCAAGACTGAGTGGCAGCTTACATAACAGCAGTGTTTTTTTGCACCAATATTAAACTGAGAATCCAGTGCCATGGCAGCAACTCAAGCCAAAGACAGGCTTTGCCTCAACCTGTCTAACAGACTCCTTTGAACCCTGAGAAGTGAGATGAGAGGCAGTTAGGACATGACAAATCATCTAAATACCCACTGCCCATAATATTTTGCCTCTATTAGCTCAGTTACTCAAAATAGTCAGAGAATTAGTGTACAAATTAAATCCAGATTGGCTGCTGCTTGACATATTTGTAGGCTGTAGATTTTTCTGCTTCCCCTGGAACAATTTTTAAAGCACTCTTGTTCAATTTCTGTATCTTTATATTTTAGTCCTTTTTCCTTTCTCCATTTCACCTGTGGCCTGTCGCAGCCCTCAACCCTCTCCTCTCCTTCCCCTCTCTATTTCTGTCCCTTTACTCCCCTTCTCCCTTTCCCTTTTTTTTTTTTCATACCAGAACGAAAGCCTGAAACTTCATTTCAGTTTCCTGAGATTGCTGCATTACACCCAAAATAATACTTTTTTTTTTTTTTTGTCAGAGAACACATAAGAAAAGTGAAAGAAATAGTTAAAAAAAAAACAGATGCATAGAATTGGAGGAATACTTCTGTTTTTAAAGAGTTGTCAGTGAGGCACTCAAAAGGAAGTCAGCTGGTCTCCTACACCTTAGACACATGTTCTAACCACTCAACATTTAGTACAAGTGTGGCAACTCCTTTATGTGTTTGTAAATTTAGCCTTGGAGATTTGGTTTCCACTGGAGAACATTCATTGCTTTAGATCTGAAATTTGCATTCTGAAGTAGAGTTTGACTATGCTTATGTAAATTAATAAGTCCCTCTAAAAAGTTGTTCTAGTTATAGTGATTCTGGTTGGGGAAAAAAATAAGTTACTGCTATGTGGAATGCACTTTTGGCTGTATGTTACAATTGAATAGATAATAGCTATTTGTGCCTGTGAACAGTTTGATGTGAGTTAGTTTTGTAGACTGAGATATTAACCCTTTTTTTCTTCAAAATATGTATTTATTGTGATTAACCCCTGTGCCTTCAACAGGACTTGCAGGACTCTCCATCATGGCCTTGTTGACTGTTGTAGGCTGCTCAAGTCCTAGATCTGATTCTCCTTCCATAATGTTTTGGGTTTTTTTTGACACCACTTATGGCTACCTGGTCTAGTGGGAGGTGTCCCTGCCTGTGGCAGGGTGGTTGGAACTAGCTGATCTTTAAGGTCCCTTCCAACCCAAGCCATTCTATGATTCTATGAGTTACTAATATACCTGCAGGTGCAGTTAAGAACGTAAGCAGGCTTGTGTACACTTAATAGTAGTTCATCAATTAAGAACATTCCAAATGAAAATTCAGAAGTGACTTTAAACACAGCAGTTTGATTTCACTGTGATTGCACCAGACTAGGTAAGGAACAAACTAAAAGACCAGCCAGCTTTCACTTGTGATGATTTGCCTTAGTGTTACAAGTATGGCATAAATGCCTGTGTTTGTGTAAATACATTTATCTGTCCTTCGATTTAATCTTAAAGAATATACATAATCTCACAGATATAAGAAACCAAGATTCCATGCAGGAGGTCTGCGTGGCCTAGGAACTTTGAAGGGAAGGTAGGAACCATGCAGTAGCTTTCAGTGCTAGAATGCCTAAACCATGATAATAATTTTCTTTTTCACTCGAACCCTTAACTTCCACACATCCTTCAGAAGATTACCATGGAGATAATGGTGAAGTACAGTGACTTAGTGAAAATACTAATGGAAGGCCTGGAAAAGCCTGGCATCTTTGTACAGCCTCTAGAAGCAGATCCTCAATCTTCCTTAAACTCNGTTATATTTTTGCCTGTAAAATAGCTACATCCTTTTTATTACTATTATTATTTTGTTTCTTTGTTCTGTTGTTTGTTTGTTTTTTTCTTTCTTGACTGTGCCATTTACTACTTTCAGGGTGAAGTATTAGAAGTGCCTCAAGGTTAAAACAAACAAGAAAATGCAATGTAAATGAGTTAGTCATTGTTACTTACACTTTCAGCTCTTCATCAATATTGGTCGTTTACTAAAGCAAGTTACATAAAAGAAATCACTGACAAAAATAATTATAAAAAAAAACTACTTATGAGGCTTACATTTATAGGATATTAGTACAACTCGTGTTTTTTCAAATGTCATGAGAACAAGTAATGGTGACTGTGAACATTGATGTACATAACTCAGCTGCATCAGATAACAACAGACTGGGTAAGACAACACTGTTCTAGGAAGTGCTTATGCCGTAGAGTCAAATAGTTGGATTTCACACAGGGCCAAACATAGTTTTCTTTAAAGTTCTTAGCCTTAGATGATCAGGTAATGTCTGGGGATTAGGTGAACATGATTTCTCCTTCATCTAAGAACAGAACATGACCCAGGTGTTTTTATTCATGTTTCGCTGTTTCATCACATTTAGGTTTTGATTTTTATATTCCTGTTGATATTCAGAGATGATAGGTTTTAAGACAGTTAAATAACATCTTCCCCAGTTTGGCTTTTTTTTCCTGCCATTCCAAAGTTATTTGATGACATTAAGGGCAGGAACCTGTTTGGAGCAGGCAGAGAGGATTATCTGCATGACCTAAGGCGTGAAAAAAAGATTACAGAGGAACTCCTTGTCTTACTACTATAACTCTGTGTCGTAGCTGGGTTCTTCATTTAGTTAATGGACCAGGCCAAAGATGGAGAACTTGATTGTGCACCCAGGTTTGTTCACCGTAGGCCTTTGCACAAGGCAGGACGTATGACTGAGATTTATCTGCCTGTGCAAAGAACAGTCCTTAGCTGAAGAATTCCTGATTGATTGCATTACAGCCCAGTATGCATATTTTGACATCTTAAAGACAAATGAGTAACATACCTTACACATTTTTAATTGATGAATAAAATTCTTGGATAGAGCTAATTTTGTCATTTTCATAAATTCATGTACCCTTTTTATTTAACATTTTATGTATGCTTTAAATGCATTGTATGTTTTTGTGTTTGATTGTCAAGTATTCATTTGTGTTTGGACTTTTGTATTAATTTTTCTTTGACTTTTTCTCATAGCATGATTTCTCATATTTTATTTTGTTTCTTTTAGGTTTTGTTTTATTTCATAAGATCCCACTGGATGGGTAAATGAAATAAGGAAAAGATGAGAGAGGGGCTGTTGAGCTTGTTGTGGAAGCTGTATGCTGCACACTAGGGAGTGGACAGTGTTCTTGCCTTGTGAAGTGCCACCTCCCTTGGACTTCTGTTTTAGACATTGGTTGTGTTCGGAGAACTCTAGAAGTACAGTAGCTGTTTTTCAAGAGTGGGGTGAAGCCAAACCCTGAGGCAGCTGTAAAACTCAAGAAAGTCCAGAAATAAGCTATCACACGCTTTCCTATTGCCTTGTCCTCACTGTGTCTTCAAAATGACTTTGAGATGAAATTATATTATATTGTTTCCTATGACCGTTTTTTTTTTTTTTTATGTTTGAACTTAACTGGAAAAATGTTGTTTTTATAAATAATATTTATCAAAGGTGAACTGCAAAGCTGCACTTACATTATTGCATAAGTGGCTCATAAAACTCTTCCACAAACACGTAATTTAAGTGTAAACCCATTGCTTTCAGTGGGAATGTTGACAAAGTTAAGTTCTTGTATATTTTGGGGATATAGCCTTAAATATTAAAGCAGTAAATTGCAGAGTTGGCGCTGTAAGTCATGTTTATGTATGCATTTCCGCTGACTTTACTAGGTAGATGCAGAGTATGAGCTGTATGGATAAAGGGTACAATACTGTTCATTGCTGCTTTTGTATCTTCACTTCCACGTTCAGTTAGACCATGCTTTGTCAATATAGTCCGTAAGTCTGGGTGAGTGCACAGAGCTTTAGTAGGCTGGAATGCTGATTCTGAGCCAAGACCAAGAATAACAACGCTATGCAGTTGATCCTTCAGACTGTATACTTACAGACGTATTTAACTGTTCATAGGAAAGTATACTGTCCTCAGGAAACTTTACTATAATGAGGAAGATTTACTAAGGCACAAGCATTTTGCAGGAACAGGGATGCATTTGGGCATAATGTTAGACATTCATTTTCATGCTATTTACTTACAAAGTCCTGAGCTTATCATTTGATCTTTTCAGTTTAAAAAATAATCATAGGAAAGGTGGAGTTTCTGATTTGTTTTTTTGTTTGTTTGTTTGTAACTGAAAGTTAGCTAGAATAGCAGCAAAAGACCAAGATAGATGAATATATTTCTATGAATTTTGGTTGCATTTCTGAGCTTTTTTTAATTTCTTTTAATTTTTTTTAATTTCTTAATTTTTAATTCCTTAAGGATTTTATTAAGGATTTTAATTAAGGACCATTAAGGATTTTAATTCCTTAAGAAACAAGCAACAGATTATTCTGTTCTGTCTCTTCTATATTTGCTTTTCATTTTTGCCCACTTTTTTTTTTTTTTGCTTTCTAATTTCAGCCATTTTAACTCTTCCACTGAAACACTTATCTACATCAATGGTTTTCTAACCTATACTCTATCCTTCTTTTTCTACAATAGTGTATATCGTATCTTACTTTCTCTTGTCTCGACCCTTTTGTTCTTTCTCCAAATACTTAGTCTCCTTTTGCCTTTTAAGACTCTGAGTCCTTTGAGTTTTTTCTCACGTCCTCTTCCATCCCTGATATCCAAGTTCTTTTTTCCTGGTTTGGTTGAGTTTTGTAAATATCCTTGTTAGTCAAGAAATATGTCTGCATTTGCGTTATTCTAGCTAGGTCTGCGTAGGGAGGTATTTCCTTTCTCTTGTCATTGGCTGGGGAACAGGAGCTGCAATTGCTACAGTGCTTTCTTGCCTTCTCCAAAATCTGTCCCAGAGATGCTCTTTAACACATTAACATTAAAGAAGAGGGCAGAGGTGGGAGTCTAATGATGACCTAGGAATCGTGGTGTGTTTGTCACCCTGAAAATGCCACAGTGATTTTGGGAGGGATGGCAGCAATTAAGGATATCCGTCATACTCCCTGTTTGAAGTTAGACGTCAGCAAGTGTTCTGCTGTTCATCAGAAAAAAAATATTAGGAATGTCTGCCTTTTTTCCTCCCTAAGTCTATGTGGAAATTATCTTAGTTCTGGGCGATAGCTTTTCTTTTGCTACTGATTCTTCTTTAACTTTCTTTTATTTTATTCTCAAATTTCTTGCTTACTCTCTCTCTTTTGAAATAACATCCAATGCCATTTAGCTGATTCTAAACCAACGCAGACTCATTTAGATCAGCAATATTTGAACTAAAGTCAGTGGAGTCACATCAGATATAAGTTGGATCGTGAGCAGAGCTTGACCCAGTAGCCCAGATTCCAGTCTTAAATTATGCTGGGACAAAGTCAGCTTATTTCAGTTATGTATTCGCAATTTATTGCCAAATGAATGAGGTGAGAATCTGATCCATTTTATTTTGGCAGGAAAAAGACAAACTTTCAGAGTTGGAATTTGACAGCTGTTTTTTGAAATATTTCGTTTAAAATGGTAGTTCTTTCTGTTTTGTAATATTTATATGCATAAATGCACACAGCTATTGATTTGGGATTTTACTTTTTTTTAATAACTTATTTTGTAGCACTTTGCAGTTCATCTTTATGATATAGGAATAGATTTTACCCTTAAGTATTTCAGCATGTACTGACACAGTGTTTTGGATTTTATGTAATCATGGGGGTAACTTTTAATAAACCACAATTGATTTATGCACCAGCAAAATATATATTTTTATAAATATTGTAGAGTATCCTTCTTACATATTTTGTATTTTATATTAGCCATTCAGTGCACTGTTACTTAAAGCAGATATTCACAGAACATTATGGACTACAGCACATGATTTGTTACTAATTATGTCTTAATGGAGATGTTTAATGCTTAATGGAAAAAGACAATGTGTTCCTAAAATACTTTCTTTTCAGTATGTGGCCAGAGCCTCTTAAAGCTAAGGGAGCTAAACTTCTAGTATGGAAATTGTAGTACCTACTAGCTCCTGTTTTTCAGCTGGATTGTAAGAGACATTGCTTGTAACTGTTCAGATTCTGATCTGTCCAAATGGTGTTAGTTTACAAAGGGCTCAGTTAATTATGAATTCCTGACCTCTTTAAAATAAAGTGAGACTCCAGCTAAGAATCATTCAGGAACCATTAACATGGTAAAAGTTGCTGAACATCAAGGATTTGATACTAAAAAGCTTTTATATTGTTTCACTGAGCAATAAAAAAGGCTATGAAATGTTTAAAGGCAGAGTTGCTACTTTTTTTTTTTTCCAGCGTGCCAGACATGAAACTAAAATAAAAGTGTATTTCTAACATTCTGCTAAGAGGGATTTATGCTTGAATTTGCTTTAAATTGATGTTCAATATATTTAGAGAAGTACTGAGGTAAGCTGTTGAGCAGTTTGATGGGCAGGTTAGTTGCGGGACTGGAAGCAGTCCTGGGGGTGAATTTTGGTGTGGGGCATGGCACGTAACCAGGGCTTTTAAATCAACTCGTTCTGGTTGAATTTGGTGGAAGTGGATGGATGTATGTTTCAAAGGAGTGCATTGCTCCCAGCCAGAGCCTGGGGTCTGTGTTATGCATGCTGCAGTTGCCTGCTGTGTCAAATGGGGTGGGGACCCACAGGAAGGCTATTCCTGCAGAAAGGTGCTTGGAGACCATGTCCTTTTTTTGACGGGGGTCATAGAACTCCCTGCCAGGAGGCTGCTGTGACACATTTGCAATGTGTCTGGGTAGCAAGGCACTCCCTGTCCTTTCCACTGCCTTTGAGTACCAGCTGGATCTCTCCCACACAGCAGTGAAGAAAGCCATTCATTTAACCGGGAGCAAGATCCTTGGGGACAGCGGGCAGTGCCAAGAAGACCTGTGAACAACTTGTTGGAAACAATTCTATTTCAAATAGTTCTCACAGGAATTTTGACACTGGGCCGAAGTACTAAAAATCCATTTCTTTCCTAGGGTGCAGACACTCTCTAAGCACAAGATTAAAGACTTACGAAAGCTGTATAGGAATGACCGACATGGTTCATACTGGCTCTCCACAACAGAATTCACAAAGGTCCCATTTCTGAAACCCTTCACCTGGCTGTCCATGAGATGCTGACTGTTTATCATCAGCATTAAGGACAAAACTTTGTACACAACTATTTGAATGTTTAAAAATGTTCAAATGTTTTGTAAAGTTTGAGGCCATTCTCAGACAAATAGTTAAAGTATCCTTTCTGACATCTTTTTAATTCAGCACTCCTCTTCCTGTTGCATATTTAACATTTGCAATAATTTGGAGTTGATTCACAGATTGGGGAGGCAAATATTTTGTTCTTGTTCCTTTCAGAAGAAAACTCCCAAAGCTTGCCTACTCTCTGGTTTCTTCTCTTCTTCACAGTTTTCAGTTGTTTTCTCTTTCCTTCTATTCTGTCCTTCTTGAGAGATGTCAACATCCTCCTTGATGTGCCCTAAAATCTCTTGTCCTTGGGGTACAAATGTGCAGGGTCTTTGAATACCCCTTTGAGGGGTTTGCCATCATAATCTGATGGTGTAAAATCATCCAGATCATAATGCAGGCCCATATTGTGCCAGATTTTGTCATCTGATCTTAGTAGCAAAGAGTTCATGGATGGCTGGAAGGAATGAGCACTACCAACACAGTGTTATTGGCAGGGCAGCCAATATTGGTACTATATATTTTACATGTTTCACTGCCCATTTCATTGTACCACTTCCATGCAAATATGTATGCCCAAACTTTTGAAGCTGGCTTTCATTTTTTTTTTAGTTTTTCTTTTATACATACAAATTAAATCTGGTATTAAAATAGAAAACAATTGATTATTTGGAAATAAATATAGGTATTTAATTTCACAAGTATGTAAATTGTTTGATTGGACTTGTGGAAGTGGTTGCTGACTTTTGATCAAACCTCAAGGTTAACTGGAAGTTATTAATATTTTACATCAGAAATCAGTTTCAGAAATTTAGCCCTACACCAAAAAAAGATAGATTGAAAGAATCCACATTATTGTTTCGATGTGGACATACTATATCCTTCTAATTTTAATATCATGCTTCCATGATTAGCTGTGTTTTTGCAGCTGTAAGGAGTGTGGTGGATAAGCACATGTGCCCAGGTCTGGAGAAAAGTTGCAGGCACTGTAGAGTCAAACTGCTTTCATTTTGAAGAGGGCAGTTTTCCCGTAGACACTAGAGGCAGCAACTCACAGCACTGTTACTGAGCAGATAAGCTTAATGTAAGAGGAGACTTTTCTTGTTGCGTGTACATTTTCAGTGTTACTTCATTGGCTGGAATAACAAGAACTACCATGCAAGATTTAAGGCAACTATCTGATATCTGTTGTAAAAATTGTCTGGCTCACTCCCCAGGCATGTCCATAGAACAGGAAAAGAAATTCTGGTTTTTATTTTTAGTTTTTTGAATGCAGTTATTTCATTGGTTGTACTGGAGCAGAAATGAGCTGCCATGCCACTGTGCGAACCTGAAGTCAAAGGCTTTGACAAACTCATTTAAAATGTCTTCTGTGGCCATTCAGAGCCTTGCATCCTCTGGCTATTTCAGAAGTTTAGGTTCAATTTGAAAATAGGAAGACAGTTATTCTGTTGTTAGCAAAGTATAGAAATTAAAAATTCAGTACTCAAATCTATTTTCAAATGCAGAAAAAGATTGTATTCCAAATGATGGCACAAAAATGCCTTCTACCACAACAATATCCTAAAAATATAGTTTGCTGTAATCCATCAGCAAGCTGTGAATCTTTGCTCACTCACTCTGTGCTCTAATTCTTCGCAACAAAACTGTTTATATCTCTTATAAATAACAGACAATCATTGATTTTATTTCCAAATACTACCTTAAGAGTTTTGGACAATCTATGCTTAATTATTTTTAACAGTCCAATAAAGTTTTATAATTCATTATCATTGTGTCTTTCACTCTCTGTAAAGTGCTCATGACTAGTATTTCATTAGTAATTTTGCAGTATGTTGCAAAATAATGTGAATTGTGGAGTTCCTCAGCTGTTATCTGTTGTTATAAATGTTGCTTTTGTTTCCTGATACATAGGAAGACTCAGGTCTTTAATTTTTTTATATTTTTATATTTTTTATAGCATCTTGAATGATTACCCTATTTAAAAAACTTCCTCATCCCTTGTCAAAAAAAAAAAAACCTGAGGGATAATTTTATTTCTATTTAATTTAGTTTAATTTAAATGTGTGTTTGTGTAACATCTACATTCAATCAGACATGCATTTATTCCAATCGAATGACTACATATTCAGCTGTTGACCATAAAGGCAGTTTTACATTTCAGGCCGTATTTCTTCTGCTCAGAACTTTCAAGCAGAGAAGGTTGGGTGGTTGAATACTTCAGCATTCCATGCAGATTGTCCCAGCTATTTTGAGGAAACATTATTGCTGTAATTTGATGGGTGTGTTTTGCTCTAGGACTCTTGTTTTTTAGGCTTGACCATCTGGGTCTCTTGATAGACCTAACGAAACAGAGTACACCATTTAATAATGTTGAAACCATTATGTCACAGATTCAGCTTAAGTTTTACTCTTTTTTTTTTCTTTTTGCTAGGGAATGTCATATTTCCCCATGGATTTAATCGTTGTGTTTGGAATGTAACAGATGAGGATATTGCATTACATGTTCCTTTTCTTGTCAGTGAAGTGTTTGGTCACTTTTTCTCTTTCCTTCTATTCTGTATTTTTCTCTAATGAGATCAGAGCGCATCTTTGAATATTTTATCCAACCTGCTTTGTATGCCTATATGAACTTCCTAATTTTTCATCTATTTGGAACAACTGTGGTGTCACATAGTGTATTTTACACATATGTTTTCTTATCCTCATCCATGTAAAATGTGCTTTTGAAACTTTTAAGATGTATTGTCATCATATAAAACATGCAGGCTTGCTGTCCATTCATTTTGGATGAGAAGCTTTCAGTAAGACTTGCTACTAAAGGTAAATTATAATATTGATTGTGCTGGAAGATATGACTGTTTAAAAGAAAGTATTCACACAATACAAGATATTAGATTCATGCAAAAGCTCTACTAAATCAGAGAACATTTGTTGGCTATTTTTGGAGTGATAACAGAGCTTACCATTGAAATATTGTAATACAAAATGTGAGTTCTCAACAGGACAAGAAATTACTGTCTGAGGAGAGCAATTAAAAAATGAGGCTGAGTAGAAGCAAAAGGGTAAATAACCATTTACACAGACCAGCAAATTAAGAAGTAAGCAGGATAAGTAGTAACATAGAGACTTAATGTTCCCGAGTTTAGTAGTCCAAATTAGTGTAAAAATGCAAATAAGGTTTCATTTTTTAAATAAAAATGAATTGTAACAACAGTATTCTTGTAAAAGAATACTTACCTCTCTTTTTTTTTTTTTTTTGCTTTTTAATGACAAAAATTACGAGCAGCATGTATTGGATAATCATAACTTAAGAAATTGTGTTTTTTTTTCAATACAGTGTATTTATTTACATATAGAAAGTTAATCTCATAGGTTACTTTATAGTTCTGTTACTTTTTTAAATGTAAAATGAATTTAAAGATCAGTTTTCAGGTTGATCAATTGATGTTTCCTCCTATAGTATGTTAGTAATTAGACTCTAAAACAAAAACACACAGAATAACTACACATAAGCATGTCCTTGTATACTGCAGTTTCATGAGAGTGATTGTAAAGTCACAAAAGTCCGGTTTCTGCTATTCAGCTATTTCTATTGAAATATGTTTTTTTTCAATGTGTTTTACCTATGAAAAGCATGTATAGTATGCACATTTCTAAATTAAGTGTTCCGTAGCTAGTTTGTTGGAGATGACAGATACTCTGTGTTTAAATGGTAGTGTTTTGTTTGGCTTCCACGTTACTATCCAGATCTCTAAGACTTTCACATCAGAGCAGAGTTGGCAATAAAGGAGCCAGACAGACATTATGGCCTATAAACAGAGAATGGAATTTCAACTAAATAGTCCCTTTACAACATAAAATTGCAGTTCAGAGTGTATGGTAACAGGAGAAAGTGGGGAAAAAGAATAGAAAGGTGTATTTGAAAGTGAGCTGAAAATGAATTTGGATTAGAGTTCTTGTTTGATGTACAAGTTAATGTTGTGTTTAACATGAATGTATTGCTCTAGTAGCTGAAAAACAGTAACTTTTCAACAAAATATTTGTTTGCTTTGTTTACATAACTTGCTTTCCTACTATGTTTTGAAAATTTGTAGTTTATTCCCATATTCTTTATGATACCATTATTGTGTCTTCATTTTTCATCATGGCAAACTTCAGAGACTGTTTGCTAATTGATAAGGATAGGATAGGATAGGACAGGACAGGACAGGACAGAACAGAACAGAACATGACAATTCAATTGAACACTGACAGGCATGGGGCATCTGTGGGGCACCTCTCTGGGAGCCCGTTCCGGTGTCCAACCACCCTCACGCACAGCGACGTGCCCCAGTGCCCAGTCTGGCCCTGCCCTGGCGCAGCTCTGTGCCGTTCCCCTCCTGCAATCCCAGGAGCAGAGCCCGGCCCCTCCCTCTGCTTCCGCTCCTCGGGGAGCTGCAGGGGGCAGTGGGGTCCCCTCTTGGCCTGCTCCGCTCCAGGCTGGGCAGCCCCGTGTCCTCAGCCTGTCCTCACAGGACATGGCTGCCAGCCCTGTCACCGGCTGTGCTGCCCTTCACTGGACCTTAACATCCTTGTCACATTGTGGAGCCCAGAACTGCACACAATATTCAAGGTCAGGCTGCACCAATGCTAAATGTAGTGGGGAAATCCCCTCTTTTTGCCAGCTGGCTGTGCTGTGTTTAATGCGCCCAAAATGCTGTTTGCCCTCATGGCTGCCAGGGCACACTGCTGGCTCATGCTTAGCTGCTCTCACCAGCACCCCCAGATCCCTCTCTGCTGAGCTGCTCTAGCCACTTGTTTCCCAGTCAGTGCTGGTGTCTGGCATGCCAACATAAAGTTATCAGTAAAATCCTGAACAATGTCTTGGAGTAAGTTAGAATGTGAATGTGGCAGTATCTTTCATACCTACATTCGCTCATACCATGTTAAAGTCCTCTGCTATTAACACATCCCAAAGAAGCTGCATATTCAGCTGTAGTCATCCCAAGTGAGCTGAGACACCAAACGGAAATAGGCACATGCATGTTGGGAACTAAATATTGATGACAGCACAGGTGATGTTTCCTCAATAACTTACTAGCTAATATTGGATATGAAATGTAAGAGAACAGAAAATGTACTTTCAAAATCTTTGAGGCCGGATGAGCAATTCTTTGTGCAGCTTCTTGATGACTAGTGTCATCTTTCTGAAAAGTTGCTGCATTTTCTCCTGGAAGGGTTGTAGAACAATTTCAGTGTGTACAACAATGAAGTTGGTAATGCCTCAGTAATGAATGCTTCATCTCTAACTCAGGGAAACGTGTTTGAAGAAAACAACTAGTTCTATATAAACCTTTGTCCAAGAGCTGGGTAATGTTTCTTTCAGTTCATTGTCACTCCATGCTGAGTTTTCATCATGTCTTTATTCCAGATGTCCTAACACAGACCTTGCTGCCTAAGCCAAAGTTCCCCCTTCTGTTTCTAAAGATGCGTGCCATGAGACCAATTTTAACTCTTCCTCATGAGGCCTTGCATGATGCTGATGTCAGAGCTCACGAGTTAGCTCATGAGGAAGGTCAACAGGGCTAGCAGCGTCACAGATTCCTGGTGTAATTGTATGTAATTAATGCAGAGTCATAAGTTACTTCATCTTTATTAAATGTCTTAGGACTCCTGTAAAAATCCAGTTTTTTTCTACCTTATTCTACCATAGATTAAGTGGTAGAGTTAGAACAAAGTCTGAAGTCTTGGTATGTCTGTGTTTTGCAGAAGAAAACATTTACATGAGACTCTCACTTTCATACAAAATTTAAAAAAGCAATGTGTGTTACCTTAAATACGAGGAACAAAATTTAAGGTAGGAAGGAATATAAGTGTTGCTTTCCTCATGGTAGGCCCTGCTTACTGATTATTCTGTAAATGGCAGCTGGTGAGATGACAGCTCTAGGAAGTTTTAGTTTTGTCTTCCATAAGCCAAAACTGATTTTGTGGCAGACTGAGGTACAACATCTGTCTTGTAACATAGCTGCCTGCCTGTCTTGGTGAGAGCTGTCACCTGGGTAGCAAGCAGCCCAGTGGCGTCTCAGTCCCTGGAGCATCTTGGGAAGGATTCTGCCGCACAAGAAATATCTCCTTTGTTATCACTGATTGATCAGTTTTCCCATTATTTTTCAATGCATGGAATGCTTTTTAAATAGGAGCCACATCACCAACACTACATTTGTTTGCTTGTGAGAATATGAACCAAAATCAGGTAAGTTGACTGTGAACTACGAGAGCGTTTCCTTTCCGGAGTAGCCACTAGGCATGGCATTTGAAGCAGAAGGCTCAGATGCCAGCTTTTTACTTGCTGTGTGGGATGTAAGGTTAACTTTTCCTGTGTGTCAGTGCTGGCTTTCCCTTGGGAGCTGACATAATCTCAGCTTCCCAGGTAAAGAAAGGTTCACACTTTATCACCCTCAATCATCATGTTCAGAAAAGTGCAAAGGGCTACATGCCTCTTCAAGAGGAAGGGAAAGATTCATCATCACTACTTTTCCTTTCTCAAAAGAATGCCACTGTTCCTTGCTGTGGCTCCAGGCTGTTAGAGCAGCCTGCCAGGGGACTTGTCACCTGCTGTCACCTGTCTCAGGGAGGTGGTGGCCTGGCCTCTGAGAGCTGTTGATCCTCACCATGGAGCTCTAATACTTTTCCTTCTGCTGTCTAGTCCGAATTTTGCCCAAGCTGAGTGCACCTGTAACAACTGGTGATTTGTGGATATCCCACATGATAGCAGTTTGATCAGTGATTGCCAGGGGACAGATACTCATGCCAGGAAAGGGCAGCTGTTGGCAGGCTGTGCTGAGGGGCTGAGGACTGATGGCAGAGAGACTGTCATCAGTCCAGTTAGAAAGGGTTTGATTATCTCCAGGAGAGGAGGGGAAATTCAGGAAGGCCTCTGAGTTTTTTCCCCATTTGGAGACATGCAGATCTTGCTTTAGGTACCTTAAATCAGGCTACTGTAAGATTTATTTGTTTAATACAGAATATAAATGTAACTTTAACTTGCTGCATTTATAAGGAATTGTGTCTACATGTTGCAGGATGCAAAGAGTCTGCGCAGGTGCTTTCCTACCTCATTCAGTTATACCAGAGCCCTGATTGAGCCCAGATACACCACAGCTCTGTATTCTCCTATAAAATAAATCAGGAGTGTTTATTAGTTTGAGATTTTTGCCATCACTGCAGTTACAGACAGGAGAAATTGTGCATGTGTGTGTGGTCCTACCCGAAGTCATATCATTTTCTTACTCGAGTAATTTTCAATGTTCAGGATTCTAGGGAGGGCTGCTAGTGCACTACATTAAATTGTATCTGAATAATACATAGACGCTTGTGTTTAGCAATCTGAAACTTTTTTGTCATCATTACGTACATGTTGGAATTGCAAGTGCACAACTTGCACAGCCTGATTCTACCATCTTTCTTTGCATTGTGTATGTTTATGCCACATGGCTAACATCTACCTGTCCAGCAGTGGTTATGTCTGCATGAGATGAAAAACCATAAGATGGAGACAGGCATGAATCAGATCCTTTAACTAATATAATCCTTTAACTAATATAAACCAAGAGATCAACTTAAATATTAAAATTTAGAGCTTAACAGTCACTGTCTGAGAACACCTTGGTCTTGCCAGACATTTAACATAAAAAGGAAATGCCAACAAAATGAGGAGATAATTTCAAAACAGTAAGATTTTTGTGTGTTTAATCCATATTAGGAAGATTTCATGGAAAAGCTGTATTTATCCATAGTTTCCACTTTTTTAATCCTACAAAATGATCATTTGGAGTGTTATGTAGGTGTAAAATAGTGCTATGTTATCATTTTAATTGTGTTACAAACACAAGTAATCTAATTTTTTTTTTACTACTAAGACTGAA
This sequence comes from Alectura lathami, assembly GCA_013399715.1. NCBI lineage: Eukaryota > Metazoa > Chordata > Aves > Galliformes > Megapodiidae > Alectura > Alectura lathami. The sequence goes on along the minus strand of VXAV01002796.1, from coordinate 159,400 downwards.
TGAGTTTGTTTATGATATATACCTTGAAATTTCCTTTAGAACCCAGATCACTGAGTGATGGGGCTGCCTTATTTCTAATTCTGATGTCTTTATTCTGGTGCTTGAATCACTATTTTGTAATTAATGGTGATCCCTAAATATGTATTTTTTTAATTAAGCACTGTAAGAAATATGCCTGAGTATAAATATTAGTTAACTTCTTAGCAATAATTTCTTGGCAATTTGAAATGAAATTGGTGCCAGAGGACATTGCTACTGATAAAAAACATGAGAAATCTGTTGTAATCTTACTCTTGAAGATGAAGCTCATTTTAAAAATTGTAATGGTGTTTTTATTCTTACTTATAAAAACTTAAAAGGGTGAGTTAACATTTTACAAGCTGCTTGTAGCTCAGTACTTAAGGTTTACTTTATTTTGCAGACTGGTGAGATAGCTGTGGTAAGTTGTTGTGTCTTTGTTCCTTGGGATTTGCTACCCTGTGGAGAAATTGTCTGGTAAAGTAGGAAAAGTCGGTACTATCTTAACAAACCAAATTCTGATGCCTCTGTGAAGCCATATTGGAACACAAAGACACCCAGACCACTCACCTGATGAACTATGTAGTCTTTAAAATGAGTTTGTGTACCCCAGATGGCAAGACAGTCAAGTGGCGGGGGCTGTTAGCCTGGGCCCGGGGCTGTGTGGCATCCCCTCTGAAGAGCCAGTGCCCATCCAGAGATGGAGGGCTCAGCTGTGGGGCAGCTCAGCCAGCCCAGCAGAAGCCCATCAAAGCTCTTAGGTGTGGACTGCTTCCTGGCATCTCTCTTCCGAGGTCTTAGCTCTGTGGCACAACACCCAGCTGAAAGCCTCCTGAGGCGTGCATCCTGGCACAAGACGCTGTGGATGGCTCCAGCAGGTGTTTGTCAGAAAGAGTGTACTGCACTGTCTCACTGTTTGCCAAGGATTCAGGCTTGCCCTTTGCCCCTTTCGTGTTTATGTTTGGGCACTAAAGAGGAGAAGGGGGGGAAGGTACTGCAGGAGGAGTTTGTTTCTGCTAGCACCGAGCGCAGAGACAAGCGTTCTCCGGCAAGCTGTCTTGTCTCATCCATCCCTCCTCCCTAAGTTCTTGTGACTGCATAAGTGAAAGGTGAAAGATCTAGGTCTTGCTAATTTTAATAATCCCAGCAGCAGCTGTATGTACAGAGCCTGTACATTTTTGGTAGCATGCAAAAAATCATACCATCTTTAATCTTCTCCCTGGGAGTTCTGTGTGAGCATGACCGGAGCTGGAATTTCAGGTTTTGGTTCTGTATTAATTTCTCAGCAAGAAAGAGAAATGGATTTTATTGATTTTCAGTTAACCATTAGGAAGACATGAAACTGTCATCCTCTATAACCTAGTGGTACAAATATGGACAATTACCTTTTTGGCATTTCCTCTTGGGAAGAAGACAGACCTATTACTTTAACCCATTCCTAATATAATTCATATGCAGCCATATGTTATAAATGCTGCCTTTCTGTGCCACAGCAGCATAGGAGTATAAAGGATATCATCATTCTTAATATGAAGACAGCAGTCCTGATTCTGCTGTTGTTCACAGGGATTTTGCACCATTGCCAATTTGATAACTTACTGTCTGTTGATATTAGGATGAAGAGTTGTATTGCTTTTTAGTGTTTTCTGTTCAGGCCTGATATTTGATTTCACACTTTCACCCAATCCTCATAATTGTTTTTATTTGCATTTCTGAAGAACTATCTAGTTGGACCTTTGTACATTATTTTGGGCTAGAAAGAAAAAGCACCCTCATCTGGCAAAATAAGTAAGGTGCAGAAAAATCATCAGGGAAGCTGGGTCCTTTCTAAAGACTGTGAAAATAAAAAACTTCCAGTTTACTGAAATTGTGTAAATTTGGGAACCCCAGAGAATGAAGTATTAAGTGACCATGTTCCTGTGCTGAAGTGTGATGCTTGTTTTGTTTAGGATCAATGCACATGAAGTCAGGGTATGCATTTTTTTGTGCATGTGGGAAATGGATGTGTCTGCCTTTTGTGATCTAGTCCTTTGAGACCTGTTTGTGTATGATCATTGCAGATTCCAGTTTTGATTCTAGTCCAGTGCAAGGGAAGATTGTGGCTGCATGTGATTTGTTTTGTTTTGTAGCCTCTGAAGGCAAGGAGATTATTTTTGCAGGTCAACTCAGAGATACACCAATTAGGGAAGATTATATAGTCTGCTACTTCATTTGGTGCTAATGTTCTGCATGTGTTCGTTAGATTCACACAGAACTACAAAACCATGACATTCTGCATTGTAGTATTTTCTTTTAATGGCCAGGAATAAGGCTGTAGTGTCAGCTTCCTTTAGCAGTTCCTTTTTGAGAGTATCTGATTTCCGTCTAAGTCTGTTCTGATCAATATGTTGCTAGGAAACAGCCATGACTGAATTTCAGGTAAAAGAGCAAGTTTGTGAATAAATAGAGAATAGTAAGCACTAATGCTATTCAATGCTAATATATAAATTCCAACAGCACAGGAAGCCATGTGAACATTGTGAACTGAAGTGTTTTACAAGGTGATGGGAAGCTGCAAAAATTTAAGCAATCCAACCTCATGACAGAAAAAGAGAGGGTAAATGAACCAAGTGGTCAAGAAAGAAACGATTATGAAGAGGCAAAACTCTTTGTAAAGAAAGAGGTCAGTAAAGGAACAGAGAAGGCACATGAGAAAAAAAATAGGGGAGAATACTTGGTGAAGGTATCTGGTTTTGCAGAAGTTGTTTTCCTTTCTCCTGTGCTAAAGCCTCCTGCCCTTTCAGCAGTCTTATTCCAAAGACTGGATACTGTCTCACGAATCCATGTGATATTTGGGTCATTGTCACGAAATTCTGTTCACTCAAGGGGACAGTGGAGTGCTTGACAAGTTATAGCTGATGGACTGCTGGTTCACCAGCTTCCTGTGTTCTTCTTGTAAGGTGCAGGTGGACACTTGAACTTTGCCTTCAGAGCCTGTTTTCAAGGGTGGGAGTGTCTGGAGATGAGGAGGAGGAGCTGGGTTGGGACACAGTGCAAGTCCAAGAAATATTTATTTGGGCTATAGGACAGTCTCTGACTGAGTAGACAGCATTTCTGCAGATAATATTTATTATTTGAGCATGATGTTTGGGTTTGTCACATGTCATCATTTAGTTTTGCTTCTGTGAAGATTGCCATGTTTAAGGTTAGCTAATGTGGATGTAAATGAAATGTGAATTGGAAACTCTTACACTGGGACTTTTTGTTGAGAACAAACTTGAGAAAGATATATTTCAATGTAATACTGTGATGTCTTTATAATTCATGCATTTTTTTGAGCCTGTAAGAATCTTTTACTCATTAAAAAATGTGCATTGATACAAGATTGCATGTTACATTGTCATGTAAGTAGTACTTCCAATAATGAAATCTTCAGAAACAAGAAGGGCGAAAAAATGAAAAAAAAAAAAAAAAAGAGTAAATAATTCAGTGTAATAGATTGTATTCTAGTAGACCCACTGCAGACTTTGAATTCATATATTACTGGTGTGCTTCTCATCCAACTAAACCTATCTTGATTCTGCCATCTGGAAATGTAAACTGCTAATGCAGTGAAATGTATGTACTTTATTTATATAAGCTATGTATTTTTTGAGCTGCAGGCCTCATTTAGTAAGCATTTGAAGAGGTAATGTGTCTTCCATAAAATCATTCAAGGTCTAAATTTTGATATCATGGAAGACTAAGGCTGGAAAGGAACCGTTCTTCCCTTCCCAAGCCAGTGCCAACTGTGCTTGTACCTTTCCCAACTGATACTTGCCTGATACAGCTTCAAGATTTCCAGAAATGGAGATTTCTGAACTTCTTTCTGAGCAATTCCAGTGACTGATGAAGATTTCCTAACATTTTATCTTAGTCTTTCTTGACTGAATTTTGTCATGCTACTCCTCATTCCCATCTAGCATGATATAAATATTGTTTCCTTTCATTTGCAAAAGTCTTGAAGGCAGTCCCTGTGCACCTCAGACATTGGGAACGTGCTTTAGCAAGAGAGTTGGACTAGAAGGTCTCTAGAATACTTTTTTTAAAAGCAGTTATTCAGTTTTTTATCAGGTCTCTGAGTATTTTTAGAGATTTCTGTGTCATATTTTCAACTGATTTGCTTGGATGGAAAAGGCCTGTAAATTGTACCTCCGTACTCTAAGAAATAATAAGGGAGAGTTTAAAGAAGGGAAATAGTATCATTAGCAATGCTTTTAAAAAATAGACAACAACAAAGTAGGAGGAAAAATTTCTCCACAATCTAGCATATCTACCATATCTTCTAACCATGTCTAACAACATCTATCTAAACAGACTTTGCAAAATTATTCAAGTTGATTATTTCAAATAGCTTTGCTGTTCTCTCACATAAAGACTTAACTGTCAAAGCCGTATGAGGGAACTTGTCTCGCTTCTGTGCACTTTCTATTTATTTTCTAGACAACAGAGGAACACTCGTTGTCTTAGGAATGGGAATACTAACCCTTAGATTATTTATGAGAAGTGTTGAGGTAAGCAATTGTTAATTGTTTTCAAATGAAATGAAAGGCAACAAGGATCTAATTTTACGGAATCACAGAATCACAGAATGTTAGAGATTGGGAGGGACCTCGAAAGATCATCCAGTCCAATCCCCCTGCTGAAGCAGGAACACCTGGAGCAGATCGCACAGGAACGCGTCCAGGCGGGTTTTGAATGTCTCCAGAGAAGGAGACTCCACAACCTCTCTGGGCAGCCTGTTCCAGTGCTCTGTCACCCTCACTGTGAAGAAATTTCTCCGCATATTTAAGCGGAACCTCCTGTGTTCCAGCTTGCACCCATTGCCCCTTGTCCTGTCACTGGATGTCACAGCGAAGAGCCTGGCTCCATCCTCCTGACACCCACACTTCACGTATTTATAAACATTAATTAGGTCACCCCCCAGTCTCCTCTTCTCCAAGCTGAAGAGACCCAGCTCCCTCAGCCTTTCCTCATAAGGGAGATGCTCCACTCCCTTCATCATCTAGGTGGCTCTGCGCTGGACCCTCTCCAGCAGTTCGCTGTCCTTCTTGAATTATTCGTTCTTGCTTGATACCAACAAGCACATTCCAGCTGATCTTGTTTCTTATTGCAGTGATCTTTCACTGTAGTATTTTTGAAGGATTGTAATTTTACCCATGTTTCCTAGATAACCAATCCTGCAGGTGGCTATAGTAAATGGTCTTGGTGATCTATATTAAAAAAGATAAATAATTTTTTCTTCTCTCACATTTTCCGCTGCCCTGTATCCTTACTTCTTTGACTCACATATTTGTATTGATTAATACACCACATCCCTGCTAGATTTTTGTCTCAGATCTGTGTTTCATTTGACTACCAATAATGAGAGGCCATAAATTCCTCATTCTTTATGATAGGACTCATAATCTGAGCTGCAGATACTGCAAATGTGTCCATGAGGCCGCTGTATGGCCAGCATTTATCCTACAGCTGTCAGAGGGCTATAACTCCCCAAGGGCTGCCTGGTTCTGTGGCAGGGGCTGGCCATCCTGCCCTGGCCTGGCCATGACTTTGACAAAGATCCTGCCTGCAGCGCAGGGCAAATCAGCGAGTCACACAGAGCTCCTCCTGCTGCCTCCAAAATAGCAATAATGTTAGCACATACCTCGCAGAGGACAAACCGTGAGGATTTATTGGTTATGGCATTTAAGACTTTGAAGATATGTACAAGATTATAGCTGTTATAGATCTGTTATTCAAGTGCCTCCTGTTCTGAATGAGGAGAAAGAAATCAGTGACCTTAGTCACTGCAGGACAGGGATTTGCTAGTGTCATCCCTGGGGACAGTCACCTGCAGAGTCAGTCAGAAAGGGTTGCCCACCTTCCCTCCTGCTGGAAAAACACTGCATTAGTGTAGTGGCTTAACCTGGCAGGCAGCTCAGCATCCCACAGCCACTCATCCACTTCCTCCAGTCAGACAGGGAAGAGAGCTGGAAAGGCTCTTTCTCATGAGTGTGAGAACTCATGGGTTGAGAGATGAGGAGAGTTTAGTAGTTAAAGCAAAAGCTGCATGCATAAGCAAAGTAAAAGAAGGGATTCATTCATTTCTCCCCATTGGTAGGCAAATGTTCAGCCACTTTCAGGACAGCAGAGCTCACCACGCATAACGACTTCTTGGGAAGACAAGCACCCAATGTCTGCCCCTTCCTCCTTCTTTCAACAGCCTTCATTGCTGAGTGCAAGGTCATACTGGAACAGGTTGCCCAGAGAGTTGGTAGATGCCCTGTCCCTGAAGACCTTCAAGAGCAACCTGATCCAGCTGTAGCTGCCCCTGTTCACTGCGGGGGAGTTGGACTGGATGGCCTTTAAAGGTCCCTTCCAACTCGGATGATTCTATGATTCTATGATATGGTATGGCGTATCTCTTTGGTTAATCTGGGTCAGCTGTCCTGGTTCTGTCCCCCTTCTTGTGCACCCCCAGTGTCCTCGCTGGCATGGTAGTGTGAGAAACTGCAAAGTCCTTGGTTCTGTGTAAGCACTCCTTTGCAACAGCTGAAACATCCCTGTGTTAGCAACACTTTTTTTCATCAAAAATCCAAAACATTGCATCATACAAGCCTCTGTGAAAGAAACCAACTCTGTACCAGCCAAAACTATGACAATTAGAGACTTTGTCTTCCTTCCTACAGGTTTTGCAGTGCTGCAGAGTAGATTTCTTGGCTGAACTGCCTTGCCAGCCTGTTCCAGACCTAGACACTTGTGTCTCTGTCCCTGTGTCCTATAGGCTGCATAGTTTTTTGAGGAATCACTTGCTTTGTGAAGCAGCCACTTAGGGGATCCTACAGTGTTTTCCTTCACTGGAAGCTTCCCTTGCAGACATTATGACCTCTGGAATGCCCCAGACTTGTGCATAAAGAGATGCGTGAATGCGTGCATACTTGACAATATAGATAAAACTGTAAGAAAAAAGGCAGTTAAACTGACTGGGACTCTTTCACAATCATGCTCCAAAATAAAGCAGAATCAAACAAACAAGCAGCTGTGGCTCTTAGATGCAAAGCCACAACAAAAAGGCCTGATGAAATACTTGAGTGGCTAAAATCTGTGCACAGCCATTCTGGTGGAAATTACCCAGATTGCATGTTCATTGCTATCTAGAGGTGCCAGGCATTTGAAACAAGTTTTCCAGCAAGAAGAATATGCATTTTAGGGAACAGGCATTTAGGTCACTGTGGCTTACCTTTGACACCTAGCAACACTGAAAATTTAGTACTGTAGAGCTGGCTTACATACCTTTTATTTAATTACAGTCATAGGTACATGTTACTTAAGCTGTTCTCTATAAAAAAGAAAATAATCTGTCACTAGCTTTCTCTGCATGAAAGTGATAGCACAGTTTATTCTTCTCATGAAGCTGCAACAAATAATGAAAGACAAAACACTGATTTTCATGTGAAAACAAAAGCAAAATGCTTTGGAGACTTTATCACCCAAGTGAAATGTTATTTCAAAGTGGTGTGGCTCCATTACGATTTTCTAACAAATTTTCCCCCTTGTTTTGCATAATTGCAAGTGAACCTATGGTCTGCTACTTGAGTTTAAACCTGTATTTCCAGCAAGTTTGTCCTGCAGGAGATTTCCAAGGAGCCCCCTTTCTTCTGTAATTCAAAGACTGTTGGAAATGGAGTCTCTGAAGCATTTGCCTGCTGGGTGTGGGGAAGTTCTGCAGCTCCCTGTATCAACATCCATTCTTGTTTCCCCGACTTCGTGGAGGTGTGTTCTTGGATGAGAACCGAACTGTTTGGGTAGTGTCAGAAAGTTGTTCTTACCTCGTATATCAAGAAATAACAGAGTGCAAGCTTAAACAAGCACTGCTGGGTGAAAATCAGTTGAACAGATTAATGATACCTGTCAGAAGATGTGAAATTATTTATCTTCTAAACACTCAAGCCTGGCAAGTCTCAGTTTTCTGAGTCACAGACTTACTGTGGACACTTTAGTTTTTGGCTCAGTGTGCTGTGCCAGGATGGAAGGGTATGCACTGTTTGAGATCTGAAGAGCAGTTTGCTCTAGCAGGAAATACTGTGGTGTAATGCTGCTTAGGGTGATCTTATTATTCTGTTTTGTTCATCTCAAACAAAGGAGTATTAACTCCATAATACTTATTTGGCAACTGAGTGTGGCAATGACTATTGACATGACAGCACTGAGGCTATCACTAATGGCTCTGTTCTGTGAAGCTGTCAGAGATGGGGTAATAGACAAGAAGGGTTGGTTGAAGGTGGGGAGAAGCAAGAAAGCTATTTCCTCTGCACGGTTTTGCTGCTGAAATAGCATAGGAGCACTGTGCTGGGCACTTTCACTTATTAAAAGCAGCAACAGCTGCAAAGCAAATAGCATCATTTTAACAAGCCCACTCTGGATTTGCAGAACAATCCAAGTTTACTCTGAGCAGCTCCACCAGCCAAAGTGAGTCTGAACTGGTTTCTCTTTGAAAAGCTTATTCAGCTGGCTTTGATTTTTTCCTTGTGTTCTATTTATGCCTCTTAATTCAATTCTTTGTATTCAACATGCAGCATTTTAAGAGACCAATAATGTAAAATAATTTTGTTATAATTGCATTACCTTCTATTAGGCTGGGCTCTCTTATTCCATCTAATAGAATTGCATAAACATTATTCAATATCACGGTTGCCTACGGTTGTTGAATTTAGGAATGCAAAGGGGTATTCAAAGTACTGTTTGTAGCACCTGGGTCAGAAAAAGTGTGTGCCAAGCCATTACTGATAAGTTGTTTGCTAGAGAGAGTGAAAGATAAAATAGGGATTCAACGGCTGAGCTAAAAAGATGTCTGTTCTGATAAGAAACTTGAATCTTAACCTGATAACTAGAGAATTTGCATAAATGGTCTTGCTGAAGCAAATAATTGTGCAAAAAAAGAAGAGCATAGAATCTACAGCAAATATGAAAGTCTTGCAGGGCATCAAATCTCAGGTAACTGATGTTTTAGAACAAGGTATTTAAGTAGAGAAAAAAAACCTCTCCCAAAAGGAGGAAGAGAGAGGGTTCATTGTAGCCTTAAAATCCAGCAGAGGTGATGCCGACTGTTATGATATGTATTTACTGTCCTCCTTTTGACTTGATGATCTGTCATTACCAGAAGTCCCTGCACAGACTTGAAGCAGGAAGAGACAATGCTACTGCAAGATCAATTGAGAAATCCTCCTGGCAATCAGTGTCATTTTTCATGGTAGAAGTCATGATTATTAAGACATCATGGCACAAAAATCACCTTTATAAACAATCCTCTTTACCTGAGCTGCCTCCTGACTTGATTAAGCAGATGTAACTAAACAGCTCCAATCACAAAGCCAAAATAGTCTTTTTTTTTTTGCTAATTACTGCTGCCATCATGGCAGAGCCATCAGTAGTGACTTCAGGGATAATTCAAGTGATGTGTAACATACAGAACTGTGTTGTGAGGTGGATGCAGGGTACTGCAGTCTTCAAGAGATCTTGTTAGAGTTCAGAGAACAAATATGCATGGAGTAGATCGTTAACATCTGTGACACAATAGATGAAAGGAGAAGTAGATGGACACAGCGATGACTTTTGACCATCAAAACTAATGTCTGAGAATATGTGCTTGCAAGGCCACGCTAGGTGCAAACCAAAACCATATGTTCTTTCTGATTCTGCATTTGAGAGCCTCTCCTTTCTATTTTTTTAGCCTGCTTAGCTGAATCATGCTGTTATTCACTTTGGGACTCTTTTCATACAGAGGAAGGTCATGTGGATTATTTCAGTAGCAGACAGTAGTCAGATGTGTTGCCACCGCCAACTACCTATGTATTTGCAGAAGTCTGGAACAATCATAGAATCATAGAATCACGCAGGTTGAAAAATGCCTCTAAGATCATCTCACCCAACCTAACACCAGTACGCCCACAAAACCATGTCCCTAAGTGCCCCATCTACACGTTTCTTGAACACCTCCAGGGAAGGAGACTCCACCACCTCCCTGGGCAACCTGTTCCAATGCCTGGCCACTCTCTTAGAGAAGAAGTTTTTCCTCACATCCAACCTGAATCTCCCCTGGTGCAGGTTGAGGCCATTACCTCTCATCCTGTCACAGTTACCTGGGAGAAGATGCCAACACCCACCCACTACAGCCTCCTCCAGGAAGTTGTGGAGAGCAGTAAGATCTCCCCTGAGCCTCCTCTTCCCCAGACTGAACAGCCTCAGTTCCCTCAGCCGCTCCCCATCAGCCTTGTGCTCCAGGCCCTTCACCAGCTTTGTTGCCCTTCTTTGGACACGCTCCAGGGCCTCAATGTCCTTCTTGCAGTGAGGGGCCCAAAACTGAACACAGCACTCGAGGTGCCACCTCACCACTGCCGAGTACAGGGGGACGATCACCTCCATCATGATGGCAACAGGAACAGCAAGAAAGGATGTATTTTGTGATCATGAAACTGCTTCTTCTGGCCAGGAATAGCAGCACACTTTGAAAATAGTCATTACTGGTTTCTAAATCTAACAAAACTGACGTGTTGGCACCAGGTAGGTCAAGGACGGAGCAGAGATGCCCTGTTAAAGAGGTAGCACAGAGATGCAGAGATGAGTTGTATTTCAGGGGGGGATGCCCCATGCTGGCACTAGTGATGGTAAGCCATGACCCCATCCCACAGCATGTGATTGTCTCCAGTTTTCTGTGGGACATGCAGCAACGGATGCTTGCTGTTTCTGCTTATCCCCATACTATGTCCCTGAGAATCATTCACCGCCTAGGGATGTGGGGAATATTTTGATTTTGTTATAGCCTGCCCGTTTAGAATATAATTAGTTTTCTTAAATGTTACCACATTTTTCCGATAGCTGCTTTTTTTTATATGCAGAAGGGATTTTTCCTGGGTCTAGGCCATGGAGAATGGACAGTTCTTTTATTTAGCATCAGAGAGAGGAGAAATTCAGCCCTGCAATGTGTAGCTCTCATCCTTTTTCTCCGCAACAGCCTACCATTTCTCATCTGGCTCCAGCTTCTGTCTTCTTATGATAAGAAATATGGTCTAAAAATGATATCAAGTGAAGTTTTTGGGCAGCATATCTGAAGGCAGAGAAAGCCTCTGCAGTTTTCTTAAAAGCTCAAGCTGACTATGAGTCTGCAATTGGCAATAGCTAATGACTACTGACAACCTATTATTTTCACTTCCACCAAAGACATTTTGTCTAAAATTTTCAGATTTTGGATGCGAATCCAACAGTAGGTTTGATAAAAACCAGAATCAATAATAGGTGACTGCAGGTAATGATCGTACTCATTCTGCCTTTGACAAATAATGAACTGACCCCAATTAATCTTCACGAAACCATTCTTAAAAGTACATTAAGAAATTATCTTTCGATTTGAGCTCAGCACAAATTCAGAAAAGGGCAGCTCTAGCTTCTTGTCAGTACAGATGGTGGGCTCATCTTGCATCCTGGAAAAGGTTTTGCATTACTGGAATACCAGTCACAGGCTGCTACTCTGAGGAGTGAAAAGCAATGTTGGTCTGTAATTGTGATGTGACTTAGTGCGTTCAAAGAATGAAATGCATCTTCACAGAAAGCAGACAGTCTGGCAGATAAGCATGTATGGAAGTAGTTTATGTACCAGTTTGCTCATATTTACTAAAAGATCCCAGCAAAGGGGCTGTTTGAAAGGATATCAGCTCAACTATGGTACACAAAAATTTCCATCTGCTGAGTTGCATTTGGCTTAACTAGAGAAGAAATATACAATAAAAGGAAATAGGATTTTTTAAATCAGAACAACAATTTCCAAAGACCATTGCCTGAGTCATTATTTACTAATAAATGAGACTGGATACCAAATGCCACAGCACAAATTTCCCAGATTTGGACTTTTCTTAAACTATTTCCTACTTTTGAGGAATTACCTCATTTTTCAGGTTTTCCTCAGCTACATCAGAGAGCTTAATATACTTGGAACCTTCTTCATGCCACAAGGAAGACTAGTTTTTACCTGTTATCTTGAGTGAATAAATTTATGGGACAATTCCCTACTTTTCACCTGCAGCATGTGCTACTTATACTGGCTGAAAGAAAAATAGTTCACCCTACAAAATTGGGTCTTAGAGTAGTGAAGTAATGATTTGATGAACAGAATGAGTTTCTATTCATTATACCACTCTAACATCTAGAAATACATAGTGAAAACTTCTCCTTGCCATCACTGCACGTGTGATGGAAGTAAACAGTGACCAAGGAACTTCCTCATGTGCAGCAGAGAACAGCAAGGATGAAAGGGACTTAGAGACATGCCTCTATTAAATTATAGAGGAGGCAGAATTTGTCTGTTTGCTGTAGAGAGAGATTTGATCCTCATGCAAAATCTCTTTTAATGAAAACTTGTATTTTTCTGCCCGCTTTTTTGTGTCATTACCTTGACATTCAGATATTTGAGAGACCTAAGGATGAGCTCTAGAAAAAATTACATGTAGTTTTAAATGGATTTGCACTCTAATTCCACTACACACAACTCACATACACCTGAAAAATGGGTTGCGACTTCACAGAAGTATCTTGTGTGCCACCTGAGGGATTCTTTCCCGCAGTTTGTTAGGCTCTGCAGTTCATTTGAGAAATCTTCACCAAAAACTCTTAATCTTGGCAGCTTTCCTAGTAGAATCAATCTTAGTGATCAGTAATGACAAAAACAGCCTTGGTATTAGTATTTCACTTGATAAATTGCAGAGATCTAGGCTTCACTTACATTTGTCAACAGCGACTTTCCAGTGAAGTGCAAGGGATTTGAAAAATTACCTCTAATGTTTCAGGCTAGAGGGGAGGAAGTACTTTTTCAAACTATATGAACATTTCCCTCATGCACCATTAAACCAACTGGGGAGAAAGTAGGACAGGGGTGGGAGTATGTCTGAGTCTCTAAAGATAGGGTTGAATAGCCACATGCCAAATTATTTAAGTTTTATTCCTGTGAGTCGCAGTGCTCCATGAAACAGTAAGAAAGTCTAAATTTCCTTTCTTTAAAGCTGATTTTTTTAGGCTGCTGTGCCTGGTCCTGCTCTTATTCCTTAACTGTGTGTATGTTGTGGTGGATCCTCCTCATCTTCTCTCACGCTGTCTGTAATGAGTCTTACAGGTCCTGCTGTTAGTGCCCATCCTTTCTGTTTCCGTATCTCACATTTCTCCTACAAATACAGGTGCTGTCGTTGTGCTAGAGTACTTGGATCAGTTGTGTCTCTGCACTGTTCTCTTCCGTGCAGCCTAAAGCTCAGTTTGGGACACTTTGCAAAGGGGTGATTGGTGATATGGAGTAAAAGCAGCTGTTCATCTTCCCCAAGGTTCCCTCTGCTGCTCCCTTCTTTAGGAGAGGAAGGGAAGGGGCAAACAGAGGTGTCTTCTGGGGATACCTTTAGAGGACAGGCACATCAAGAGGGTAAATTATTCCGTCTGTTTCTAGCATCATCTATTGATTGTTAACATTGGAAGATGTGAACGCCACCCCAAAACCACGGGTTGATATGGATGGAGAATGATCTGAAATGTGACATGCATGATCTCTGCTGGCTCTTCAGTGATCTGTTTAGGCAAAATGTTGTTGCCGCTGGACGGTGACTGCTTTTCTTTGAATATTGGCTGTAACTTGGAAGATGTAAAGGAGAATTTAAATAGCAGGGTTAGGTCACAAGAATTCAAATGGTGTCTGCACTGATCTTGCTGTTAGATCAAAAGTCCCTGCAGCTCACAGAAGTGGAACACTGTGAAACATTTTTTTTTTTACCCACTTAGGATTTTACCTCCATGGCACCTTGGTTAGAAGTATAAAGTACAGAGTGCAAGCAAAACAAAAACTGTCACTAAATCACTGATCAAAATAAGCCTCTCCCTCAAAGGTGACTAGTTTCAGGCACAGATGGGGCCTGAGGAGCCACAGGGACATTTTCCTGGTCAGGAGGTGCCCATGCGCAGTGACCCCAGGTTTCACAGTAGGGTCTTTCCCATTAGTCAGGGCACGTGCCCTGTGTCTTCTGTGACTGTCCACATTATCCGCTCCATTCGGGCTCTTAGGCATTTTGTTTTTCAGAAATGACACAGCTTCCCACATCAGGATGAGCCCATCTCCTCTCTGTCTTCTGTCTTGTTTTACTGCCACCTCAAAGAGAAGGTGGGCATTTCCCCAGGTTTGTGGGAAAAGGCATTGTTGCTGTGTGATCTGAGAAGGGCTTAAGCTGAAAAAGTTATTATATGTATTTAACAACTTATTTCAGAGAATGATAGAAGTTCATCAGATTTGGAGATCTTTCCCAGTGGCACACTATGCTGGACCATGACATATTTAGTCTAGTGATCTACCAGTGCAAAAATCTACTTCACATTCCAACTCCTAATGGGCTACCACTTTTTTTCTCCAATTTCTCCATCTTCACTCAGACATATAAAATTATTGAGGAAAGATCACCAAGGCACATAAAGAAAGTGTTTGACTGCTACGATGGAGGTTAGACTGGTGAAAAAAAAAATAATAATAATAATAAAAAAAAAAAGAATGGTCTGAGGGAAGGAAAACGTGCTAAGGCAAATCTTTATTTCTTGCTCTAGGTCCTTCTTCAGTTATCAGCAATGACGATGATTCAGCCAGTCCCCTCCATCATATCTCGAATGGCAGTAACACTCCATCTTCTTCTGAGGGGGGACCTGACGCAGTCATCATTGGGATGACAAAGATTCCTGTCATCGAAAATCCACAATACTTCGGAATTACCAACAGTCAGCTCAAGCCAGACACCTGTAAGTACAAACAACCATGTGTTTTCCAGTCATTCATTTTTCTTTTGCAAGTGCCGGGGCTCCTTCACAGAGCTAACAGAAATAAAAGGTCTAAATTCCTGATAGTGCAGGGTTAAAATGTATGCAGTTTGTTTAAGGTACAGGGCATGAATTGCTTTACGTCTGTTAAAGCCAAATTCAGACCTTGTAATGAGTCAATTAAGTCATTAGTGTTATGCTCAAAACCCAGTCCATATTCCATCAAAGTCACTGGTAGCCCTTCCATTGATTTCAGTGGTCTTTGGCCAGTCCTGTGCAGGAGTCAGTATTGTTACATACTCACTGCTTTTGCTTCGGTAATGAACATAACATGATTTTGAAATCTGAGTATTTGTAAAATTATAAGAATAAAAAGTTTAAAATTCCATTCTTTTAATTTAACTGTATAATTCAACGTCCGTAGGTTTAAAAACAGAGCATGAGGTTGTTCAGTGGACAATAAATGTCACACAAATTATTTCATGCTCAGTTAGAAGATGAAATGTAAAAACATCTGAAGAATTAAAAATAATTAACTATGCATAGATAAAAAAGAGTCTCCTTAACTGCAGCTACTACTCTTCAAACCTAGTAACAGTTGTAAAATTGGACATGTGAAATGTTGATTTTTGAACCAGCGATTAGCTTTGCAGTAGATAACTGGAAAAAATCCCTAGCTGTTATTGTGATGAATAGCAACTATAGTACTTACTATTTTTCATCTGTACATTTAGGTCTTCAAGTGTTTCAGACATATTTTTGTCTCTCTCTTTTTTTTTTTTTTTTTTTTTTTTTTTTTTTGGTGTGAATGTACATACCTTTCTGAATTTTCTCTGGAAGTCTGATCTGTTTCTCTGGGAATACACTCCAGAGATTCCCAATGCAGTTGGTGATCATTAGGTGTGCAGATAAGGGATGCTACAACTTGCCTGTATCCTATCCGGAGTGATAAAACTTCAAAGCACAAATTTTTGTTTAGTTCCTTATTGCCTAGGTCAGAAGCCTTTGTCTCCAAAGAGACAAAAAGCCTTTGTTTCGCAAAGCTTAAATGCTGTAATAAGAATCTTCCTTGACCTGTGCATGGGTGCTTGCATGCATACACATATGCATGACATCTAAGGCTGTAAAGGCTGATACTGGACTACCTACTTATCTTCTGAATATTGATGCTCATCTACATCTTGGTTGTTGCACTAAGCACAATCCATACAAAGATGTTCCTGTTGTGCAAGGGAAAGGATTTTTCTGCTTTTATTATACATCTCTGATGTTCTCTCGTACTATGTTTTTTTTTCATGTGTGTGGCACTATTTTATGGTTAGAAGTGCCACATTATCTCTTGCACCAGAGGATATTTGAATAATTTGGCCTAGCGTATGTGGTGGGATGCATTAAATAATCACTGATTTGCTGATACTTGATCAGCACAAGGAAAATGTTATACAGATGCACTGTGATTAGAACATTAATTCCTTTGAAAAATAGAAGCCACTAGGGAATCAGAAATGGGCAACATGCCCACTAGAGCTTTCTAATGTTGTATAAAAGGCCATGCTTTTAAATATGAGGCTACTGTACCTCCGTTCCCAGCTGCATTAGACAACAATATAATTGTTTAAATAAACATTTGTGACTACAGAGTATTTCACTTTCGACATTAATGTTGAAGCAACATACATGCTGTTCTGGGGGGAAAAAAAAAACACAAACTGTAGCAAAACAAAGAATTCTCTCACATTTAGTAAGCTGTACATTAAGTACAGACACATTAAATCACAGCTGAGTAGTGCTAAGTAGGTTCTGATCCTAAAAATACATGTCTGTGTTTGGTTTTGTGTGCTGCAATGAAACCCACATGATGTCAGGGAAATCAATCACAGTACATGAAGTTCAGCTTGTGCACAAATGTTTGCAGGATGAGGCTCGAGGCTTTGCTGTGGTGCTCCAGGAAAACATGGGGCTGATGCTCTGCGTTTTGCTACAGTCCCAGTCTTTTTTTTATTGTTGTAGCAAAGAAAATCAGGTTGACTCTGGCAGTGTATAAATGAAGGCAGACACGTGTGAATACATGTGAACACATGTGTTCATGCCACACACCTGAACATGAGCGAACTTATACATGTCACGCATCTGAACATGCCTGAATGCACATGTACATGCCACATACATGAATATGTGTGAAGACTGCTCTACATGCCACACACATGAACCCACAGTGTGTAAACACATGAATACATCAGACATGAACACACTTTCATGCTGTCTGTCAGCGAGCTGCAAGTCTTTTATCTTGCGGATCAGTTCTTCCGTGACTCCATGATTTTTCTGGATGCTGCTCTTGTGACCCCATACCACATAGCACCGATAGCTGTACCACCAGCAGGCCTAGGGGCATTATCTTTATCCCTGTTCAGCACTAGTGAGGCCACTCTATGTCCTGTTCTGGATTCCCCAGTACAGGAGAGACGTGGCTTACTGGAGAGGGTCCATCAAAGGGCCATGCAAACGATGAAGGGCCAGGAGCGCCTCTCCTGTGAGGAGCAGCTGAAAGAGCTGGGCCTGTTCAGCCTGGAGAAGAGCAGGCTCAGGGGGATCTTTGTTGAATTACACAAACACCTGATGCAGCAGTGCAAAGACGACAGAACCAGGCTCTTTTCAGTGGTGCCCAGTGACAGGACAGGAGGCGATGAGCACAAACTGAAACACAGGAAGTTCCATCTCAACACCAGGCAGCACTTCTGTGTTCTGCAGGTGCCGGAGCACTGGCACAGGTTGCCCAGAAGCTGTGGAGTCTCCTCCTTGGAGATGTCCAAAAGCTGCCTGGATATGGGCCTGGGCACCGTGCTCAGGATGTTCCTGCATGGGCACAGGTTGGGGCAGATGGACTCAGAGGTCCCTGCCAACCTTAGCCCCATAACCATTCTGGGATTCTGTGATCTGTCTGATAAAGAGCAAAATACAAGTTGTTGGACACAAAAATGGTCTTTCTGTGAATGATCACATATTCTCCCCTTCGTCTCTCTCACTCCCTTGTTAGTACAGAGCTGTACTTGTCCTTTCCTAACCTGCCAGCTTTCTCCTGATGCATATATCTGGTATTTATAAAGCTCTAAGCTAAGTAGCTCTCATACCTTTTTCCTGTTTACAATAATGCTAGCTCCAGATGACATCTGGTTTCTCATCTCCAGCAAGATAATTAACATTTATCATTATTTCCTATCTGGTCTAAGTTCCATTGTCCTCTAGCATTAAACACAGCAGTCACTGACAGTCATGCTGGAAGAGAACTCAGTGTATGCTGATCTATGAAAGGAGGTGAGGCTTCAGGCTAGGTGAAACTGTATGCAGTCTGAACTGCAGTTTTTACAGAACCTGAAGGAGTATATCTGCGGTGAGTAGCAAGTGGAGTTTCAGTATCAACTTAAGACGTATTTTGACTTCTCTACAGATAACCATTTCATTTCTACAGATAATACATTTTATCAAGCTTCATTGCATAATATTCAAAATGCATGTGTTTAAAAGAAAATTTTGAAACTGATCGCAATCAATTTAATTTGAAATTCTGACACTGTATCAGCAGATTGGTGCTTGAGTGACTAAGTAACTAAATCCTAATAACTGCTGGCTTCTAAAGAATCAAAGTCTCAGTCTAAAAATTGTAGCACTTACCTGCTCCTGAGAGACAGCCATCAAGGTGGGAAATGAAGACCAAAGCCCCAGTGACTTCAGGGTCTGGGTTCCAGTCATCACTCAGGACTGAATTTCTGTCCCAGGTTTCAGCCCAAACGCTCATACGCACTTTCAATGGACTTACCAGTTGAAAATTACCCTTTGTCTCCTAACCCAAATTGTCGGATATTTACATCTCCAACTGCCCACAATTTTAACTACCCATTTGCCTAGCCAGCAAACTCACTGATGCTTCTTTAGCACTTGTCTATCAGCCAGACTGTCCCAGCACTCCTGGCTCTTCTTTTCTTTGCCGAGGACCACTGTTTGCTGCTGTTTGGTGGGCTCATCTGCCACTCCAATATTGTGAATATTTCTGCCTTGGAAGATGACAGTCTGTGGTGCACTGATATGTTTCAGACACATGCCAGACTTCTTGGTTCCTTTCCGTGTGAAATCAAAAGCTAATTTCTTTTGGCAGTACTTGGCTAACAGTGACTACTCTTATTTCTGATGTGTGAGAGAGTCTACCAGCTGGACATGGTGAAATGCTTTTTGCACTTATTTCACTGTAAACTACATTGTGTTATATTAGCATCAGAGGAAGGTGGAACTTTGCCCTTTCATAAAGATCTTTGTAAACTCCAGATTCTGGGCCCCAGAAGGTGAATAAATGCCACCTACACTAGTGTCAGTTTGCACTTCCCAGCAAATCCCTGCTTTCAGCTCACTTCATCTTGTTCTTTAAGATATTATCAATAGTGGAAAATACCATACTGGGAAGGCTTGATAATTAGTAAGTGATTTAGTGGCAAGACGTTTTCGCTGAGTGGCCATACCTGCAGCCTGTGTGTTTCAGATAATGTGGTGTGGACTGTGCCTTTCAGGTGGGAAATTGGTATGTATTCATGAGATAGTCTTAATATTCAGTCTACATGTCTGCTGTCTTTGGTGTTTCTTCAAGTACCAGAGTGTAAATGTGCCTTTTAGATGTATGCACTGAATAAAAAATGTAGTACAATCTTAAAATTTACTTCTGTTACTTTTATGAAAATGTAAGGTTTTGCTAACATGCTTCAATATTTTGTGCTTCACCTGAACTTATATTAGTGCACAAATAGCAGCCCTATTATTACAGTACTACGTTGAGAAAGTAGAGGGTTATTTAGACTTCACTGAAAAGTAATAACAGTAATTGTACTTAGCTTGACTGCTTCCAGTATTATAATTTTATCAGCTGTGTGTCTTAGTTCAGATTCTGGTGGAATACACATAGAAAAATGCACCTGAATCATTTGAGCTAGTGGTCAAGATGCTGTCCACGTACCCACTGTGGATAATTATTGCCTTTCCAGTTGGCCTCTTTACCCCTCTTGTATCCCATTCTGAACACTGAACTTGTCAATTTACTTTCAGGCATTTTCAACTACATTTCAGGGATTGATATACCATGCAGTTAATGGTGATCCCAGTCTTTTTCTGACTTGCTTTAATCTGTGACTATAGATTTCTTCTAAGGAATGCAGAGCCAGACTGAAGTTGTTCCTGTTAAGCATGAAAGCTGCAGAAACATTGTGCGTCAGTCCACCATCTTTTTGCATGACTTTTATGGGAGGAAAGAAATAGGAGTATTATTCTTATCATTTTACCATTACCCTCACAGTGTTGGACTTTTCACTTTAAAGCCACCAGTTTTTGAATCTGGTAATGGATTCAAATTTCATTTTAAAGGAGAAAAATTGTGAAAAAGAACTTGAGAATGTGAGGCAGACTCTAGAAGTCTGAGAAAACCAAAAGAGATCTGGACTTGTGTTCCCTTTGTGATTCTTTCTAAGCTACTTTCATGATGAGTCGTGCTGAGCACGGCTGCAGCACACTGGGGTGCAGAGCTGGCTGGGAGTCATGGCTAAGCCCCAGCCTTGGCAGGCTTTGGCCCTGCGGGTTTGCCTGGCCTCTCCCAGAAGCTCAGTGGACGGGTGCAGCTGCTTGGGGCTCAGTGCCTGGTTGTTTCCATGTCTCTGATCGATCACGCCTCCACAGCATGGCTGGTTTCTCTTCATTTTGGTGTCAGCTGGCAACCTTCTCCCCACCCCTTGGGTCACCAGCAATGGGCAATTTGATCTGAAAAAAAAAAAAAAAAAAAGTACTTATTGTCTGTTTTTCAAGGCAAGTTCAACAGAAGGATGGTTTGGTCACTTGTGTGTTTCTCAGGCATCCTTGCCCTAGGAGCTCCATAGCATGTGCTCCTGCTGTGGCAGCATGGCCCCTCGCCCGTCTATCTCAGTGCATGGGCTCTTACTGCAGAGCAAGGCATGAGAGTCTGGTGGCAGAAAAGCTGCAGGTGAATGGAAAGCTCACCAGGAGCTCACCTGGATCTTCCAGGTGTCTGAGTCAGAGCAGCAGATTCATTCATTTCTGTGTGCTGCCCATCTTGCATGCAGTGTCCTTTGAAAAGCCAGAAATGTGCAGTGAGCTGACTGTCTGCATTGGACAATTTCTGTTTGACTTTATCTCCTGTGTAACAAATGTGGCAGGTTCCAGATTGAGTATGTCACCGTACAGTCTCTTAAGGTTGTGAGGCATAGGAGTAAATCTTGACATACATTACAGGGTGAAAAATAGACTATGTCCATGTGCACAGCAGAAGGGCCTCCCAAGAGAAAGGCTCTGTCAGCATTTTCATCTCTTTTGAAAGGCTTTTACATTTCAGTGACCACAAAAAAAGGCTGTTGTGGTTTCTTAGCCAGCTAAGCCATAAGCTTGTGGATTTTCCATCAACTTCCAAAGTTTGCAGAACTGAAAATTTATAAGCAGCTCATTTTACTATAAAGGACAGCCTGACCTCAGCAGCCAAAGCTCAGAAGAGCAAAACCGATCAATCTTTGTGCAATCCAAACTGAGAGGAATACCTCACTACCCAAACTGAACTTGCCAGACTTGACATTCATTGGCAGTCAGTGTTCAGAGCCTGGAAGGTTTACAAGGGCATTCACTTCACCAAGATCAGAATCTTTAGATGCTGAAAGCTGAAGAGCTTTAGGTGCTGAAAATTAGCTATGAGTGGGGTTGAGATTATGAGGAGGGATATATATATTTGCTGCTTGTCCCGAGCCCATTGCTTGTCTTCATCTAAAGATAATTTCTTGGCTAAATAAATATGTAAGAGAGATATTAGCTAGATAAAGTTATAAGAACATATGAAGATATATTTTGTTGGCTTGATTAAAGATTTCTATAGTTTGATTGCATATTTTAATCCCTGATCGCAGTCACTATTTAAATTGTGTGTCTTTGTGATTACTCATCATGACATGCTTATGTCAGAGATGCCAGCCACATACAGAGGCGGTGTAATTCATTAGCTGTGTTTGACTTTTGTTAACTTGGCAATAGAGTTGTCCCCCAGACCACCGCACATTGAGTCTCACATACTCTTCCCAATAGCTGGGTCACATAGTTCCTCTGCTCAACAAATAAAATGTAACAGGGAATAAATAAAGTTGTGAGAAATTGGATTTTTTAGCACGTAATTCTAAGTCTCAGCACGCATACTTTGTTTCTTTTACAAGTAGATGGAAAAAATTCTCCCAAAGGCTGAACCCTAACATTTGAGCAGTGTGGGTATTTACCTCTTTAAAAACTCTGTGTTGTAGGGAAAGGACTATTTCCGTATTCTGTATAGAGGTGAATTTGTAGAATCTTTTTTTGTCCCCAGAAGTTACTTGCATTGCAGTTTTGATCAGTCCATGAAGTCCATTTATATCCTGTAAAAAAGTCAAGCAGCTAGGTTTTCAGAAACTTCCAGTTTGCACTGAGAGTCTTACTGCTGGAAAAGCAACTACAGGAACAACAGCCTTGACTCTGATCTGTAATTTACAAGTAGCAAGAGTATTTTATCACTTGGAAATACAGCACGTGAAGCATAGTCTGGCTAAACAACAGATGTTATAAGAAGGAGACATGAGAAACTGACATCCAAAGTATGCATTTCAACTGCAAAGACAGCATATGAGACAAGACAACATGAGACGTGCACTCTGAGTTAAGTGCCCAGCGCCAACATCCAGGAAAAGTGTGCACCTTCTTGTGTAAATTTGTTGGGCTAGCTTCAGTTATCACAGCAGAGTACTGAAATGCACTTTCTGCATCAAGCACTACCACAAGCTTTATGTGAAATGCCTACCTAAGGACTTTATGAAAGATGAAATGAAATTAAACACTTGCATAAACATTCTCTGCAACTGAGTTATTAGTTAAGATGAAACAACGTGGCACTTTTTTAGCAGATGTAATCTCAGTAGCATTGCTACCTTCAATTTGTCATTTGACAATACAACTGTATCAAAAATACATATACTATTTTAGCACCAAAATATGTAGTTAAATCAGTAACACATAGATGACAAATAGCACCATTTATATTGTAATGATTAAATTATGCCTTTCTGACTCTGTGCTGCATAGTAAGGTCTAGGGGTGTAGTTTTTATACACAGAAAACTACATGTGTATATAAAAGCATAATGGGACAATAACATGACAGATCTTAAATGGGTAGTACTTAATTAAGCTGAATGGGAAAAAACATAATCAATTGTGAAAACCTCTTTATCATGAGCCTAAGCATGGGAGCAGGATTAGGCCTTTGATTTATTCCTTGTGTCAATGAGAGCTTTGGCTAAATAAGAAATACAGATATGAGAGAAGCCAGATAATATAAAGAAGAATAAAATCAGAATAAATACAATAAAATAAAAACAAATATACATACATAAAATAAATACAAATATTTATAGATATTAGGTTTAATAAATACTGAAGTAAGAGAAAATCAGAACTAAATCAAATAACTTTGTAGCCAAAATAATATCATCAATCCTACTTTTATTTTCTCAAGTTTCATCACCAAGCAGTTGCATCATTATTAAAAATTGTGAGTGTGTAAATACAGTTAGCCCTAAACACAAGCTCACCCACAGATGATTTTTTTGTACCTACCAGATCTGTGGAAGGGTCTGCCAATTGCTCTGAATATGTGCATGCCTCCCTACATTATATGCATGAGGGTGTACCGGTTTGCATAGCAGCCCATGTGCCCAGCATGAGCTCAGCTGCTGTGTGTTTCTCTTTACTCCATCACAGATGTTAGATTCAGCAAGAAAGGTGCCTTCCCCATGGTATCCCATTAGTGGTGGATCCATGCAGCATAGACAGCCCATGCCCCTGCCCCATTTTCTCCTGCAAGGAGGTTGTTTCACTAGATGCTCTAGGGTGGCTAGACCAACTTTCTTAGTCTGGGGTCTGTACAACTTAATTGTCATTTTCTCATGAGAAACCTGTCCCAGCAAAAATGGCAACAAAACCCAAAAGGTCTGAGTATGTTCAGTTCGGTTTTGACAGAGGCTTGCTGGGGAGCTCCTCATTGTCTCAGGCTTAGCTGTATGTGTGTTACAAGCATAGAGCAGGTCTGCAGAAAAAGAAGTGTAGCAGCGTTTTAAAGTGTTCTCAGCGATAAGGGTAACACTGTCGGTAGTACTCTGAAATATTCTGTTATGTTCTTCCAATCAGTCTTTCAGCATTAACTTGTTAATTAAACCTTTCAACAGGCTCTTTATTTTTCATAACAGTAGTTGGAGGAAAATTATAAGGCTGTATTTTCTCACCAGGAGGTGTTTAATTAATATACCTAGTTTGTTTTGGACATATATTCTGTATAGTAGAATACATGAGTTCAGCATTTTTTGACACATTTGAAAAATATGATTACACGGGTAGACAAGTTTAGGAATGCATTTCCATCATTAATTGCCAAAACATATCTTTGTGAACATCTTTTAGAGTCCTCCTTTTCTTACTTTCCCTTAAGCTAGTTTTATTTGGATTTGTTGGGCAGAAGCAAAGGCCTCTCAGTACCAGCCGCGCTCTCTGCCAAAGGTGCAGACTTACTGGGGCTTTGGCTAAGGGGTCCAAGGGGAGACAGGCAGCCTTATATCTCAGCAGTTCTCAGGCAGTGAGGCCTGGTGTGAATTTCTCAGCACGTGGCCAGGTGGCTGAGCAGGACATTCCACAGAGGATGGGTTATTGCTGTTCAAAGGCCAGTGTGTCGATTAAGGCATGAGGCATACAGATCCAATACAGGGTGAACACTCGTTCAGTCTTATCTCTAGCCCATCAATGCCCATAATAATTGAAGACTATTATTTGCAGATTGCTGGAGAATCACTGTGATTGAAGTATAAAACCCCCACAGGGGAAAAAAGTGTCAAATGACTGAAGTCAAGACCCTGCATGGAGGTCTGAAATTTTTTAAAGTTATATTGATTAGAAGTTAGGCAGCACCTCTAGCTAGCAGCTTACCCATTAGCTGTTGGAGGCAATTAAACACAAACATTTAAATGAAAAACACGTTGCATGGGAGTATTGTATGCATTTAGAGAAATTGTGTCGTGTATATGTACCAATTATTGATTATTTCTCTAAACTGCAGTGTGTATAAAGCCAATCATCTCTCTAGGGATTATCTGTTGTTTTTGTTTTTGTTGTTTCTTTTTAAATTATGCATTTTGGAAATCCAGGTTCATTCTCAGATGTCAGCTTGGCACATGAAAGGAGAATCTCAAAAGTATTCAGGTGCTAAAGTATTCAATTCAACAACTAACTCATTTTTTGAAAAGCCCTTGAACAGATTAGAAGCGTAAAGTTTAGTTTGTAGGAATCAGACACTTAATCAGCTTAGTTCTTTGGACAATTCCTGTAAATGACTGCCTTTCCTTTAGATACCTAATTGCCTTTGAAATCTGTTTGTTGGAGACTATTTAAAATAAAGTCACTGATTGTATGGGTCACAGGGTGTAGGAATAGGCTTTCCATCTCCAAGAGGATCCCTTGAGCAGCGCTGAGCTGTATCTGAGTTTTGGGGTCAGGGTTAAGGAGACGGAAAACTCTCTGCATGAAGGTACTTCCTTCCCCTCTTCCTTCCTCCCACCTTGGTTTGTTTCCCACAGCCCTGGAGAGAAAGAACGGAAAGCTGGATTGTTGTCTCTCTCATACAGTTATTTATGCCAAGTTTGGATAGTGAGAAACCAAATCTAACTTCAAACAAAACCCAACTTGTATCATTTTGAAGGAAATGCAGATCGACATAATTTTGAGCTGCCATTACAAGTACTTTAAGTTACAGTTCCTGCTAGAATCTTTCAGCAATGAAACCATCCCCACACAGCTCCTCACATTTCTGAGTATTGCTAAGGATTTGTTTAGATTTGGCTTCTTAGACTGTCTTTAAAGGATGTGTTCTCATTTTTTGTTTTCCACAGTTGAAGAACTGTGGCTGCCTTAAAAAAAAAAAAAAAAAAAAAAAAAAAAAAAGAAAATGGAAACAATACCCATTGAGGGGAACATGTCCCACACAAAGTAGGGAGAATGGAAGAAGAGAGAAACAAATGGAAAAGAAACAAAAGAACCTCAGTTGGCCTTTGGCAAAGAGAGAACAATAACTGACTGATTTGCTCTCAATGTCTACGCAGAAGGACATGATTTGTCTTGTCCCTGTTTTATTCTCATCAGAAGACAAGCAACCGCTTTGCTGTATTTGCAGTCTCCACTCAAGAGGCTGTTGAGACTAGAATAGCAATAAGATTGCCTGCAGACAGAAATGCATTGACCAGCACTGTGTGGGAAATCTTGAAAACCTCCTTCTTGGGTGGTAAAGCGCAAGGCAAAAGCTTATGAGCTCTGTCTTTCATCCCCTAATTTACAAATGGAAGTGCACTGTTAGATTGGGTTGCTTATTCCAGGAGTGTCAGTGTTGTAAAGTGCTTGTGGTGCTTCCATCTGCAAAGCTCACTTGTGCCACCAGAAATGCAGAGAGGTGCTATATCTTTAGCTGGGAGTCAGAGGAGTTGTGCTATCATGATGTCTATGTTGATGGCAAACTCTCACCTTATTCTGCCTACTGTGTCTGCATAGTTTGGTAAAGGCAGAAAATCTCAGTAGTAGCTTTTCTGGCACCTAAAAACAGCTGGTACTGTATAGATTAGAAGCCCTTCATCAAGTAAATAGCTAATAATCGTTAAGCAGTACATTTTTTCCAGATCTTCCAACACCTGGAGGCTGGCTTATGCTCTGTGACATAAAGATCAATGTATTGTTTTAAATGCTAGCCCAGTGTAACAAACCAGCAGACATTCCTTGTATGATACACAACTACAGTAGACAGGTTCCTGGACATGAAGACTGATGTACTAATGTCTTCCTGTGGCCACCCTCTGGGCAGGGTGAATAGAGTTGTGGAGGGGAATCAGAAGCAGTTAAAAGGTCCTGGTGGCTGTTGCAGAGGGGCAGGCACTGGTGACTGTCATGCCGGGCTCTGACTCCCACAGTGTGCTCACAGTTTGCTAGAAATAGCAGAGGTGCTGGAGTGGTGACTGCTTCCCGCTGCCCACCCCTTTGCAGCTGCGGAAGGAGGTTCACCATTCTTCAGCACCCAGCCCGTGTATAATAAGCTGCCTTCAACCTCAGTTCTCCAGCCACCTTGGAAGATACTGGATTCACAGGCAGCCCCAGCAGGCATCAAACGGTCTGCACTGACCTCAGCTGTGTGGGCAGAGTCCTTTCAGGCTTGTTCCTCACTCTGGGAGGAGATGTTAGGTGCATGTTTTCAGCGAGGCATGGCTTCAGTCACAGCAAATTGCAGTACTTGTCCTGGAGGTGTGGTATAGGAGCCCAGAGTGAAGCCTCAGATTCGTGCATACCTGCTTGAAGAATATATTTCCTTCTTCTCTCAGCTTTAGCTTCTGAAGAGGAAGGCTTTTCTTTCCTTGCAGGTGCAGTGAACCCTTCTAAAAGTTAATCTGAATTCAGCTACTGCCAAGAATTCTTATCTTGCTGCAAGGTGGCTCTCTCACAACTCGTGAACTCTTTTGCATTATACATTCTGATTTGACATGTTTCCTCACTGGAACTGTCTGAGATTTGGTTTTGCATTTTTATCACAGTATTGTATTGCATTTTAAGGCTACAATTTCATGCCTCTTGATGGCAGTATTTTAAAGAACCCTGAAATGGTACCACGCTGAAAAGTAAAGACAATGCAAAATGAGGCATGCCTTTCAGAAATGAGGAGGAAGAAAGAAGTTTCAGCTTTTCTTTGCAGTGATAGCTTTCCTCTAGAAGTCTGATCCGGAATTGATTTCCCATTGAAATCAATGGGAGTCTTTGCAACCTTATGTGTTTTCAGTCTAAACTCAACATCATGAAATGGAACTTGGTAAATGGCAACATTAAACAAACCTGTAGTGCGCCAATGAAAAAAATATTATTTGTAGGAGGGTCTGTATGTTTGTGTAAGATAATTTTTCTGGTAATTTTTCTTTTCTGCAAGATAGGATGGTTTCAAGTTAGAACAAAGCACACAGGTGTTCAGTGATCCTGCAGAAGACAGCTTTGCTGCCTCAACTTTGCAGCTTGTGTTTATTGACAGAATATACACAGAAATATGTACAGCACTTTCTGTGAAACAAAAGCACAGAAAAGCACCAGGTGTTTTTCTTAATAGTGGAAAGAGTACTGAGAAAACTTTGAATTTTATGTTTTGGTCTTGTCTAGGGATAGATTCTGCCTAAGCATGCAATATTTATTTTTCATCATATATAAAAAGCTGTGCCCACCCACAGTGAGTTCTTGGCCTCATCAAACCGGTCATCCCATCCAATCCAAGAAAAATTTTGTTGTGCTCTGTCTGACCTTTGTCTATGGGTATACTGTATACAGACATGCATGTTAAAATCCACACTGCTTTTTAGCTAATTTGTTTCAAGAGCTGTCTTCTTGAAACTTGGATTCTTCTATGACTGTAGCCAGAGGCTGTGCTGGGAGACATTTGGATAGTTGAAAGAGTAGTATCTGCCCTGTGGTAAAAAAAGGTACCTCAGTAGTCTGCAGAAAATGTGTAAAAATAGTGCCCTGAATTTTTCTTATCGTCCTGAAGTCTTTCTCAGCTGGCCCTCTCAGAAAGCCAAGAGAAATTCAGGGAAATGGTGAGAACAAAACTGCTTGCAGAAAAGTATCTTGATGCCAGGAGTTCTCGTTTTAAAGAAAGAATGGAAATTATGTAAATGGAAATGCAGTCTAAGGAACAGTAACAATCCTGTGTTTAAATCTTTTCTAGATCTTCAGGCTCTTATAATAAGAAAAGGGAACACTAATTTACAAGCTCTGGTATAAACCCTCTGTAGCCACGAGTCACAAGCCGTCCCTCATTCCCTGCACTGCTTTGTGCTGGCAGATTCTCAGAAGCGGTGTCAGCATTGAGCTGAACTTGGATCTTTGCATGGCAGGTTAACGCTCTGAGTAATCAGGCTAAGAAAGCCAGGGATCAAAACCTATTTGAAAACATTAGAGTTAAAACCAGTTAAAGCACTGTTTTCTTTGTATCTCAGATAATGTAATGGAACAAGCTTTATCTAACCAAATCTGCAGAAAACCTCATTATCGCTGACAAGAGTTTATTTGGAATTAGGTTTTGGGTTGTTGCTTTTAAACAAATTAAAGAGCTGTTCATTGTTGTGCAAGCTAAGCAGTTCTGCATCCTGATACACTTGAATTATTGAAGTTCTTGATGTGCACTGCTCTTTAAGTTGTGCAATCTTTATAGTGACTGTAAATAAAATAACACTGTTTTGGGCAGCTAGTTCTCAGTTTGATCCATGGCTTGATTCGTATGAAACAATGAACTCCCCTCCTCTCCGACCCAATGAAATGTGATAGTACAAACTGTCAGGGAAAAGTAGCATAAAGACTTAAAAAATGCACATCATACTCACAGATAGAAAAATACAAAGAATATAAATATATTCAGTCTCTTAACATCATACTTTTACAGCAGGATTACAGAACAAAGGAAGTGTGGCATAGACTGTTTAACATTTTACTTGTTACCTTTAACAGACGGCTGCTCCATATGCACAGAATTTGTTGTATGTGCCCAGGCTTTGCTGCAGCGAATGCATGTCATGTTGCAAACATGGAGAAAATTGTGATATTGTTCAAGCCAAGAAGCATGTTGTTAAGGGTGACCACTGTTCTGCTCATGGCAGTTGTGATCATAAATACAAACTCCTAGACACAATTTCTAATAAAACTCATTATTCTGTACAAAACTGGACAAACATCACAAAGATGAAGCAGATAAATCAAGTTCAGACAATAGGGAAATTGCAGTGAAAGTACAAAAGCCCCCAACTTGCACATATCCAAGCAATAACCAGAAAGGGCTCCAGTAAGAAGTGGCACCCTGTGAGACAATGATGTGTACAACTTTGCCTCTCTGAGACAAAGAGAAGGAAGGAGAGGGCGGGGAGGGAAAAGGAAATAAAAGATAAGAAAGACAAAAGGCAGTGTAGGACTGTTGGTAATATACTCCAATTAAAGCAGCATTTTGCAGCTGTACTGTTCCAAAGTTCAAGTAATTAAACTCACTACCTAGATTTTGCCCTCCTTGACATCGTGGCTGCAGGATTTGGGTTCAGGGAACAAAAGGATTTGAGCAAGTAGGCTTTGCTTTTGTACATTACCTAACTTGTTAAAAGCAGACGTGTTTCATTAAGGATCTTTTTAATTGCCTTTCACTAGGCAGATGTGTTCTTCAAGCTTTCCCTCTTTCTTGCATTTCATCCTGACAGCCAGCTAATTGAACTTTTGAGTCATGTTGGGAAAGGAATTTTATCCTTGCTCCTTTGGAGGTTCATTTTGACCTCAGTTGAGAGAACTGGAGGTCAGCACGGCAGGGCCTTGTTTCTGCAGCTTTAACTGTTCGTTGATTTGGTTTCATATCTTTTAAACTGATGTTTATTACATTTATAGATGTTCAGGAGGGAAGTCCTCTCAAATCCCTGAAGGCATTTAATTATGGTCATAATTATAAAATGTCTCTTATCTCTAGGGAGCATGAAAGGATCAATAGAGTACAAGACAGATGAAGAACAAAAAGCTCATCTAGGTCACTGGTTATTTCTGTCCCTGTTTCCTGCCCCTCTGCCCCTTAACCCACAGCTGCTATTTTGGAGATATGAGGAGAAAAAATATTAGGGTACTGGAAAAGAAATGTAGCAGCAGTTCTTGTGACTTATGATATAAACTGTATATTTAAAAGATATCATGACTTGCATTGATTACTGAAAACTACAGGAGCCGTTCTGCAGATCCTCTTCGTGTTAGGAATAATAATATATAAGCACCAACCTCACTGAAGATGAGGTTACCCATTGTAATCCAGATGGTGATTTCTAGCACAAAAATGACTGTGGTATGCAAAACTTTTGCTCTTCTAAAGTATTTGTACATTGACAAGTATTTGCAGTACCATAACAATTAATTTGCTGAGTTTTTCTTTGATGATTATCATTTTCTTCAGTTTCGTAGAGATTTTCTGAGCAATTACTTTCAACTCATAGCATTCAGATCAGGACGTAAAGTTTATCAATCAGCTGAATACAGCTGAAGTCAGCTGTATTCAAATCTTGGGTTCTGGTACAAATGTCTGTAACTTCATTAGAACTTGCTTATAACTTTTCTCTGCTTAAAGCTTAGTTTTCACTCCTGTTCTCCAGACATTTTCCACTTGCCCATGATTTTTATTGGATAAATTTCTTGGGAGTGAATGTTGGTAGCCTCTGGATAAGAATGGCAAAAAAAGGATCAGTGGAGCAAAGTGCTAATGTGCTGGCATCCTGCATAGGTATCCATATGGGACTGGCATACAATTCTTTGTCTGACAGTAGCGTGAATGAGTGGTTCCTCCACCACAGTGCAAAGTCAAAGGGGAATCACAGAATCACAGAATGTTAGAGATTGGGAGGGACCTCGAAAGATCATCTAGTCCAATCCCCCTGCCGAAGCAGGAACACCTAGAGCAGATCGCACAGGAACGCATCCAGGTGGGTTTTGAATGTCTCCAGAGACGGAGACTCCACAACCTCTCTGGGCAGCCTGTTCCAGTGCTCTGTCACCCTCACTGTGAAGAAATTTCTCCGCATATGTAAGCGGAACCTCCTATGTTCCAGCTTGCACCCATTGCCCCTTGTCCTGTCACTGGATGTCACAGCGAAGAGCCTGGCTCCATCCTCCTGACTCTCACCCTTTACATATTTATAAACATTAATGAGGTCACCCCTCAGTCTCCTCTTCTCCAAGCTGAAGAGACCCAGCTCGCTCAGCCTTTCCTCATAAGGGAGATGCTCCACTCCCTTCATCATCTTGGTGGCTCTGCGCTGGACCCTCTCCAGCAGTTCCCTGTCCTTCTTGAACTGAGGGGCCCAGAACTGGACACAATACTCCAGATGCGGTCTCACGAGGGCAGAGTAGAGGTGGAGGAGAACCTCTCTCGACCTACTGACCACACCCCTTCTAATCCACCCCAGGATGCCATTGGCCTTCTTGGCCACGAGGGCACAGTGCTGGCTCATGGTCATCCTGCTGTCCACCAGGACCCCCAGGTCCCTTTCCCCTGCGCTGCTCTCCAACAGGTCAGTACCCAACTTATACTGCTTCCTGGAGTTATTCCTGCCCAGATGCAAGACTCTACACTTGCCCTTGTTAAATTTCATTAAATTTCTCCCTGCCCAACTCTCCAGCCTGTCTAGGTCTCGCTGGATGGCAGCGCACTCCTAGTGTCTTTGCCACACTACACACAGAATAATACAACCTTTATTGAATTAGTCCATCTTTGGTATAACTTCTCCTGCTCCAAAGCTCCATGCTAAAGCTGGGTAATAGCTGAGATTTTAAATGCACAGAAGTAAAGCTGTACAAAAATAGAATTTTCTTCCCATGGGAGATTTCAGCATTTTAAAATTACTTTCTGCTTTAAAATCAGAATGTAACTTAAAGATGAGGGCACTTGATTTAGTTTTGTTTGGAGACGAAATGTTGAACTGGGAAGCCTCCATCATCAATAAAATTGAAATAATTTGCTATATTAAAATGTAAAGTTCATTTGGCAAGTATTCCAAAGTTGTTTATAAGCTTTTTTGGATCTGCTTTCATGGGGAAAAGACTTTTTTCACTTTGGAACGTTGAATTTCATTATTTTATACCTTTAGCATTTTTCAGTCATATTTTTTGATTGGCTTTATGCTGAAGTCAGTGCTGTATGAATCAAAATTCTGCATGTCTTAACTTGTATGCAATTAGTATTTGGCACATTTTCTTTCATTCCCACACCTATTTCCATTAATTTTCTTGTTTAAATCATGTGGGAGAGGGCAGGACTGTAAAAGAGAAAAGTGGTATGTAACTGAAAGAGATACCTAACTATTCCTTCTTGAATTAAAGGGTGAAACTCCACTGAAGTCAATGGAGCTGTAAATATTGGCACCAACAGAAAATTTGTCCCATAGACTGCAATTGCATTGTTACATCTTGAACACTTCTCATTCTCATGATAGAAGTCAGTCTCTTTTCAAGCACTTACTCAATTATTATTTTCAAAACCTATTTCCTCGGAGAGGTCAAAAGCTCTTCTCATGACCATAGGGAGCCCATGGGAATTTTGGTGTTCTGGAGTACGGCAGGTATCCAAATGCATTAAAATGTTAACACCGTTTTCTAACCATGCAGTGGTTTTGTCATGAATCAAAAGTGGCGAAATTTAAATATTTTTTTATTGGAAGACAAAACATTCCAGCAGGAAAAATGTCACATTAAAATCAGATTACTTCAAGCTAATCTATAAATGAAATTCCCCAAGTGAAAAATCTTTATACCCTATTACTTTGTATCACCAGTGCAATGCTGTAATACTGTTTTTATAGTCTGTTTCTGGCAATTTTCGGTATAATCCATGCAGAAAATAGACTGCAGATCTCCCCTAAAAACCAGATTTTTTTTTTCCTGCTTGGCTATACAGCAATGCTGGAGTTTTCCCACCTTGCGATGTCGATATTTTTTGCTAAGAGCAGAGAATAATACAATTATTTGTTACTATTTGCGTGTGTTACTTTAGAGCCCCCAGGCCCAAACAAGACCTCACTGTGCAAAGCACTGTGGGACTCTGCAGCCCCAGAATATCCCTGCTTGAAGAGCTTTTGGGCTGAGGCTCCCATACCCTGGAGCATGTTGGTTGGTCTGTGGGCTGGCTATAGGCCTGGGACCCCACGCACTAAATCCCAGAGATTTAATGCCTTGCCCCCGCTCGCGCAGGAAATCTGTGGCCAACCCTGGAGTGGAAGCCAGATCTCCTGCGTTGCGGTGTGGCTCCCTTGGCTCCTGACCTATCCGTCCTCCTCCACAGTGTAATGTTGGCCTCCATCGCAGACACGTCCGCCCGAGGAATTTTCCATTGAGTTCTGCTGTTGATGAGTTTCTTTCTCACCAATAGGTGGAAACTGACAGCCCGGTTTCTCAGGTGACACAAGGAACGGTTCTGCCATCCCAAATGAGGCAGGAAAAACATCACGCAGAACAAGGAATTTTCCATAAGAAACTGTACCATAGCAACTGACAAAGACGTTGAAGCACATTACACTTTCTCTGCTTGTTGCAACCTGTGCTTTCATGCAACAGGACATCAGAAAAGCGAAGACTTGTGTTTTTGTTTTTTTTTTTTTCTTTTGCTTACTTATTTCTTTGGCCAGGATAGTGATTGCTTTAACTGGTGCTGCTTGATCATAATGAATTTATTGCAAAATTGTGTAACCTTTCCACATCTGTCTCCAAAGTCTGTGCCAGAATCTGTGTTCCGGCATGCATTGCCATGCTATAACTGGGGAGGGTGAGGGAACTACATTTGCAGGCTTCCATAAGAAATTATAAGCTTTTGAAACTGTAGGATCACTAACCAAATGGGATGCAAAAATATTTCCAACAGGGTGGCAGCTGTGCAACATGTGGCATCAAAATAAAGCTGAGTCACTAAGTAGTAATTACAAATAAGCCAGCAGAAGTTTCTGTCTGTTTTTACTAAGCATGCCCCAAATAAGATTGTCTAGTGTAACAGAAAAGAATCACTGTGCAGAAACAAGCGGCTGTGACATTAGTTTGGTACGGACAAATTTTGCTGTACTAGGGACAGCATTTAATCAAAATGTTTCATGAAATCTCCAAGGGAAGTCTTTGCAGGGCAGATGTTTAGCTTGTTCCTGAGCAGCTGGAACAGGCTGTTCAAGATGAACAAATCTAAATTAACAGGGCTTAAAATGCTTAAGTGCGAAAACAGGAGGAAATCTGATTAGCACTACTAATCAGCTGTGGTCTGGAGATTCCCTTTCTGTTGAGCTGGAACAGTTCAGTCATCTTCCTTTTTTTTTTTCCGGAGTTTATACTTGACCTTGCCCATACTTAGTCTCTCCCTTGTGCCCCTTTTCAAGCCCATGAACAGTTCCGGCTTGTGCTTCTCACTGGAGACAGTAAGCTCCGTGATGTGAATGATCCTCCTCTCCACTGTATCTGCAGATAGGAATTGCCAGGTGGAAGCTGTATTGTGCAGCACATTTGTTATGTATATGCTGTCGTTGCATACATGTTTGTTGCCGGTCCAATTAGAAGAATGGTAGTCTTGAAGCAAACATGTACCTCCTTTCTGTGAGACTTTGTGCTGCAGGTTCCCCTTGGATGGCAGTGGCAAGCCTGTCACTGGTTTGGGGAAGTTGTGTGGGTCTCCTGCAGAGCTGGGCTTGAGCTAAAAACTGTGTACTGGAGCAAATGTCATCACAGCTGTTTGTAGCTATGGCTTTCAGCATGCCTCATATTTGAAAACATAGTACTTTGTGCAGCAGCAGGGATAATGCAGGTTCTCCAACCACTTGGCCCTAGCTACTGTAACTAAATTACAGCTGGGTTAATTATAAGCAAAAAGACTTTTTAAAATACTCTGGATTGAAAAAGAGATTTTTCCCCATTACACTGTTTGAATGTTTAGCTAGAATAGCTCTTGTTAACCATTTCCCCCAGTTTACACAACAACAGGCATT
The DNA here is from genome assembly GCA_013399715.1 of Alectura lathami. Classification (NCBI taxonomy): domain Eukaryota; kingdom Metazoa; phylum Chordata; class Aves; order Galliformes; family Megapodiidae; genus Alectura; species Alectura lathami. The sequence goes on along the minus strand of VXAV01002796.1, from coordinate 123,918 downwards.
TCTGATGCCTGTTTGGCACAATATGAAGGAAAATCATTTCAGTAGCTCCTGTTCAGAAATCTTGTTTTGTTTACATTTATGAAGGTGTGGAAAGGAAGCTACAGCAAGTAGTTTTGAAGTGCTGGTTGTGGTATGTTAATCCCTGAAGGTCTGTGTATTTGTATGCAGGATAGTACATGAAAGACTAAACTAACAACATACAGACTGGAGTAAGCAAAGAATTAGGGCAGTTAGCTAAGCAGCAGACATCACATATTTTATTCCATTCATGTTTTTTGTTGTTGTTGTTGTTTGTTTGTTTGTTTTTAGTTAGAGGATGCTGTGGGTTTCTTAATTGCTTTCTTCAGCAGCTTCTCTTTGTGTCTGTTAAACTAAAATGATCACTGAATTTCCCAGTATACATTTTGTGAGTGAGAGCACACTCTAGTGAGGGTTAGTTTCATTTCTTACAAGGTAACACTGAAGACAGAGGAAGGGCAACAGTTGTAAAATTATTTTTCTGAATGTATTTTTTTCCTTTTAGTTGCTCTTATTTTTGACTGTTTTAACACACTTAAACTTTAAAGAGGTCAGAATCAGATGTCTGTAAAAATAAAAGAAAGTATTCATTGCACTCTTCTGCACTCTTCTTGAGATTTTGAAGTTAAGATGGCTGTGAGGAGTTTGGATTGCTGTTTTCAAAACGTCAGTATAAACCACACTTTATAGCTTTGTGGCACTGCCCAAGTAGAAAGTAATTTATCTTAAAAAAAAAAA
>VXAV01002796.1:65844-119499 GCA_013399715.1 Alectura lathami | reverse complement strand
AGCTATCTGGGGACATAAGCCTTTGTAGATGGCACGCGCTAGCAGAGATGTACCAGCCTGTCGATGGAACAACAAATGCCTTGCCAGGGAAGCATGAAGAAGTGAACTGAAGAACTGAAGGATAGCAAATCTATGAAAATAGCCTCCTTTCCAGGTCCATCCACCTTTTAAGACAGTTCTCCTCACCTCTCCTGTTGTGTGGGGTTTTCAGGCAATATAAGGGTTAGTCCCAACCTGTTCTGCATCCCTGGATGGAGGAGGAGGAGGGCAAATTGAAGTTCTTTTCTTTTCAGTGTATAAGAAAAGTCTGTATTTTTCTCTTTTTCCTGCTTTTTTTTTATTTTTTATTTTTTTCCCCTTGGTAAATAATGTGGAAATCTGATCAAAGGACAGCTTCTTCTCTTGTTTGTTTGCCTTACTTGATGTCAGTGTGTCTTTTGTGAGCCCTCTTCAGGGATAACCCAAACTTTTATCTTAAAATGTTTCTGTGTGTTTGCCACCTGGTGTGAAACCCAGGAAAGGGAGTGTGGCCTTGAAGCTTTGGCTATGTGCAATTGAGTTGAGGAGTGAACCCTCCACTGCGGGAAGAGTTTCCCTCAGCTAGTCCAAAGAGAGCAAAACATGGGCATGCATAAGATACAGCTTTTGTCATGGAAAGCCGTAGAATATCATGCAACCTATAGAACACTAAAAGGTACTCTGAGGCTGGACAAAAATTACTAGGAAGTGTGTAAGAAGGACAGTTTAAAAGTGATGTGTAAAAGACTGAGTTCTGTTATGTTCCTGTGATGTTTTCTCTATTGTTTTAATTTCCTTCTTTGCACAATTAGCTGCAACAGGGCAGTCTCACCCATTTAAAATGCAAGATCAGATGTTGTGCTATCTTTTAGTAAAATTATTCTGCAAAAGGTGAAATTGAGTCAGGCTTTAACTTTATCTAAGGGGATAGAATTTGGGACTGTGAGCCAAGCACATGGTTTTCTCCTGGGTTTTCTCAATGCGCTGAAAGCTACATTTGCTTTTCAACTTTGTTTTTCAGCGGCCAAAAGTAAAACACTTCTGTCCTCCCTGATATTAAGATAGTTAATGATTTTCTTTTCCTTTTAAAATAAGAAGAGAAATGTAAAATTGAGAAACCTACATCAAAAAATGGGGCAACCTTATTTGAATTGCACATTTATACTCACTTAGGCAAAGCTTGAATGTGGCTCAGTCCATCAGTATATGATGTTTCTTTCAGTTCCTGCTTCTTAGACTGGCATCCTGTGATGCTTTTTAGACCATGCTGGTTTCTGAAAAAAAGAGGTAGAAGAGAGTTAATACTTTGAAGACAGTATGTTTATTAGCCCTTCTCCCCGGCAAGCACTGATTGTAAGTTATATGCTCCATGGTTCTTCCCTATCCTTTGCTGAGTACGTCTGCATCTGTGGCTCAGAAAGGATTTCCTGGTCTGAGCCAAGAGAAGGGTGGTGGTGGTGGTGAGATCATTGTCTACTGTTAATTTAAACATATAAGGCGGACAAGATTTGCTACAATAAGATAATACTAGCAGACATTCTATACTGCAACTCATGCACAATAGCCTCTAAGTTTTGTAATCAGTAACGTTTTGGAAGAAGTGCATTGAGACTGGCATTTACAAATTAAATATATGANAAGCTGTTAGTAGGTGGGAAGCAGCACAGAGAGAAAAAATGAATAATATCTACTATCTATTTTGAACGTAGTCAGCCAAATTGAGCTTTCAATTATTCTGATATATCCCAATTGTTTTAGCACGTAACTTGTCAAATCCATATTTAATCATATTTATCATGGAAATGAAAAACAATTTCAGGGTACTGAGGCTTGCGGGCCATGGTTTTTGCAAGGTAAAATTCATACATGGAAAAACTGTCAATTTCATTATTCTTGTTTTCCTGGAGGGTGCATTTAGCTCATAAGGCTCACACTTTTAAAACAATGATAGCATTGTTATTATAACTTATTATTAAGTAGGCTTTATTTGGATATAAGGACATAATTGAACATAACAATCTATCTGTCTGTAGGATACTGAGAAAATCTTGCCCAAATAAGACCCCTGACTAGAAATCAAATAGAAACCCACAAAAGTATGCAACACATGGGTTTCAGCCAGTGAAGTGCCATGACTGCTACAGCAAAATGAGTTCACAGTGTGCAAGAGCTGTGGTGCCCCAGCCCCTTTGGGAAGAACTGCTGCCTCCCAGGAGCTGCAGCGCTGTGTCACAAAAGGAAACCTAATTCCCAGTCAATGGAAACTCTGGGGTTTAAAGTTGAGATCCTGTGAGGATTTAAGTTGTAAACAAAGCAACTGGAAGGTTAAGCTACAGGAATCACAGATTTATTGGATTTATCGTCAGATGTAACTTCTGACAGCTAGGAAATCCCTGGGAATTCACCATTCTAGTGAGTGCTTACAGGTTTACTTTCCATAAAACGTCTCCATTCTTATTCCAAGGAAGATCACTGCCCATGGAAGTGCATTCTTCCACTTGCCCATTAAATGTCTCCTTAAGGCCCAGCTGTGGTCTGACACCTGTGAAAAATCACGGAAGTGACTGATAGACACCCAAATTGATTCAGAAGCCATATTTGTACTGATAAAGTGAAAAGGTCCAAGTGTCCCTCTGACTTAGAAGTTGCTTTGTGGATCCTTCATGTTCTGTTTTCTATATCCAATACCAGCATATCTGATTTGTATTACAGTAGACGACGAGCGGTTTTCTGTTTGGTTATTTTAATCCTATTAAGGAGAAGTGATATCTGTCTCAAATGTGAACTGTATAGATGAAAACAGACTGCTTGTTTGTTTGCACATACAAGAACTGGATACCGATCTTGCATGAGGATTTGTTGCTGCTCTGTGGTAAAAATTAAAACAGTAGCACTACACAAAGATACGTAGAGAATAAGAAGTAGTAAATGTTTTATGGGTTAAACACATTTAAGAATCAGAAATATACTTTCAGAACTGAGCTGACCTATTTCTACAACGGGTGACTCTGACAGGCAAGTTGTTTGTTTGTTTTTATGCAGTTGATGGTGGTTGTTGCCATGTTATTGCTGTGTTAGAAAGCAGATATCTCACTGCGCCAAAATTTCTACTCTGCCAATAGCATGCAGGACTGTAGAGATGCTGCTGCTGCAGAATCTGAAGGTCACTGGGCTAGACTTGCTGTCTGCAGTGATTTTGTATCCTCCTGCTATGTGATTCTCTCTGAAATTCCACCCTGCTTTTTATGTGAATGACAAATGCTGTACAAATTTGGCATACAATCTGAGCAATCACTCAGCCATTTACACCTGTTTTTTCTTAGAAATCACAGAATAGCTGAGTCTTAGCAATTGCAAGAAAAATGATGGGAGAAGATAATGAAGAAACTTTGCAAAATGTCTTTCTGTGACAACTCATGTCACATCACAAACGGAGTCTTATCTGCTGCTGCTTTTTTCTTATGCAACTGTAAATATGTCTATAATATTACTTTGTCTGATTATTTGACATCTTGAAGATCTTTATTCTCTTCTCTAGACACCTGGTACAACACGTTTTATCAGAATGTTCCACGTGTGTACCACTAGCGAAATTTTTAACGGTATCCTGGAAAGGAGACTTAGCAGATGATTTGAGTGTGCATGCAACACAACAGAATCTTCTAGTGTTGGTAGTTCAGTGAGCAGTGAGGATGTAACCCGTCTGCTGTGACACTTACTATCCATCATGCAGTGAGTCCCGAGTGCAGCCTTTCCATAAGTACTGATATCTCTCCTCTGCTGTATTGTTTTCATAAGGTATGTTCTGCTCTTCTGATATTGTAATTAAGTGAGGCGTTCACATGGTGAGACACACTCATCTGTGCCATGTACCTGTGTAATTTTTGTGCTCTTTGGGAAATCTAGCCTTAAAAGGACTTGTGGGATCTTTGGATGTGCAGAGATATGGGGAGCTGATTTTATGCTTGTATCACAATCTGGTGGACACTGATGAAAGAATGTGGCTTCCAGCCGGGAAAAACAACCGGAAAAATCTGTATTTTAAAAGGTTGTTGAAAATTTTTCCACAGAAGAGCCATAAAAATGACTGATGAACTAGAGAAAATGCTTACTTGAGAGGGTCTTCCATCTCTTTGCCTTACCAATAAAGTTGCTTTTCTATACCAGACCTTAAAAGGGTGCTCAGGCTAGCAGAGAAAGTCTCCTAAAACCCAAGGGAGGTAGATGAAGCCAGACTAGCTAAACCTTAAGAGAAAAAAGAAGGCCTGCATTTTGGTTAGCAATGAAAATGATCACACATTATGGCAAGTGAATATCTCAGACTTCCAAATAAAGGCTGGTGCAAGTCCTTTCAGGAGGTATTTTCCTGCCAAGAGCAAGACATTTAAATCAATGCTATGCTCCATGCTGTGCAGAAGATCAGCTTAGGTGGTGTAATGGTCACGTGTGGTGGTAAAATGTTCAGACCTATTCTTTGTAAGAAAGGGAATAACACTTTTACTCTGTCACAGCATTTCAGTTTTCAAGTACATGCAGAAACTTTTTAATAATTAATGCTGCTGAAATCAGCCACATCCAGCTCAGTGAATTCAGTGTGGGGAGGTGATCCTGAGCTGTCTGTTTTGCTGGGACCCATTTCAGAATATACTGTGATCCACTCTGTTCAGCCTCATCATTAACGGTGGGTTACCTGGAGAGTGAAATCCCCTGCTAGCAGATAGTGTTTGCAGTATAAGGCCTCAATGCATCCTTTACAATGTGACATGCTGTTTGTTAGTGTATGAGATACTTTAAGTCCAGCTGTCTGTGGAAGGCCTCTGGGACCTCAAGATGAGATGAAAACCCCTTTCTGCAGTTTTCTTTCCTGTTGCCAGACCATTCCTTGCAGCTATCCAGGAGAGAGCAGCTTCTATGGACAAGGCTTTATGGATAGCACTTAATATTGTGGCATCGTTTCAGCATTTACCTGTGTTTAGTTTGCTCAGTCTCACTTCATATTTTAGGTTTTGTTTTTCCCTTAAGTGTTTTAACTTGACTTAGCTCTTAGCTTAATGTAACATTTTTTTACAGTAATCAAACAAGATCTTTTAAACCACGGATGACGTGGTTTTAAAAGCACAAATGGCAGCTCAAGGGCAATCACCATTTAGAGTCAAAAGGGGGAAAATACATAACCACCCTTTGAATGTTTGTGTATCTTTGCCTGTGAGACAATGTTCTGAGACCACTTCTTTGGTAATTCAGTTATGCCACCTCTTTGGCCATATTCTACTTTGTTTCTTCAATATAAATCCAGGATAATCTCTTGGACTTCAATGGAGATAATTGGCTTCATCCTGATATTAACTGAAAGCAGATTTTGACTTGCATTTTTCAGTGTATCTCCTGCTGGAATCTCCTCCCACTAAGTATGGTGTACGGCTGGGGCCCTGAGTGTGCTAAATGGATTTTTCATTAGTTCATATTTCCATCAAATCATATGTGTTTGATTTACTTACATTGTTCTTGTATTTAATCTGTGCCCATTTAGTCACATTTACTGTCATTTTTTATTTGTGTCGTAACTTGGTTCAGCTTAGAAAGGTAACGGGGATGGACAGAGCGTGACAAGCTGTGAATATACGCTGTGCAGAGCTCTTCTGTGGCTTGCGGTGTTATGCTTTTGACAGTTTGGTATGGGACAGGTTGTTTATTCAAATGCTTGATTTGTATCAGAGCATTTAGCAGCAGCTGTAAGTATACTATAGGGAAATATTTGATGAATTTCTTATTTATTTTTACTCTATTGTTTGTGGAGGAACCAGGAAATGACAAAAGGTCTTCTTACTGCCAGGGCAAACATAGTGGTGTTTGGTATTCAAAGTGGAGAGAACCCAAGCAGTACTTGGAAAGAGAGAGAAGTGAAAGACCCCTCGCCCCTGCAGACAAAGGGCTTTGCTGCTGATGTCAGTAGGACTGGATTTCAGCCCTGTTCTCTGCTACAAAAGCTGATGGGCTTTGTGGGTGTTTTAAGGTGATGACACTGGTAGTGTGGAGCTGAACATCTTTGTTGTCAGTTCTGCATGGCCATCCGGCTGCCACCACCTCCAGCTCAAGAGGCCTGGTCTGATGGTGACCGGGCCCCCTCACAGCATCCAGGCTTTGGCATGGCTGCCCAAGCACTTCACACTCCCCAGACAAGCACAGGGGGTGCCAGGGGGAGCCAAGCAATGGCAGCGCTGCTCTGGCACCAAGCTCCCTTCACGTGCACCTGTTTGCTGCAACATGCGCTTACACACTCTCAGGTGGACTCCACAGCTCAGGATGCAGGACGTATGGGTTCCCCTCTGTGGGGCTGTGAGCCCACTCTCCAATTGCTGACGACATTAGTGGGGACAGGCTGTGTCTTTTCCTCCCGCTGCTGGTATTGGCAGCACTCCATTTTCCACACTCTAGTAATGGGTCAAGGTAGTCTCTGAGTTAATGGTCACCCAGCTTGGAACAGATGTGTGTGGCCAAGCACAGAGCCAGGGGTGGGCCGAAATCTGAGTATATCCCATATTGATGACATGGTTCAGATCTGGTCCCTGCAGATAAGCATTCGGTAGGAGATTTGTGCCTTGGCAGAGGGCAACTTGACGCCTGTACACTGATCTGAGTTGCAAATAGGATCTGTCCAAGCAGTGCTGAGTTTCATTGTTTGCAAAAATGTTTTTTTGTTTTATACAATTGTTTTGTACAATTTCAGCAACACAAGCTGTCCACCCTCTTGAGTTGGCCAGTTAAACTGACCTTGCAGCTGCTTTATTTAGGTGAAACGTTGCAGATTGATGGTGCATTGTACAAAATTCTGTAGTCTTTTAAATATTAAATCTTTTAATGGAAGCTTGCACTGGAAGGAGAACATAAGATGAACAAAAATGCTCAGGGACTTTAATGTCTGAATCAATTGCTTCTGGGCAGCAGTTCAGCTAAGGCTCTGTCCATGACACTGACTAAATCCTTTGTCCATCTTTATTTCTTTTACTTCAGAGCAATATTGTAAATCATGTTTGTGAGAATGAAATTTCTATCTTAAAGTAGCTGCAGTATAGCACACAAAGAGAAAGCAGATGAAGTTGGATTTAGTTGAAAGAGGGCACTTTTTGTTTTCCTGATTAAGTTAATTTTAAAACGCTTTCTTCCAAACATTTTGGCTCTGGACAGGCCAGCTAGCTATAGTTAGAGGTACAAAAATAGAAGTGGTATGAGAAAGGTTTCTTGTGTTTTCTGATTCCTTTCCTCCGTGTTTAAAAAGGAAAAAAAAAAAAAAAATCACAGCAGCATTAACTGATAAGTATGCTCTACATCTGTCTTCAAAACATAGTAACAAATAGGCTTTTCCCAGGTGATTCTTAATTCCATGTCTTCTTATCCAGCAAATGCACTGGTCTCCAAATATTAATATGTTTCACTCAGTATTTTTGGGCAAGGCGCTAATGAATCACATATGGGCACTTTGATTCTTTGCACCTCATGCAGCACGCTCTACAGGCAAATGTGTCTCAAGGTGGTTGTAAGCATGGACACTGGCCTGGCCTGGCCTTTCAGCTCACTTTGTCCTCCATTTTGTCTTCTCTTCACAGTTGTTCAGCACATCAAGCGCCACAATATCGTTCTTAAAAGAGAGCTGGGAGAAGGAGCCTTTGGGAAAGTCTTTCTTGCAGAATGCTACAACCTCTGTCCTGAGCAGGACAAGATCTTGGTGGCAGTGAAGGTAAAGAGTGTAGGGTTTCCATCATTCATGGTTTCAATTAATGCTATTTTATTTGTAAATGATCATGTTTGCCTTTTCTGTAACCCAATGTAACTTCTCTGATATATGTGGAAAGGTTCACGAGGCTAATGGGATGTTAAGAGAATGCGATACTTGATCTTGCTGTGGACTATAAAATAAAAGCTGAATTTCATAAGGAAAAGGGGAAAAACAGACGGAATCACAAAATATTTTATGATTTATTTAAAATATGATTAGTGAAAAATAATGCCTAGGCTATTAAAAATATATGACTTACATTTGTGTGTCTAACAAAATTATCTTTAACCAGCTAAGTGAAGGCAATGTGTGTAACTGCCAGACAAAGGCGGACGTTTTTTCATGATTGTGTGATTCTTTTAATCAGCTTTTAATCTGTGGGTAATTGCCATTACTATTACTGCCAGGAATTTATTACAAAGTTGTGGGTAGTATTTTCATGAGCTGTTAAACACTGTCTGTGTGGAAATCCAGAAGTCATGATATTTTGCACCTGGAGGAGTGATTCTTAAATTTACTTCTCCAGTTGGCCCTTCCAAAATGCAGTCCAGAGGAAGAGTGAGACTTCCAGCATAGTCTCAGAGTTTGGACATCAGCCTTGTTTCACCATAACAAACCTTTTAGTTCCCCAGAATGGAAGGGCTAAAGGTCAGTCATCACCCTTAGCTATGGATGTGCACTAGAAAACAGTATCAGTGAAACTACACTCAAAGAGTTTGCAGTCTCCGTGGCAACAATCTCATATCTCCATCTGTTGTTCTGCTGAAAACTGAATGAGATGTTCAACATTTGAGATATCTCATTAAATACGGGGTGAATATGTATTTAGAATTTGAGCCATACTTAGGAATCAGAAGGCAATCTTGTCTGACCAGCCACAATTAGGCAACCATGTGTACATTCTGGATGAAACCATACATCAAAAGAAGCTGTGCAGGTCATCTTTTTGTAAATGGAAGCAGCACTCAGAGTTTTGGGTCTGGCAGTGAGATAACGTGAAAGGAGGATGGTTGCTTCTGAAGCTTACTTCAGTGCTTTCTTCTCCGTCAAAAATAGCAGGGTTATTTGGCTTTGCCAAAATTATAAGCTTTTTGATAATTGGAATTGATCAGTCATGTTGACTGGTGAGGAGGAATGAGGCCATGAAGGGATATATCATAGACAGGAGAAAGCATGAGACAGGAGATGACAAAAAACTGGAGCTGAATGGATTTCCTGTTGTATTTTGGTGAAATTAGAGTGGAAATTTCCTTTTCTCTGTCACTTCAGGGAAGTGCTTGATAGCAAAATAAGTCTTTCCATTCACTTGCTCCCTTTGAAAGTCATAAATAAATGGAGCCTAGCACTTCTGCTGTTAAATGCTGTGCTGCACTCTCTCTGGTGCACATTCTCAGTATAATTCAGAAGTAAGAGCATTCACCCATTAACGGGAGAAGTGCCTGCATGGCTTTAGATGACAAATCTATCAGTTTTCTGGATTATCATTATTATTTTCTTTAGTAACTAAACCCATTCTTTCTACCATCATGTGCAGTTAGCCATGCAAAGAATAACCTCTGTGGACAGATTATGCTCATTTTAGGTTTCTTACATTGGCTTTAAAGACATGACTCTAGTCACTGTCCTAAGAGCAAATTTTTTTGGCAAACTCTATGGTTGGATTGATGCTCACATAACTGACGAGCTGATATTCTGGTGTTCCTGAGCTGATGGGGATGGGAAGTTATGACATGCAGAGAGCTAGCCAGAGGACTGTGTCCAGACTCCACCATTTGGCACAGGGTTTGACACTGATACTGTGTAATTTTCAACCTTAGAGGAGCAAATCTGGATGCCAGCAGCCAAGGGTAGCTTCTCCTGGCAAACAGCAAAGGCTTTTGAGAGCTTCATTCCTCTCGGCAGAACTGCAGCAAAATGTTCCCTATAAAGGAGATTCTGTGAGCCTAGAGGGAGCATATGTTCTGTGATAAGCAAGGAAGTGCCAGGGGACTCAGGCAATCAGAAAGCACATCCTTCCCCATGTATGGTTCCTCAGGACAGTGGCTGGTCCCCAGCAGTACTGATGTCCTTGACTACTGACTGCCATGCAAGTATGCAGCATTGTGCAAGCATGCTAAAACGCTGTACTGAACACCTCCATCTCTGACTCAACATGCATCCTTTTCCTCATCAACAGGCTGGTATCTGAGACGTTGACGCTGCTGCAGCAAATATCTTGGGAGTTAAGAGTTCCAGAGAAATCTGGGAAGATACAAAAGCAGGCTTAGCATAAGCAACCCCAAATGCTTGAGCTTTTGCTCTTTGGAAGAGGCTAAGATAGCCTGACTAAATTTGTTTCGACCAGCAGGCTTTTCTGGGGGAACAGTGATCAAAAGAGAGGTGGCCAGCAGGGTGAGCGAGGGGATCATCTGCTCTGGCCTTGTGAGGCCTCACCTGCAGTGCTGCGTTCAGGCCTGGGACCTCCAGCACAAGAAAGATGTGGAGCTGCTGGAGCAGGTCCAGAGGAGGCCACAAAGTTTCTCAGAGGCTGGAGTACCTCTCCTATGAAGAAAGGCTGAGGGAGCTGGGCTTGTTCAGCCTGGAGAAGACAAGGCTCCAGGGAGACCTCACTGTGGTCATCCAGTACTTAAAGGGGACTTATAAACGGGAGGGGGAGTGACTTTTTACGCAGGCATATAGTCATAGTACACTATCACGTCAAGGGGAAATGGTTTAAAACTAAAAGAGAGGAGATTTAGGTTAGATATTAGGAGGAAACTCTTTACTCAGAGGGTGGTGAGGCACTGGCACAGGCTGTCCAGAGAAGCTGTGGATGCCCCATACCTGGAGGCATTCAAGGCCAGGGTGGGCCCTGGGCAGCCTGATCCAGTGGGTGGCCATGGCAGGGGTTGGAACTGGATGGGCTTTAAGGTCCCTTCCAACCCAAGCCATTCTGTGATTCTATGAGACGCTTACTTGTGATGAAAATCTGTGAGCAGAGAGCTTAACCACAGGACAAACTGGGCATGGAGTTAGCCTCACCCCCCAGATGAGTTTTCAGATCAAATCAGTATACCGCTGCAGGCAATTTTAGAGAATGACAGAAAGACAAGTTATCATTTCCCTGTTGGCTGATTTTGCCATGCCGATGTGATTGTTCCAGTGCCCAGGCCTGGGCACTGTCTCTTCATAGGGTTGGTTCTCTAAATACGGTTTTGCTCTTGTTTAAGCTGACTGGAGCTGGAAGCGAGAATGACCTGCAGGGTTAGCAGCTCCTCTTGCTGCCCTGCGAGTGAGAGACATGGAATTTGCCCTGTGCTGCTCCAAAGTTATGCTTTTTTAGAAGACTGATGCATGAATGAGGTGAAGAATATTTCTGTGACACTGCAGGGAGAACAAAAGGTTTCCAACCTTTCTCCAGCTGTCAGCTATTCTATGGTGTTGGGGAGCCATAAGCATTTCACGGGGGAAGACTGTAATGATAGGTTCATTAGCAAGTCATACTGATGTTGGTGTGAGTCAGATGCCCCTATTCTTGCTCTGACCTTTGCATGGATGCAGCTCCGTGGTGTCAGGATGGATTGAGGAGCTGGTGGTTTGCACTTGCCACACAGCACAGGGACCAGATTCTGCATGGATACCTGGGCAAGTTGTTGGTGGAGGAAATAAAAAAGGGGTGGCAGTCTAACTTCCACAGGGCTGAACGCAGTAGATGTAGAGCTCCTGTACTATCCAGCAAATGCCTCTGCTGACAAAGGAAGTGTGTCACTCATCCTTAGCTGCTGGCCCAGCAGCCTGACTGGCTGGAAAGTACTTGTGGTTGTGTCTAAGCCCCTGCTTGGGAAAAACTCACATTGACTCGTGAGAGTGCTTTGCATGCAGAACCTTGGCTGACTTGTCAGTAATGATAATGATGAATATGTCTTTGTCTCTGTCTTGTGCTCTTATGGTTTTATTTTGGTTTTATTTTTTCCCTTGCACTGTGAACAAGCTAAGTGCGTTACTCAATGTCATTTCTATGTAAATGCTACTTGCTTATTAATTGTTTCACTTTCCAGTCTCTTCCTTGCCTATGTCAGCTATCTCTCACGCAATGTGTCTATTCTGCGTGCTGCATGAAGTAATTAAAAGGGAGTGGGAGCACCTTGCAACAGTAGGTAACAGAACTTCAGTTTGCCCCTTGGTAGTGGAAACCCTGTCTGAGTTTTACCACAGTTTTAGAACTTTCTGTATTTTGCTGGACGACAGAAAATGTGTAATTGCCATGGCAACTGCTCTGTCATATGATAATTTTGCTGTTTCTGTGAGATAAAAAGCATTTCCTGAAATATATAATATGCCATCCTCACAGGGCAGAGCTGTCAGCATTTTTACTGTCTTTTCAGGGAAAGAGCATGCTGGAAAGAGTATGAGCCTGTGCTTCTATCATTTTTTTTTTTCCAGGTTTCTTTTTTATTATTTATTTATTCATTTATTTATTTATTTATTTGAATTGGTTTTCTAATTCTCTTGCTGAGAAGAATTATAGTCCAATTGCTTTATACATGAAGCCACCAAAACTCAATTGACAACAGAATAGTTCCCAGTGATTTCATTATATAACATAGATTGGACCGTGATTTGGTGCCTGCATCATGTTGAGGCATCATCTCAGAGCCTTGGAAGCATTGGAAGACATTTCAATTTCAGTCCTCATTTGGTTTGCTTGTGATTTTGTGGTGATTATAGCTGGAGAGCCAAGCTGATATCCATCTTAGACGATACAGCTGTGCATGTGCAGGTATTGTGATCCAAATCCTTGCATGATTAGTGGTAAAACTTGTGGAAGAAAGATTCTGTACCTGAAGATATGCAAGACTGATAAATGAGTACCTCAGGGAAGTGCCGTTTGTGGCATGACAGGCTTCTGTTGCCCCTGGAATCCACAGAGCCTGAAATTCACAAGGAAAAGACTCTGAATCTGATAAACAGCTAATCACTCTTCTTTGCTCCATGTCACTTCAGCACTTCATTTTTGAGACCCATGCTTGCCATTTCATAAGTAAAGCATTTTCTCTGACAGTCATCTTTTAGTCCCTAGTCCATCATATACATATGTATATGTATATTAATAGAATTATCTCTGTTAAAGAAAAAAATGTGAACAAAGCATAGATATTACAGTGAAAAACTGGGTTTGTTGGCCTAATCACTGCACAGAATCAATTTGTTCTGAGTCTATTCTGATGAGCATGCTTGGTCCCATGCTGTCTGTATGAGTTCAGAGTAGAAAAGAATATTCCTGGATAGCCAGGAAAAGCCGTGAAAAGTTAAAGCAATTCTGTTAGTTTCATGTCTTATATTCCTTTGTTTTAAGTCCTTTGTTTTAATTGTTAATTCCTTTGTTTTAAGGTAGTTAAAATACAGAGGTACAGAGCCCAACCATCAGTTTCTGAGAATAATAGTTTGTGAACATCGGTAACCTGCTAACATTTTCTTTCTGTTTTAAAAATGTTGCTTGAATTAATATAGTACAACCACTGTAGCTTTTGAAGGTAGAGCACAGTAGTGGTTTATTGTCAATTATGATTATTCCTCACTTAACTGGTGTCAGACTTAGCTTTTGTTTTCATGCATGAAAGTGTTTCCATGCTCATGAAATGTATTTCTTAAGAAAAGATCTGAAACTGCTTATGTGTGGTAGCATTATTTCATTACACAATATTTAAGCCTACTATTTGATCCAGCATTTATACATTTCCTTTAGATTTATTGTTATATTTCCTTCAGATGCAGGATTTTAGAACTCTATAAATAAAAAGGGGAAAAATAAAAACTGACACCCCAGAATTCCGATCTTCATCTACTTACTGTCTATCAATTTGGGATTGATCCTTCAGGTACTTGTAAAGCTTAATCTTAGGCGTGCAAGTAAATTTATTTTATTTCAAAGGATTTCTTGATTGAAGTCTCAGGATGTAAGGTCTGGTCCAGAGATCTCCTCTTCTACAAATCTTCCTAATGCATAGTGCACACAGGGACCAGTGTCAGCATCAACATCAGTAATACATAAGAAATAGATCTACATTTCCTCTAAGTATTTTAAGCGAGCAACACTTTATTTTAAGGAATGAAAACAGAGGTCAATATCAACAGTTACTAGGATTTTGCCTGAGTTAGGTGCTAATGAATATGAACCAGCTGTGTACTAGTAAATTTTTTGGATAAGATTGTTTGTTCTATGTTTGGAGAAGTAAGATCATGAGTATTCCTACATCTTCCTGAAATAAATAGTGCTGTTTGGGATGATGCGGGGCAGAGGAACAAAAATTGCACTGCCTTTTTTTACTTGCACTTAAACATCACATCTGCATTTCTAAAATGTTACTAAGAATATACTTCCTCCATCCTTTACACAGCATTGTCCTTATCTTACCCTTACAGTGCCATCCCACACGTTCTCTACCTTTTGTGAACGTCTCGCTCCTTACATTCTCATTTTCTCTGCCAGACACTGAAGGATGCCAGTGACAATGCCCGCAAGGACTTCCACCGTGAGGCAGAGCTGCTGACTAACCTGCAACATGAGCACATTGTCAAGTTCTATGGCGTCTGTGTCGAGGGTGATCCGCTCATCATGGTCTTTGAGTACATGAAGCATGGAGATCTAAACAAATTCCTCAGGTAAATCTACCAGTATGTGTTTTACTGGAGAGCCAAAAGTGGGGAGTGAAGGAAGGTGCTGCTGGTACGTAATGCTAAATTAACACCTATCACTGAAAAATGCAGACACCTAAAAGTGCAAGTCTGTGCAACATTCATTTTATGTAATGTGAGGTGGGATTCATTGTTTCCTTGTGTATTTGGAAATACTGTTAAGCTAAGCCTCACACTTTCCACCAAAGGAATTAAAACCAGAGAAATATTGTTTCCAGTGTGTTTCTGTGTATTTTAAAATGCTTGGTTATAAAGCTTACAGTAGGAACTGTTTTCTTGAAGGCATTCTGGTTGCACTTCAGAAGATCCCACTTAACACCTATTGCTGTCCATAGGCATCTAAAAGCTTCTGAAATGTAACCCCTTTTCTCTTTCCTCCTCTCAGTGTTTTGGAAGGACTGCCATTAGTCCATGGCAAGAAAACTGGCCACAGAAACTTTAGTGCATTAAGAAATGCTGCATCTTGGGGTCTGGATTAGGGCTTTATTTCGTAAGCTGTTCAAGAATGTACATCATAAATTGAAACTTGGCAGTAAAGTAGCCATAAATAAATAGATGATACCTAAGTTTCAGAAAGACAGGTAACTCATGAATGAAAAGGCTTTGAACAGTGGCCTTACGAATGTGCCGTTTCCACTAGTGTGCAGTCATTGACATAAGAGTAAGCCGTTAAGAGACAGCTTTTGCTCCTACATGAAAATATTTGCATAAGGGACTGTTCTTTCAGGAGTTTTCTATGTCATTTCCATCAAAGGGTATCAAAAAACATTTCAAAGTACTGAGATCTCTTCTGGTAGGGGCACCACCATTTTGGAAAGATGTTTATGTAATGCGTGCTGCCGACACAACTGTAAAATAATCAGACTAATGTCCTTTCAAATGGGTTCAGATCTTCTATCTTACTGAAATTGCTAGTGACTGCTAGTGTCTCCATTTACGCATTTTTATAGCCTTTGTGAAATGAGTTTTCTGTCCTTCTATTCTCCAGTGAACAAATAGCCACAGTATAAAAGCAAATGACATCAACTAGCATCCTTCCTTATTGGCAGGGCTGCCAGGTTTGGCAGAGACCTGCTCTTGAACTGGGGATGCAGAGCAAACACTGCTTTTCCCAGACTGAGTGTCTCTTTGGCAAAGGATTTAAGCGTATTGCCAGGGCAATGTTGGGGCATTTACATTTGCCTGTTTGGACCTCAGCTGCGGATCAGGAGAAGACTGCCGTTTCCGAAGACACAGCTCAGTACTTTTTTCAGACCACTGAATTTCCATTAGAACAAGCCAGATTTGCAGCTGACTCGTTGGCATTATAAGAAATACTTATTCTTCAGTGTTTTTTGATTGGCCTTTTCTTACCTCCTATCTCTGAATTGTTGTACAGAAAGGTAGTTTAGCAGATGGCATATTTCCTCCATTAGGTCTTCTCTTTCTTTTCTTAATTATTAATCAGCCCTAGTCTTTAGAACAAAAAATGATTGTGCTGGGATGAGCTGTTTAACCTAAGCTCCAATTTGTCATTCCTCTCACATTTGCCACAGCTTGCTGGCGGATCAGAGGTGAGCTGTAAGCAGGCTGTAAAGGCCCGTATTTCTTAACCTGCAGCGCCACCAAAGGCTGATGGGAAAAATGAATCTGAAATTTAACCCAAATGAGCCTTGCTGTCTGTGTGCAGCCAACGGCTGTCTCAGATCCATCTCCACTACCTCAAAGTCGTTTCTGCCCTGTGCTTGTTCTGGGTAGTGGAGGCTGACGTGGATCCAAGGAAATCTGTGTGAATGTTACTGGCTGTTGTGGACACTGAAGAGCACCTCATTTACAGACCACACCCCAAGTAAAAGCAGGGTAGGTGGATTGTTACTAATAATCAACGTGTCATTAGATACAGACCAACTCCTCAAGAAAGCTAGTGAACAATGAAGAGTTCTCTAATTTGGTGTTTGGAGCTTCATATCTGAGAGCAGTCGTAAGGATTAATCTGTGTGATGAAAAGGTACAGTTTTTTCAACAGGGATTTTCCTCTGAGTCTTGGTTAGAGGTTTCATGTCCTCCTGTTTGTTCCCCCTCACCCAGACCGCTTGAATGCCTGGCGTACCTTGTGGCAGAGAAAGTGCAGTTGACATAACTTGGTAGCAAATGCAATCATAGCAACGCTACACACCTTTCTTTTCTTTCTCACATCTGTCACTTTGATCTTGAAGTTCTTCCCCTGTGGCAATTTTAATATCATATTTCTAATAGGTAATGTCAGATTTGATCTCATAGATCTTGATTGATTTGTAACTCTTTTCCAAACTGTTGTGCCCTTCCCTTAGGGACGAATTAAGGCCTTACCTTCATTGATTAGAAAGGTGATTCTCTGAAATTCTTCTTTGGAGGAAGGAAGGACTTCTGAGAGAAAATAAAAGTTGTTTGTATTTTTGCAAAATAATTGGGGAGGGAAGGACAGAAGAGGTCTCTTTGAAAGAAAGGTCTGCAAGAATGGAGTGAAAAAAGGTTCTGAAAACCCAGGAGGGTAGAATGGATAGGAAGTGCTATTTGGAATATTATAAGGTGTACTAAATGAGGAATGATTGCTAGCTGACCTCATTAATTGACTAAGGATTGGCTAGTAGTGCATATCATAAAATGGTGTATATAGTAATGTTCATATCTGTATCTTCAAGTTACCAGGCTGTGACATAAGAGGGGTGATGGTTTAGAACAGAGGGATATTATTATGGACCCATCTGCCTTATTTCCATAAGCAATATGTGTACCTGTTGTATAATTCTCTTCAAATCACCTGTCTTTCACACAATGAAGGAAAATAGTAAATGAAAAAAAGGCAAGAGTCAAATTCTTGCCATTTTACCAATGAACCTGTAGCAAATATTTTTATTACTATATTTGAGTAAGTTGCTTGTGTGGTTTTAGGCTCACTAATGCCTTTCACCTCTGCAGGCCACAAGTAGGCTTTCACTTAACCAACTTGTATTTTGGTGCAGAGCTCATGGACCAGATGCAGTACTGATGGCAGAAGGCAATCGTCCAGCTGAGCTGACCCAGTCCCAGATGCTTCACATTGCCCAGCAGATTGCAGCTGGTATGGTTTACCTGGCATCACAACACTTCGTGCATCGGGACCTTGCTACCCGGAATTGCCTCGTTGGTGAGAACCTACTGGTGAAGATTGGGGATTTTGGGATGTCTAGAGATGTTTACAGCACGGACTACTATAGGGTAAGTGAACTACTGTAAGTGCTAATAACTGAGGTCTTCTTCAGTGATTTTACTACACAGATAAGACTTATTCTGCTTTTATAGTGGGCTGCTTGTCTGTCAGGTAATTTAAAGGGTGCTGAATGGATAACCTGGTTTTGGATTACAGTGTTTCTTTAAATATGGAGCAAGTTAATTAGAACAGGAATAGCATGTTCTGTTGTTTATATATGCTGATTTTATATTCTAATAACAAATCACAGGAAGGCCTTTCTGGGCAAAAAGTTTACATGGTTGCTTGGCTGTAGGGAGAAGGAGAAAGAAGAAGGTATAAAGCGAGTAATCAGATTTTGCCAAACACTTCAAAGTTATTAAAATATGGTTTTATGTGTTTCTCAAACAGAAGGAAATTGTAGCTTTTCAGTATTTTTTAATGTTTCTGTTTATTTGAATAGCTCTAAGTAGTGGACAGCAGTGCTGAATGAGTTATTTCAATAAGGGAGAGACTAGGTTGGTAACTATAAAACACTCAGCACCTTAAGAGCTGACTGCAAGCTTTTCCTGCCTTAAGCCAGTTCTTCAGTTCTACTTTTTGGTAGAAGAGTTGTTTCCATCGCTTTGTGGATGGCTTGTGGCTTTATGGCTTGTGGAGGGCAATCCATGGCCAAGCTGTTAGTCTGTGAATGATGGAATTGTATCCTGTACAATAAGTTACTCAGCATCTTTAAGCATATTCTCTGTATCTGCCTCTCACATTACTTGTTATCTGTGAATTCTTTATTGATACAATGAAAGTATCTTTATAAGCCACCCTAACTGAGCATCTGTGTCCATAAAAGGACAGTGTCACCTCTGTGTCAGTGTTTGTGGGATGCCTGGAAGGAGATTGCCTTTATATCCAGCTGATGCTTAACAGGACCGAGGAAGGTACACACAAGTATTATTTGCTGAGCCTTGTTTTACTGAACAGCTGAGAAATGTCTTTGCTGTTCTTTGCTTATTTCAAAAGTCAAACCTAGCAATTAGTAAACATACAAACCAGATTCCACTTATGTTTTGTTATTTTGGAAACTTGGCACCTCAAGCTATCTGGTCAATATGAAACAAGCATGATTTCATTACAGAACTTGGAAAAATATACAGAATAGTAATCACTGGTTCTATCTGCTTTTGCAAGGACACCAGTGAGCACTAAAGGAAAGGCTTTCTTTATTTTGCATCTGAAGAATGAACAGTACTTGCTGTGATTGAGGACGTGTCTCCATTCTGGATTTTAGTGAGACTGGATTAATTTACCATGTTCATCATTACATATAAGAATGAATGCTCAAGCTTAATAGTAGGTGTTTACAAAAGCCTTGACAAAAGCAGCATTTTTGAATGGTGCTTTGCTTTGTTCTGATTTTTGGGAAAAAAAAAAAAAATACTTCCTGCTGCAGAAGAACTACAGGCAAAAAGGAATAGAAAGTAGGTAATCATATGGGCTTCCTAGGGACAGCAAAAAAGCAGGTCATCTCTCCTCGGTACTTAGAAAAACCTAACAGAGATATGCATTAAATATCCAGCCTGGTCAGCCAGCCTTGAGCCAAGATTTTGCATGAAACTGTGATCTCACTGAAGCAAAAGCTTTGCCATTAACTTCATTAGGACCAGAATTTCACCCTTCCAAATTTTTAAGTCTTTCCAGTGCAGAATAGAAACTCTGTTTCTGATTTAGATCTCTGGAACTAAATTGTGTAATCTCAGTTTAGCTATTGTATAACTAACTTGCCTTTATGCAACAGTCCAAAGAACAGTTGAGAAAATCAGGACTCTGCCTCCACTTGTACAAACCACACAAGGATCAGTCAGAAGCCTGGGACTGTTAGCAAGGTTTCCGTCTTCCCTTCGGCCTAACTTGTCCAAAAGGTACAGAGAGGTTTAGAAGTCACAGATGAGTTTCTTCCACTTCTAGCACAGATAGGGCAGAAGAACCCAAGGGAGTGTGTTTCAGTATGAGTTTCGGAGACCTGCTTTCTGTTTAATGTCTACTGCGTATCTCATACCTTGCTTGTTGTTGCTCTTTTGCTGTTCAAAGAAAGGAAGCATACAGGTTTGGAACAGTTGACATAGGTTACTGAGCCTAAGCCTTCCACTCTTGCAGAAAGGTATACGTTAGGTGTTAAGGGCAAGAGGAACCACAGAAACTACAGAAACCTCACGTCTCCTCAAACCACATGGAAAACCGCAACACTCATTAACACTTTTAGCACCAAATCACTTGAAAATTCCAGTCTGCCAAGGGAAAAGAGGAGGAGATGTCAAATGTATCAGTGGTGTCCTAGGCCCCTGAAAAGAAATTATCTGTCAAAAATTTCTGAGGTCTTATAAAGTCAGTCACACCTGACGCACAACAAATGGTTGCAACAATCAGAAGGTCTGTCCCGGTGAGAATTACCTTCTTGCAAGTAAGCTGCATAATGGTATGAGCGCTCAAGCCAGCTGCACCAGCCTGGGGATTTGTGATGTCCCTTGAAGCACATCTGCCCAATGTCCTGGTTTTGAACATTGTCTGTCCTCAGTGCCTCAGAGCAATGAGTTTAACACAGAGCCAAATCATGCAGCAAGAGGTAAAACAAAAATGTAGGAAACTAGAGCAAATCCTGAAGAAAGAATTTAGGTAAATATATAAATATGATGCAGTCTGCTGAACATTAGTAAGCTTCTTTTTATATACCTCTCAGATATACCACCGAACTGGACAGCAGCAGTCTTGTATCTCTGAACTTTGAATTTCTAATTCCTGGAACACTCTTGTCCTGTTATATAGCCCTCCAATTATTTTTTTCGAGATGGGTGTTGAAAATAAGTAGGATTATGCTGCTGGGGCCTTCCCTGGAAGGCTGTCCCACACCTCAGTCTCCTAATGGTTGCAAATTTTCTTATAAATAAGTAGTCTAAATTAACTCCTGACCAGTCTACACCAACCTGATCACATAATTCTGCATTAGAGAGCATTCTTCTCCCTTCCTAGCTTTTACATATTAAGTGTATTTAGATAGAGTAATCCTGTCCCCTTTTAGACAAGGCAAACTGTCAGGAGAAAAGGTTAGTCATTTTTCTTCTTCTAGTAGCCTTCCACCACATCTTTCAGTGTGTGAAACGAGAGTGTAAGTGTCTCTGGCTCAGACATCACTAGAACTGTGAGCAGTATTTTCCAAATGAGGTTTTGCCTGTTCTTGGATCAGAGGTACTTCCTTGTCTCTAATGAAAATGTGCCGCATGGTACATCCTAGACTCACATAGTCTGTGTCTTATTGGCATGCAGTCACTGCATTGTCAAACAGTGCTCTGGGCCACTCTCATGTTCTATGGCTTCCAGATGAAGAACATCCTCTTTTCTGAGGTTTTTCATTTCAGTCTCTAAATGAAGGAATTTACAGTTCATACTGGCACATTTTGTACCTCTGGAGGTTGAGAAAGACTGCTGTCTCTCATTTAGTTTTAGCTTCTTTAGGGGCTGCCTGTCATTTAATTTTTTTTAAATTAAAATTCAGGTCTTGTCTCATTTCGTGTTGAGTAAAGAACTAAAGAAACAGAGTTATGGAACTAAAAAGTAAACTGCTAAGGGAGTGAGAAAGATTTGTAAGCAAGTTTCCTAGATTTTTGTGGCTTTGTTTCTTAATGTTTTATTTCTTGATTATTTCTGTTTGATGTTAATGTTAAATGAGTATTTTGGAAAAATATATCTTTCTGAAACATAGAGTTCATATGCACTTTTATTTTATAAGTGAAAAGTTATTATGTTTCTTACCCTCCCAGGAAGACTTCCAGAAAAACTAAGAATTACACAATTTGATATTCTAAACCAACTTTAAAAATACCCAGCTTCCAGACATTCTTTCTACATAAAAAGGTCAAAAACCCATTTAAGAAACCATTTTGACCCTGGGAGTATTATGGCCCTGGGCAAGTAAACCCAATTCTGATCCCTACTGTCACTCAGCAAAACCAGAGTAGCAGTTTTGAAGACAGTGAAATAACATTAGTACTAGAGTAGTGAAATGGTGAAGAGCGTCTTGCCTGCTAGGCACAGTCCTTCCTTCACATGTGAGCCTAATGCTTAATATTGTGGAGTGCTGTATTTCTGGCAACTGCATAATACAGTTTTCTGGTGACTCTCTATATGAAACATTTGCTAAAAGATAATGCTAGTAAAATAATCACCAGAAAGTGATCTCACTTAAGCTATTTCCAGTACCAAGTGCCTATTTGCAAAGAGAATTAATGCATGACAGCAAGCGGCTAAAAAAAGAAAGGGCTGTTTCATCATTATTTGGGCTATAACTAGCCAAGCAAGCACCGCCATACAAATGTTTACAGTGAGGAACATGTGTCTGTCTATTCTGAAAGGGCAGTAGCAGCAAACACCTGCAGGTCTCAGCTGTCACTACAGAGCTGAATACCTGTGTGTGGGAGTTTGGAGGAGGCTGCACTAAAGAAAACAAGAAAGAGTTACTGAGAAGTCAAGCAGCTTGTCAAGGCATTCTCGTAGGTGTGTGTATTGAATTGTCACAGTTTGAAGGCACAGTTTGAAGGCTTTTTATTAGCTGCTATTTTTGCATCCGTTGCTCAAAAGGAAATTATCTGCTTCCCTACATGGACTTTTCAGCTCTCCTCCTCCGTCAGAGGCTCATTGCATCATGTGTAGTGCTGGGGAGGACAGAGGGTTCCAGCAGCCCTGGGGGCTGTGCAGAGATGATTTAATGCAACTAGAAACAATACAGAAAATAATGGGCCAGCAACAGAGATGTAAATCTGAAATAGTTCCCTTGAAGTCAGTGCAGTAACTTTGACTTACACTAAAATAACTGCAAGCAGAATTGAGCCTAATGATTTTAGAGTGCTTTTAGAGGCTTCCTAAAGGTCACCACTAGGTCAGCATTTAGAAATTTGTATACACCAGGATATCCTGATGCTAAAGGATTAGCAAGATGATGATGCCTCTTGCTCCCTGCCCATACTAGAGTACATTTCATTGTATGCAGGAAGCATGATCTTTATTGAGCTCTCTTTTACACATCCCTGACTGTTGCTTCTTTTTCCTGAGCTGCGGTGTCCTGACCTTCTCAGTTCTACACAGAGGCCAAAATTCAGCTTTGTCTTAAGAAAGCGTAGTCCTATCATTTTTAGCATGGTAATAGATGCAATCACTTCCCAGTGGAGTTTTCTCTTCATCTTCACACAATGTTCCTTGGTCTTGCTTATAGTTCTGTTTCCATCTGTTTTCACTGACACTGATCCTAAGAAGGGAGTCCAAGAAAGTTTTCCACATTAGTGTTAGGAAAAGGGACATCAGATGGTCCAACACGTGTAGTTCGGTGCCTTTAGAAGAAAGTTCTTAGTATGCTCCATCTTGCAGCATTAATGGCAAGACAGTAATACAGAAGTGAGACTTTTAACTAGGAGGCTGAAGGATACTTTATTTTGCAACATTTAAGGTCCCTCTCACATGAAATGTGCAACTTGGAAGCCAGCTCCAATGTTTCTGGAGCACCTTGTCCTTGACTGTGTAAGATCAAAGCATACAGAGAGAACAAAACCAGAAAACTATAATGACAAAACTAAAAAATGGAACTGATTGCAAGAGAAGATAGAGCAGAGTAGACTCACTTCTCTGACCAGTTACTTGATTAGCCATTGAATTTTTTTGTCTACTTGCTCCTTTGGAAATCTGCCCCTGACGGATTTACACCAGCATGGCTCTCATGCAGGATATGAAGAAATAATCACTAAAAACTAGTTTGCCTTGAGAAAGGATGTTCAAGCAGGAAGCAGTACCTACAGGCATTCATCAGGAGATGCAGAAATTCCGTTGACCACACTCTTGCTAAAAATTCTGAGTGTCAGTCAAAAACTTAATCAAAGTGTTTGGTATTTTTCAAATTGAAAACTTCACTCTCTTTTCTTCTATCAAAAACTTTGACAATTTACTGTTTGGTCCCACTTTGATTATAAAGCAGACACAGATATTATAGTTTTCAGATGGATAGAAATTCAATTTTTGTCCATTCTGTTTTTAAAGCATTTTAATTCTGTGGATTCCAGGGGGGTTACTCTTGCTGTATGCAGGAGGTAAGAGCCTTAAGATCCATATGCATGCCTATAGAATACCAGGAAGTTTACACAGTCAGCATCACTGGTGGCTGACACAAGCTTTTCTGTTAAGGATCTCTTAGCACAGATGCTCATTAACTTAAAAAGTCCTTTTAAAATTATATATACAAAACTGAATCATTCTTAAAAATAACCACACATATGGATATAAATTGCAGGAAAGCAGTGATTCATGCATTGAAATTAGCTTTATGAACTGCAATTTGGAGAGCTTTGCAGAACTCAGATCGAAAGTTGGCTCATTTCACTAAGTAGCAATGCAGCCCTACAAAGCCGACTTTGCAGGTGCTGGAATGATTTGGCTGCTGCTGAGACATTTAGCACATCAGAGGGCCATGTCCTTAGAATCCTAACCCTGTTCATAATTTGCTGGATCATAGTTTGATGAAAAGCTGTGATCTTTTTCCTGTGATTTTACAAGAGCCAGTGTTCAGTCCAGGGTTTTAGAAAGTGAGTTTACAGGCAGCGTTTTGTAGAGGATAGGCATAGAACAAGAGAAATGATGAAGTGAGTTCTGTAGTTTTGTTTCATGGTCCTGGTCTTTGTGCAGACTACTAATGTGATTTTGCAGTTGTGGTGAGGATGCATTTGCTAATATTTGGAAAGAGAGATACTATACTGTAGGGCTATAGACCAACAGTTTTGGCAGGAAATCTGCAAAGCAAATGATGGAACTCCAAAGGTTAGCAGCTGAAGCTGTTTGATGTGTGATGCACACAGTGTGAGGGAAAGAAGATGTGGGAACAAAATGAGAAAAAGATCTCTGAGAACACTGTGAGCACAGTCAGAAACTGGAGTGGCAGCTCCTGGCTGCTGCAGACCACAGTGCACCTTGTGCGGCGGTGCCGCTGCCCCTGCTGGCCGTGGGGACAGCACAGAAAGGCCACCCAGAGGGACAGGACTCAACCAAGTTCTCCTTTGAGAACTGGTCACAGATTCAGCTCACAGTGGAGTCTTTGCAGGCTTCCAGCTGGAAGGTTTTCTTATGCTAATAGGCTCTCTCCTTGCAGTAAGGAAAGCAGTTGCTAGGCAGTTTTCCTAAACATGCAATTTTTTCCTGTATCCAGAGGACAATTGGAACTCTTTTGGCTCACAGAACTCAGGAAGCACAGAAAGGAAGAGTTAGATAATTAAACTGAAATACTATCTGTAACAGGATGGATCAAGGCAGTGAAAGGACAGCATCAGCTAGTAATAAAGCAGAGTCTGCAAATATGGCTCAGCAGCTTGGTGCATGCATAGGAAAGAGCTGCTGATAGTGGAAATGGTGAAGAAGGGAAGCAGTTGTACTGCAGGTTGGTTAGGTCTCCACCATCTGTGGGTCCTTCAGCTGTCTAATGGAATACCTGGCCAGCCAGGCAGCTGCATGTGTTCACCTCAACATGAAGGTGAAGAGAAGTCATTTGCAATGACTAGTCTGAGCCTGTTGGCATCAGTGACAGAAAATAATGTGGGCATGCCTTAGGTTTCTTGTATAGTTGTAACCCATATGCCTTTCTGAAGCCTGTTTAATATCAGACATTATTAAGAGTACTGAAGTTTTTGACAGGTTGTGAGGACAGCTTCCAGGCTTGCCAAAAGGTGAGGACCTCAGAACTGAGATGATTTTGCATCTGTCAGGCTCAGAAACTTGTACTTAAACTTGAGCGATAACTTGGCTTTGCATTAATGTAGTCTTACATATGGAGCCAAAACACTTACAAAATGCTGTCAAGCTTCTAGTTGTGGCAGAGGTGAAGGCCTAATTTAAGGTGAGTGAGGGGAGATGCATCTGATAACAAGGACTGGTTAAAAAAATAAATTACTAATGCTTATGGTGACTCAAATGCTTCTGTCTCCATCAGGTGGATATGCAAATCTGCAGAAGAAAAGCCATATGAGTGGGAAGTAACTTTGTTGTTCCCAGTGTAGATAAATGCTTTCAAGAAACATATCTACTCTCATACTTTTGAGTTTACTTTTAGAAGTTACTATTTATATGTCACTTAACAGTGTCCTTGCAAAGCTATGGTCCAGACCTTGATTATTTGAAGGCCTTGCATTAAATTTGATATCAAACAGTTCATACTTTTCATCTGTACATCTCATTTTGGGCTTGATACTGCAACAACGTCTCCTGTCTGTGGTTTGGGAGCAGAGTCAGATCCGTTGCAAGGATCAGATAGAGGTACTGACCTCTATCGTCACACAGAAGTTATCTTATTTGTCCTAAAGCTATTCCCCAATATGTATTTATGTTGGTCAGAAGTTTAATGTGACAAATAGATGATTCTATGGAAGTGCTACTTCTCATGAGTTAGATCTGTTCTCTGTGCATGAATGTAGTTAGCTTCAAATTGCATTTTAAATCTTAGTTTGACCTAGAATAAACATACTTTTAATTTGCTGTGGCATTTTTTACCTTTATGGTAATTTAGAGGAAAGACTATTAGAGTGTGGTTTTGTTCAAGGAGCTATATTCTGAAATGCATTTACGTGACCAGGAACCCTGCAAAGCTTGTTGAAAGTGATCCAGATTGGTAGCTAACCATATGAAGTTAGATTGCTTTTTGAGATTAATTTTCACCAAGGGCAGATCTTGCCTGACCAATCTGATGGCCTTCTATGATGGAGTGACAGCACTGGTGGACCAAGGAAGGGTGACAGATGTCATCTGCCTGGACTTGTGCAAGGCCTTTGACATGGTCCCGCACCATATCCTTACCTCTAAACTAGAGAGATATGGATTTGATGGGTGGACTGTTCGCTGGATAAAGAACTGGCTGGATAGTTGCAGCCAAAGGGTTGTAGTCAATGGCTCCATGTCCAGGTAGAGGCCGGCCACGAGCGGTGTCCCCCACAGGTCCATCTTGGGACCGGTGCTCTTCAACATCTTTATTGACAACTTAGACTGCGGGATCGAGTGCACCCTCAGCAAGTTTGCTGATGACACCAAGCTGAGTGGTGCAGTTGATAGCCCTGAAGGAAGGGATGCCATCCAGAGGGACCTGGACAGGCTGGAAAAGTGGGCCCACAAGAACCTGATGAGGTTCAACAAGGCCAAGTGCAAGGTGTTGCACTTGGGTCAGGGCAATCCCAGGTGTGTGTACAGACTGGGAGAAGAACTCCTTGAGAGCAGCACTGAGGAGAAGGACTTGGGCTTTCTCATCGATGAAAAGCTGGACATGAGCCATAAGTATGTAGTCGCAGCCTGGAAGGGCAATGGCATCCTGGGCTGCATGAAGAGAGGGGTGGCCAGCAGGGAGAGGGAGGTGATCGTCCCCCTCTACTCTGCCCTTGTAAGGCCTCACCTGGAGTACTGTGTCCAGACCTGGGGCTCCCAGCACAAGAAAGACATGGACCTGCTAGAGAGAGTCCAGAGGAGAGCCACAAAGATTATCAAAGGGCTGGAGCACCTCTCCTGTGAAGAAAGGTTGAGGGAACCGAGCTTGTTTAGCTTGGAGAAGAGAAGGCTCCGTGGAGACCGCATTGCAGCCTGCCAGTACTTGAAAGGAGCTTATAAACAGAAAGGGAAGCGACTTGTTTACTTAGGTTGGTAGTGATAGGACAAGGGGGAATGTTTGAATGAAGAGAGGGAAGATTTAGGTTACATACTATGAGGAAATTTTTCACTCAGAGGGTGATGAGGCACTGGTTGCCCAGAGAAGTTGTAAATGCCTCATCCCTGGAGGCATTCAATGCCAGGTTAGATGGGGCCCTGGGCAGCCTGGTCTAGTGGTTGGCAACCCTGTCCACAGCAGGGGGTTGAAACTAGATGAAACTGTAAGGTCCTTTTCAATCCAGGCCATTCTATGATTGTATGTTTCTGTGATTAATTTTACTTCTGAGTAGTTTGCCTAAACCAGCTTATTCAGAACTGAGTCCTGAGAAACATCAACGTGATGGGACTCGGTTTACAGAGGTAACTAATGAATGGTCAGCAGTAATCTTCATAAATTTGTATCCTTTCTCATGTAGATTAAGCAAAATCACTTTCAGCACCATTACAGAAAATACATGTTCTGCCCTATTTTTTCCACAGTCAGTGCCACAGTATCACTAGCTCCAATTATGAGAAGAAATTATTACTTTAATTACTTCCACATTCATCTACTCAGGAGAACTACTTAAATTCTTTCACTTTAGCAAATAAACCTATGCTTAAATTCACAAAGTTGAGTTTACAAAGTCCTTTATTTCCTGGGCCGTTTTTCTAAGGACAAAAATTGTGAACAAGAAATATATTGGAGCAGATTGTTCAGGGAGATAAAGAGCTGTTCAAGCAAAAGGTCATTACTTGATGAGAGACAAATAGGCATGCACTGGAATGACTGGGAGTGTAAATGATGACTTTCTTTGTATAAGAATTAAGTTTGGAAACTCCCTTTCAGCAGGAGCAACACCCAACACAAACAAGCCCAACTACTTTCAAAGTAGAGGTGGATAAACTTTGGGAAAAACTTAAAGGGTAGTCACCTGTGATACCTGGGAAGAGGTCCTGATGTCTCATGAAACCCCGCTTCAGTCACCTCTACTACATAGCTGTATTCAAGTTTTTCTCCACAGTTATGAGGCCTGGAAGTGTATATTTTTTGAACAAATATCACCTCAGTTATTCTCATAATCACATGATTAGAAGAAGCCCAGACTTTAAGGAAGAGCTATAGTGCAAGATTTGATAATAAAGGACTGCAAATCTACATCTACAACAAATAATGACTCTCTGTAATAAAGGAGTATGTAGCGAAAATGAAATGTATAAAAGGCCATTTAGAGATAAAGGAAACCTTGAGAGTGAGGTGCTTTTAACCACAAAGTGCAATTTTTTTCTGTTGCTATTGAAAATAAATGTGATCTAAGTGGTTAATTTTGTTGTGCATGCAGTCTTTATGGAAGACAGAAAGACTGTGATGTGTAGTCAGAGACTGAAAGCTTGTCCAGCTCCAGTTCAATTGGAAAACTGGAAATTACATCAGTTGGGACAGGATTTTTACCCTTATCTGTATTAATTATAAATTTTGAACAGCATTACATCTGTTTTCACTTGTGTGTTCATTGCAATATCTCAAAGCGGGGAAAAATCAGATCAGCCTGTGATCCAGCCCATGCATACCACAATGTGAAGCAAACAAATGCAACAAATGTTTTGCTGTAAATGTAGGTTTTCTTTAGTTTTTTTTGGTTGGTTGGTTGGTTTTTTTCCCTGTTTGTTTTCTTTTTCCAACTGATATATAAAATATGATTGAGTCTTATTCTCCCCTGGGAGACATTTTTATAACATCATTTAGTCCACTCCAAGGTATGAAGGGATTCCTTCTATTTTATGACGTGCAAGATTATGACCCTATAAATCTGGATTTAATGGGACTTAATATTGCATACAGAAAGGGTGAAATCCTATCATGGCAAAGAACTTGCTCTTGTTTTCATTTCCTTTTTTCTTTTTTTGGTGATAGAATGTTAGGAAGATAAAGAATTGTTCATTAAAAATATTGCCAGATATTCTTTGATAACATATCAATCTTGCAATTGTTTCACTGCCAGTATAAATATGCAGCCAAAAAA
Organism: Alectura lathami; assembly: GCA_013399715.1. Taxonomy (NCBI): domain Eukaryota; kingdom Metazoa; phylum Chordata; class Aves; order Galliformes; family Megapodiidae; genus Alectura; species Alectura lathami. The sequence continues at coordinate 90,137 of VXAV01002796.1, read as the reverse complement.
AAAGAAAAAAGAGGCAACATGAATAACAGACGATTACAAATCATTTGCCATACTGTTTTTGTCATCTGCATTTCTTATACTGCCTCAGCCCAATCCCACAAAATAAAACTGCGATGTTACCTGGAGAAAATAGATTCATTCCCGATTGATTTACCAGATGCCTGTCACTACCAAGTCACTTTGAAAGGATAATTTATAGGCTGGGATTTTTGCAAGTTACTGCTTTGCATATAGTCCTTTTGCAGCTGATTATGCTGCCAATGTTATTTTCTGACGGTGAGATTTAGTGCAGCATAACTGGCTGGCAGCATCCTTGTAGGAGATTTTTCTTGCTTGTGAGCTAAGTGAAGGGCAGGGTCCTGCATTTTTGGCACTCTGTCATATGCATGAGCTGTTTGTTTTTTGGATTCAGCAAGCAGAGTTTTAAATCATCTTTAGCAAAACAAGACACAGAGAAAAAAAGAGAGATCAAAATAGAGCTGAATACCTCATGTAATAATTTTGGCAACGTGTCTTGTCTTCTGTATTGAAAGCACCAATGAAAAATGGGATTTTGCAGTGTTCAGTCAAATGATTTTTCCATGCTCCTTGAGTATCCTCACATATTCTAGGACTGGTGTCTCATGCCATATAAGCCATTTTTAGATAAAAGAATCTAGTGTTGAGTAATCATGTGGGAAAACCATAACTATGTTAAAATAAAGCTCAGTGCCAATGCATGTCGAGTAGAATTTGCCCCTCAGTGGAAAGCCAACAGATACTACTTGAATCTGCAATGTAAAACAAGTTAAGATATATAGACCTAGTATTGCAGTCTTCTGCAGAGGGGGAAGACCTATCTTGCACAACTCCTGCCTATTTGCATAGACAGAGAGTAGTGATTTTTTACATCAATCTTGTCCGAGGAACGTTTCCATGGCAGTTTGGAGAGGGACTAAATGGTGGTTTTGGAGCTGAGCCAGCTTGTATATGCTTCCCTATTATGCAATTTCACTCCTCTTGTTTTCTGTCTTGATCAACATTATTTAGTAGAATAAAACACAGAAGAGGAGGAGCTTGAAGGCTGCACAACAGATAAAGCTGTACTACATTCAGTAAGAAGTCTTTTAAACATGAGTTTAAGCGTAGCTAAAATTGCATAAGTTGGGATATAAAACAGAGTTTCACAAAAAGGTTTATGCAGCTCTAATGTACAACCTGACACTGAAGGTATGTCTACTCTGCAGGCACCACTAGCTCTAAAACTGTGATGTGCTTGATGCAGACTGCAAAACCAGCCAGAAGCAGAGTGNTACGTTTCTATACCCGTCCTCCTCATAGAGTTGCTTTAAAGTTACCATGTGTTTATATGTACTCAGTCTTGTCATTAGGGACATGGAGAAGAGCATTATGTTAACTAATACCATTTTAAAAAAAAAAAAAAAATTCTAAAGTGTATCTAATGGTTATTTCCTAGTTATTCCTTTTAATCTGGCAATATATTTCAACACTTTAATAGTTTCTTTTTAAGACAAAAAGCAGGAAAAAAAAGGAATGAAAAGGGAATTGATCTGGATCTCTTTAGCCTTCTGGTTACGTAAGTAGGCAATTACTTTGCATCTGTAGTTTAATTTTCATTGTAAGTGAAACTCAAAAGGTAGTGATGGACAGATTTTCAGAACTATGACTTTGGAATAATTGTAACCTCAAAAATTTGGAAGTCCCTGTTTTCTTACCAGTCTACTACAACTTCAGAGGGTCAACTCTGAAAAAAAATGGAGGGAACTGGTTCTTAGGGTCAGCGTATGTAGTGGGGACATGTGGATTTGCTTTAAATAAAAGTGCAAAGGATATTTGGAATTTGTGTCCTTAAAGCAGGAAAGGAGTTGGGAAGCAATAGGTTGTAGAACTATCTGTCATTTCACCTCCTAAATGATGCTGTAATTAAGGAAAAACATGCAGGAAGGGACAGCTAATAGACAAAGAAAGCTAGGTTCTGCAAGGATACAATTAGAAGTGCCAAAAAGCATTAGGTAGTGAATTTGAAGACAATTTTAAAATAAACAAGCAAAAATAAACAGCTGTTTAAATGTAAAGAGAATGAGGAGGAAAGTGGCGCCACTACAGATGGAATGATGTGGAAAGGAGAGTTAATTTGGCTTGGAAGCAAAATTAATTTTTAGCATTAGGTCTTGAAAGCACAGTGATGGATGAAAAGATATAGGCAAAGTGTTTAATGGACTTGGACTATGAAAGCTACGCTTGGAGCACATGTAAAGGAAAGATCCTAGAAGAATGAGGGAAATGGAGAACCTGTTTATACCAGTGTTCAGGAAACAATTTAAGCACCACCAATGCTTATAGTGGTGTGGCCCAGAGAGATGGTCCTGCTCTTTTGCAAGTCTCAACAAGTAATTCCTGAATTATCCCCTCTTTCTCATCAGCACAAGTTTTTCTGCAGCCACTGAACAAGTTGTGTTGATGAAATATTCCAAGTGAGAAGCGGGCATTTTTTCCTGGTTGTCAGAAGGACAGAATACTTCTGCAAACTCGGGTATCACAATACTCCACTTGAAGTGTTTGATGAAGGAGTGTCCAGGAGAACTGCGCTATATGAGTGCATCAGAAGGGTAGATAAACATCAAGGAAAGGAAAAAAAAATTTTGAAGGACAATATTTGCAAAGGAAAAACGAGCATAAACTGGCCAAGAGGAACTTTAAGCAAGAAATTAGAATCGGAGAAAATTTCTAACCATCAAAGAAATGAACCTCTTGGACACCTTGTGAACCGGGGAGGAAATAACCTCTAAGGTCAAAAAGCTACAGCTTAGCATGCAAAGTTGGATTTCCATGGAATGTAAGGGCTTCCATACTGGATTATAACAGTCTCTGGTATATACCAGCTTCAGATAAATGCTATTTTTGTTGCATGTTTCTCTGCATTGCCTAGAATAAAATGTATTATATTAGAAAAGGACCAATGGATGTTGCCTTAGAGTTCACTTAATGGTTTCATCCTTTCTTATGTCACTGAGTGTGGGACAAGGGTGGATAGCACTGAGATCAATTGTTTAATTTCCAGTAGGTATCTGAATGTGTTGGTCTAGTCTTGCTCTTCATTGCCAGCAGTGGGGGCCCTGAGTGGCAGGAAACAAAAGTCCCAGGGTGGCAGTGGAGCTTTTGTTCCACACTGAAATCCCAGGGAGTATCTCTCTGCAGCTGTAATTTTAATTATATAGGAAGATTTTACAGAGCAGCTACTCAGAATTTAAAAGGAGTCTGGAGACTTCAGGAGACAGGCAGGTTAAATTATGGTTATTACCAGGGAACTGTATAAAGATTAATACCCTCTGAAAAGCAAATCCCCCACCTCCATGAAACACAAACAAAACAAAAAATTTGCTTGTCCTTCCAGAGCTTTTCTGGCATTCACCTCGTAACTTGCAATTTCCAGCCATCACCTCAACAGTTTCTTCCGCTTTGTAGAAAAAATACTCATCAGTGCAGTTTCCACTGTGTCATCCTGAGGTCCTGAAAGTAAAAGACATGGATACTTCCTTGTTCTGAATATGTTTTGATTTGTCAAACACTAGAACTGGTTCCTTCATATGCATGGGTGTGGTGTGCATACCTAGATTTGTACATCATTCTTCTCATGGAGGTGGGTTGCTACGCACTTGCCAGTGTAAAGGATCCTCCTAAGCTTCTCCAGTGCACTGTTTAGGGTTAGGCTTGCATGATTGCCCAAACCACTCGAGAACACTACTGGGAAGAGCTTGACTCCTACATCAGTGAGAGGGAACGTTGTCTATGTTCCCTTCCACCACAACTCCCCTGTTGTATTCCTACCAAAGCAGCTTATACTCCTTCTGGGGAACCCACATGCAGCAAAATGGGATGGATGCATCCTTTCTTATGGAAGTCAGCAAAGAGGCAACACGATTAGGTTTACTGTAACCACTATGCCAACATTTGATCTCAGTGCTGACCCATTCTGCATTCTTCTAGTACAGCAGTTTGGAGATAGCGTGGTTGCTACAGTAGCTGAGAGACCAGCTGGCTCTGTGCAGTTCTGAGCCATACAGGGTCAAATCCTGTTGCTGAACTATTGTGTTTGCACAAAATTAGATATGGAAGAAGTTAGGCAGGTGGCCACACACTGAGTGATGAGATTAAGAAGAAATATTAAACACTTCCCTCATTTCCTGAGCACAGTCTAGTGAATATACAGAATTAAACAGAGGTCCTGTGGAAAAATGTTATTAAGTTATATAATTAAAATGTTTCAGCCTTTCAAAGAAAGTCACTTGGACCTGTTCTTAAGACTAAATTTGCTCGTAAGCTGTCTACCTCCTCTCTCCAAAGTGATACTGGGAAGGGAAGATTCTGAAGAGCAGTTTTTTTTATGTATTGTCCCTATCTAAGAGTTGCAAAGCTTACCCTTCTTAGTTGTCCAGCTTTAGTCCATGGAAATGAGGGGACAGGAGATGGCTTTTGAACTGGCTACAGGATAGCACCAACATCTTCCCTGCTCTGAACTGTTGCAGAATGAAAATACAAGCAGTACCATAAACATGCATATTTCTTAAAGGCGCTTCACTGACTGAGTGTGAAAATTAGAGGTTGCTGGGTGTTTTTTTCCAAGGTGCTAAGCTATGAAAGTATTTCACTGTCTGCACTGAATTCTTGAAAGTGAGTCACAAACACAATTTCTATAGTGCTTCCTGATCTTTTATGCACAAATTTGTGCTGTAGTAGCAATTCAGTGACAGACTTTGTAATTTATAATGGGCTAGTCATCTTTCTTTTTAAGTTGAGGAATGATGGGTCCATAACTGCAGGATCAGGTGCAAGACAACATAAACACATAGAAAGGGAAAATCCAAGCAGAAGTCTCCTTTTCCTGGTCTTTGCTAACAAGGAAATGTCGTTATGGGAAGCAGGTTGGACTGTCCTTAGCTGTCAAGCCCAAGACCTCTCTCACTGTGCTGCCCACTGTGACAAATCTCCTTGCCTCCCAGAAATACCAGACAGGGGCTTTGTTAGGTGTTTTAGGTACTTCAGCTTCAAAACTTTGCACCCTTTCATGGCAAGGCACATTCTGACTTGGACTTGAACTAAATTCCCAGCATTAAGTTGATTATTCGGTTGGCTGGGACAGAGAATGAGACTTTAAACATTTTTTATGTCCTTTGCATGGAAGGGTCTGCCTGGGACACAATCAGCTTCATCTAGTCTTTTGAAAAGCGCTGACCCAATCTAAAATTTTCTCAGTGTTCTGCTAAAAGAACAGTGGGGTTGTTTTCTTTTTTTTCCTTCCATTGTTTGTTTGTTTGTGTATTTCTGGGAGCACGCCAGTTTCACTGACCTTCTGAGGGCTCAATGCATGAATAAATCATGGAGAACTTTACTTAGAAAAAAAATGATGTCCAAGGAGATACTCTGTTGCAGGCCTTAAAGCTTAAAAGTAATCTGAGAGCAAGTGAAAGTGTCATTTGAAGGCTGAGATTTGGATACTAACTCAAATTTTAACGTACTCTCATGTTATCCCCCTTACATGCCCAGAATTCCTCAGGAGGCAGAACTGAGGACAAAAGTGCAGTTCCCATTGCAATACAGCCAGAAAGCAGGGTCCAGAATATTTTTGGGCACAGTGCTGGAGCCACTGAATTAAGTGCCTGTCCAGAAAAAGCATCAACGCACTCGCAGTATCACAAAGGCTGCATTTCCATGTGACTGCAGTTCTGCTGCTAGCCTGGGAAAAGGAGACAGGACCGAAAGGCTGGCATGGGATCACAGCCTAGGCAGGGATCTGTCATCTGCCAGCTTGTGCAATGGAGGGCCTGGGGCTCCCTTGAACTTTCTGTTCACCATGATTAGCACTTCACTGGTTACAAATAGTCCTTCAAATGTGAAAGTCATATCTGAGATTTTCAAAACCCCTCTGGATGATGTGGCCTGTGCACACATTCAGGGTATTTGATCTAGTCTGTAAGTGGATGGGATGGAGGGCTTTGAAAATTTTGGAACGGTTTGAAGAAAAGTGTGTGTGATTGAAGATTAATCTGCTGCCTTAAATGTCTGCTTTCTTATGCACACTATACACGCACTTTGCATAGTGCTTTGGCAGAACAGCCCAGCCTTGCTCCCACCAAGGTCGGCATCATTCCTTCCCACTCCTATGCCTTTATACCCCCTCAAGCATTCCATTTCTGAGATTCACCACTGGAATTTTCTCCAAAGGTTGGTAGGCAGGTTCAGGGCATTTGGATGCTCAGTTTCCATGGCAGCCAGGCTCTTCTGCTCCCAGACTGCAGCTCAGGAGGAGACAGGGGGGAGAGCAAGAGAAAGTCATTAAATGTGCCAATTAGTATGCAGGGCCAGTGCTGCCATGGCAGGCAGTGCTTGCAAAAGCAAGCAGTGGTAGGGGTGCCCTGACTGCACTGCAGACCTGGGGAAGATGGAGTGGAAGGCATTTGGCTATAGCTGGAAGGACCTGAAGGACAGCTGCCCCTTGCTGAGGTGGTGGCATGCTTGCCAAAGGAGGGCACCACATCGGGCATGTGTCTACTCTTACAGATGAGCTCTCACACCCTGCAAGCTAAATGATGCAGAAATTGGAAAGCTCCTAATTTTCTGTTGGCCAGGAGCAGGCACAACAATTATGAAGATGCTGCTAATTTTTTGCATTTGATAATGGGTCAGATATCATGGTGACATTCAGCTGGAGAATAAGAGGGAAGGGATGGAGAAGTGAGACTTAAATCAGATGAAGATGAAAAGATTTTTTCTGCTGCCTGTTAGCTTGCACTGCATGGCAGAACATGACTTTTAGAAAAGATGCAGCTTGGAGTCCAGGGTGCATTTTCATGGCAACAGAAGACAGGGTTCTAGTAGATTCCAGTTGTGATGCTGAGAGACATGCTCTCCCCTCCTGTGAGCATATGTGTCAGAAGAGTGTTTTTATTCGTTTCTTGGCCAAGTCTGTTCTTCTGTCTGTGTTCTGGTTGTTGTGGTTGTTTAAGATTTCTCTGTTAAATGGTTGCAGCATTTTGTCCTGGGCTGACAACACTTCAGCCAGAGCTGCGTGCATTTTATGTAGCTGTACAGGAGCTATAAATGTTTTGTAACGTTTCTGAATAAACAATGCAATGTGACAGCAGGAGATTTTTAGATGGCTTAATTCTGCGGTGGTGTATGCATGCTGAAATACTTAATCTCTAAAAGGAAATCATTCTAGGTATCTTAGTAAGATATTGGTGCTATTTCAGATTTTTTTTTTTTTTTTTTTTTTAAATAGGCACTGATCGCTCTTCCCCAGCATTTCCCATTCCATGGATAGACTCTTCCCAGATAAATTTCAGGAAGATTTGCGTATTAATTAATCATCTTATTGTTGCTTATTTTTGTTTCATTTTGTCAGATAATATACATCCCCTTACCAATATATGTTTGTTCCTTGTGGTGTGTTTTAGTGCTTTATCTGGTATCCAGTTGTTTTAAGACATGATTCTTTTGTGAAGCATTGTTTGTTTTCCTGTGAATCTCTCTCTGTAAAACAAGCCTTCTCTCAGCACATATCTTCAGTATCTGAGCTGTACATGGAGCAGTTTTGGGCAGGGGAACAATTCCTCCAGGAATTCCTTCTGGAAGTGATTATGGAAATAATTGAGACAGTAGTACTGGGACATAGAAGCTGCTTCTTGTGCCCCTGCCAGCCTCTCACCATATCATACCAGGGAGGGCCTGAAAGATGCTGAGAATTCACTGCTGTTGGGGTCCCTGAAACTCAAGGAGGTGCCAATGTCTGCAGCAAGTTGCCCTACAAAAGCATCATGCTTCCCTCTACCTCCTAGGGATTCTGGCTGTTCTGAGCAGACATTTGTAGGCTTTACTTCAATTCAGAATCAATTTCAAAGATGCACGGTATCAAAAAAAAAAAATGCAGTAGGATGTGTTGAATGTAAGTCACATTTCATTTTTAATAATTTGAGTATGTTTTGCTTTAAATTTCCATTAAAACTGAGTTTTAATAATCTTTTTTTAATAATCTTTTGAGAGCATCTGGCTATTTTGTTTTGCTGGAAAACAGTAAAATTTTTCATTTCAATTTTTCTTCTTCAGAACAGTTTCATTTTGTGAAAAAGTTCAGTACTTTTACCAGACGCAGAATCAAAGGTTTAGTAATTCTCTCAAAGAACAAAACCACAGAACCTCTTGTTTTTTTGGACCACTCCAATTCTGCTGAATAAATTAATAAGATGACTCTCTGTGTAAGAGTTTATACTTAAGAGTTTGCATAAACTAGTTTGGATTTCTTGGAAAGGAGAAGTTTAAGGGAAGAAGTTCTCCCCTTAAATGGACACACTTTCTACTGCCTTGTAGAGTCTTACTGTGTTTATCCCATCCTCTCCTTCTTATAATACTTCTGAATCAAAATGTATTAACAACTATATCCTGGGCTGCATCAAAAGAGGGGTGGCCAGCAGGGTGAGGGTGGCGATTGTCCCTTTCTGCTCTGCCCTTATGAGGCCCCACCTGCAGTACCACGTCCAGGCCTGGGGTCCCCTCACAAGAAAGATGTGGAGCTGCTGGAGCAGGTCCAGAGGAGGCCACAAAACTGCTCAGAGTCTGGAGCACCTCTATTATGGAGAGAGGCTGAGGGAGGTGGGCTTCTTCAGCCTGGAGAAGAGAAGACTCTGGGGATTCCTCATTGAAGGGGACATTAGGAAAGCTGGAGAGGGACTCTTTATCAGGAAGTGTAGTGATAGAATAAGGGGGAACAGTTTAAAACTAAAGGAGAGTAGATTTAGATTAAATACGAGGAAGAAATTCTTCCAGTGTTGAGGCACTGGCACAGGCTGCCCAGAGAAGCTGTGGATGCCCCATCCCTGGAGGTGTTCAAGGCCAGGCAGGATGGGCCCTGGGCAGCCTGATCCAGTGGGTGGCAACCAGCCCACAGCAGGAGGCTGGAACTGGGTGGTCTTTAAGGTCGCTTCCAACCCAAGACATTCTGTGAACCCAAGTGATTCTGTGAATGACAGTAAAAATGTAATGTGATTTTTCCATCAGTCCTTAACAACCATGTCTTCTGCTACTGAAACCAATACATACCTCTTCTTCTTTGGCAATATAGAACAAAAGGTCTAGGGCCTATTTCCACATGGATTGCTTCTAAATACCATTGCACAATATAACATGTATTTTTCATTTCCTTGGAACAGCAGAAAAAAGTTGAATTCTACATCTAAGCTTACACTCACAGATGCAGCTCTTTCTTCTGTTAGTGCATTTTTCTCTTTCTCTGTATACATAATACCTACTCTTCTCAAAATTAATACTAACAATGATAGTAATTTATAGCATTAAGATTAACATCAAATATTAAGTCTTTAAAGTTTTAAATATGGATAGTCTTGGCAATATTAATGATAAGAAGATGTTTCTCTGATTGTAACATACTAAAATGAACTGTTTGGAGAGGAAATTCCTGGTACAAATGGAGAATAACCAAAAGCTGCAGTTCTTCTGCAAGACAGAAAGTAAATGCAATGACAGTTTTGGATGGAGCAACTCCCTGGTGGCAGATATAATCCCAAGTGTTCTAGAAATGTAGGGTCAGTCAGAGTGCTGGGATCTTCTCTCCAGACTTCTGTTTGTGTTGCACCTGGGGAAAGCCCAGAGGCTTACTCTGTGGGGCTGTGCTGTCTGACTCAGGAGAAGGCCCTATTTATGGCAGCGACAGCTGAAAAGCACAATTCCGTGAGGACCTTCTGACAGTTTCTCATGACCTCTAAAGACACCCAGGAGCCAGTGGAAGCTGGGCTTGTCTCCTGCCAGCAAGGGCCTGTGGGATCCTGCAGGGCAGTGGAAAGTTGTGTATCTGTGTTATCTTAGAGACGGTACCAATTCTGTCTACTCTTTCATTTTCTACTTCTCTCTCCTGGAAGAAGAAGAAATTACCAAGGTCACTGTATTTTTTGTGCCCTACATGCTGGAGAGGTGAAATTATATGTGTGCTTATTCTGAATATTGCATTCTTTTCAGCAGCAATCATTCTGAATGTTGCATTCCTATCACTGAAGCAGAAACAAGTTGAGGCATCTCGTAACTTGGCAGTGCTTTGACTGTGAGAATCTTTCTCACCCCTCATCCTGTCCAAAAAGGGACTGAGCACAGTAAGAGTGTTCATGCTCACTAATGATTGTTTGTGTGGTTGCTTGTTGTGGAGATGCTCAGCAGTGGATAGATTGTAATAGAATAGAATAAATCCATTCCCATATGCTTGATCTGCCGTCACGACCATTTTGCTTTTTTTTTTTTTTTTCCAAAACTCTCTTTCACCTTCTGTTCTCCGCTCATCCGCATACACTCTTTTCTCTTGTAGTGGTACTCATATTGTTTCCTTTTCTGCCCAGGGCAAGGCTGTTGAGTTACTTTTTTACTAGAGGCTTCTTCGTTAAAGTGATCCTACTGAGCCCTTATTTGAGTAAGGGGCCCTCACTGGATTAAGTGCCCATCATTGGGAGTAATCCATATTAGGTTTGTTCACTAGAGCAAGGTCTCCCTTGCTTTCTCCAGAGACAGGACTGTCTTGGAGAAGATAACTTCTTCCTGCTGTGACTGTATCAGGACTGTCAAAGGAGGACATAGATGTTGGGAAGCTGTCTGACCTTAAAGAGTAAGAAGTTGGATTGAATTTAATTTAGGAATTGTCAGACTTAATTTCTGTTTGATAAAACATGGTTTCAGATGGTTAACTCTCACTTGACTATTTCCCTAGCTCAACAATTTTCACATGAAACTGAACCCACATCTCGTTTTCCATCAAAGATTTTACACTGATCATAACAGTAAGATCTCATACCACAGTGCATTTGCTATTATGCTATAAAATATTATCCTGTATAACCAGATGTATGTAGTGTGTCAAAATGCACTGGCAAACATTTAATGATGGAGTCTTCATGATCTTATATTAATTCAATTTCCTTACTACCAAGTTCATAGTTCTCAACAGCAGACCACCCAATCTGCAAAACGCAGATAACTATGCAAAGTTCTCAAAAGTATTGAAAAATCAAATGAAAACAGATCCACAGTTCAGTAAGTTGGAGAACATTCATTTAAAACGTCAGTATTCACATGCAGTTATAATACTAGTGAGGCGGTTTTGTCTGTGTTATTAGCCAGTCAGTGCTAAGCCAACCAGTAAAATGAACACAAGACTTGGATAACAACACTTGTTTCAGAAGCTGGAGGGTCTTGCACAATACTGTGGGATTCCAAACTCAGAATCATTATGCTAGGAGGAACATCTTTTCAGGAGAGAATGTAGTGGTGCATCTGCCTTTTGTTAATGAAAGACTTCTAACTAGCTCAATGACTGATGTTTCTTGAAGGGGAACAACTTTCCAACAGAGAAGAAAAGTAAAGTAAAGTAAAATAAAATAAAATAAAATAAAATAAAATAAAATAAAATAAAATAAAATAAAATAAAATGGAGTTAAAATCTAAGTATGGGAACAAGGCTAATGGGAACTCCAGAATCACTCCCGTCTGTAGGCCATGGTGAACCACAAAATGAAAATATCTCGATGGATACAAGATCCTCTGAAGTTTCCATTAGAAATAACCTTAGGGGCCAGGACTGAGGGATGGGTCAAGATGACAGCCTGATGTACAGAAAGAATAACAGGTTTGTCTGGCAAGGAAACAAAGAAGACTGAGGCATGAAGCACATAACATTTTAATAAGAACATCGAGTGCACTTGCTAATAGTCTGTATAGATCTTCCTAAACATGTCCAAAGTATGTTGTAAAAGTAGAATGATTTTAAAAGGAAATGCAGGATTTATGGAATAATATTTCAAAATTTTTCATCTGAAGCAGATGAAAAATATTTGGAGTACCTAAGACTCACAAACAGTAGTAGGGCTACAGTAACCCACTGCCATATAACCAGGTTAAAGTAAGCCAATTAATAGTTTTTAACATGTGGCTGGAAAAAAAAAAAAAAAAAAAAAAAAAAGAAAGTGTCATTTTTATTTAATACATGTACTGCAAAGGTGTGTAGGTGCTTACTGCACAGACCAGGCATTGACCTAGGCATTGTACAAAAATAGGTCTAGTGCCAGCCTTTTTTGATATGACTTGTTGTAGTACTGAATTTTCAAACACTCTGATATGGGAGCCTAGTGCAAATTATTCCTTCACTGTGCAAAGTGCTAGGGTTGTAGGCCATCTCCAAAAACCCCAAGGTAATGGAAGTGTTTCATCTTAGTAATTTGAGACATTTCTATTTTAAGAAAAGTATTCACTAATTGATTGATTTCACACTTGGCTTATTTTGAACATTTCAATGACGTCCTTCAATCTCGGTGAATTTGCAGGCTGGGAATGCTGTATGTAAGATTTGAATGGAAAATCATACAGTTGTCCTGTGTTTTTAATGGTAGAGATCTCAAAAAATTAGCAACTACATTTGGGTAAAATTGTAGCAATATGATTCATTTATATCTCTGCACCATTTTTTAAAAACATTGTGAGTCTAACCTATAAGTCCTCAGTTTTACTACACATTCTACTTTTATGTGAGCTTAAAATTCCATTTATGTACTGATTTTGAATAATTAGTAGAGATACAGCAGTGCAGCAAGCAGAGGACTTAATCTTTAATAGGATTCTTATTTATCCAGAGAGGAAGGTAAGCATACATGAGGAAGGAACCAGCTCAGTGGTTTGGGGGTACTGGTGGATGACAAGCTGGTCATGAGCCAGCAGTGTGCCCTCGCAGCTCAGAAAGCCAACCGCATCCTGGGCTGCATCAAGAGAAGCGTGGCCAGCAGGGCAAGGGAGGTGATCCTGCCCCTCTGCTCTGCACTGGTGAGACCCCACCTGGAGTGCTGCGTCCAGATGTGGAGTCCTCAGTGCAGGAGGGACATGGACCTGTTGGAGCACATCCAGAGGAGGGCCACGAAGATGTTCAGAGGGCTGGAGTACCTCCGCTATGAGGACAGGCTGAGAGAGTTGGGGCTGTTCAGCCTGGAGAAGAGAAGGCCCCAGGGAGACCTGATAGCAGCCCTTCAGTCTCTAAAGGGGGGCTGCAAGAAAGAAGGAGGAATACACTGTACAATCTGTGATGTCATGTGGAAATCCACATGGCCCTGACCTGAGATCCAGCAGTGCTGGTGTGGAGTCCAAAATTCTTTCAGAAATGGCTATGTCCTTCCTCTGTGCCCCAGGATCTTCTAGTAATGAACAAGTTCAACAGGCTTTATATCAGAAAGTCAAATTAAATTCAATGTAAATTCTACCTTTACAGCTGTTTCAACTCATTGAGTGGTGTCACAATACCAGTCAGGGTTAAAAACCAGAATTCATGAAAGGAAAACAACAGAGGTGTTTTTTAATGTAAGAACCAGCAAGCATCAGTAAGACTGCAGAAAAGAAGGAAAATGGCAAGAACCTTGCCATTAACTTGTTTATTGGTGTCTAGCTGAGCAGCAGTATAGTTCTTCCTCTCTCAGTTCCCTGACGATGTAAATGACTAGTTGCATAGACTACCTTGTTGACAGCATCAGTGTAGACATTCTCAGTGTGGGCACTGAAGACAGATCAGGATTGTGGTGGAGGTCATATTTCTTTACTTTCTCTTTAGGCAAGCAGTGATAAATCCACACAGAAAAGAGCATTTGCTAATTCTCTGAAACAGGTTATTCTTCCTCCTTTAAATTCATGAAGCTTTGCTCTGCCTTCTTCGTGCTTTCCACTGGAGTACATCTCTGAATGCTCTTCATGCAGTCAGTAGTTGGCAGATTTGATCTGACATGACATGCCCAGCATCGTTCACATAGTCTGTGAACAAGCCAAAACAGCTGACATGAAAAGACTGACTTCTCTATACCCCTTTTGCACTGATGGTTCAAAACAACTTCCTTCTCTTGCAGGAAAGATGTGGGAACTCAGTAGATTTGCCCATATTTTTAGGATGTGTGAAACTAAAGAGTCGACCCATTTTGTTTCCTCACATATGTGTGGCAGTTTTCTAATCTTGTTGTTTGTAAGCCATATGATAGATTAACCATCCAGGGAAAGAGGGAAAGACCATCTAACAACACTGAAAAAACTTGAACATCTGAGACTTTTCAACTAAGAGTGGTGGTTCTCCCATGCAGTGTACATTATAGAAACACTTTTGTGACTCACAAGGGAGAAGTAAAGCTACAAAACAAGTTCTGTTGCTCCCCTTCTCTCCCATTATGTAATTTGACATGACTGATAGAGCCAGACATCCTACATTAACCTACAATAAATTTGAAAAAAAAAAATTGTGATTTTCAGTAAAAGTAATATGGGGAAGGACTGTGATCTGGAGAAGTAGTTTGCAGACTTGACATCAGGCATAGAGATCTTCTAGTGAATACAAACTGATTTTCAGAGTCTGCTCTAGTGTAGCTGCTACTTATTGGTACTGACTGTGTAGTTCAGTTAGTATCTCATCACATCACACTTCCAGCTCACTTTTTATAAAAGCATACAGGAGTTAGGATTTGAACTATGGTAGAGGCTTGTGGAGATGTTTTTCAATGCACATTAGGATTGCTTTTAAAATGTTTTTGGCCCTGGTAGCCCAGACTCATTGGGGTTAAAGGAAAAAGCGGAATTTCATATTTTGTAAACTGTTTGCTTTGAAAATCAGAAAGGCAGTAGCTGTTGTTCATTACTATTACATTTTAAAATTGATTTACTGTTGACTTGGACACACTAGATGATCAACCCAGAGCCTGTGGGGATTTTAACATGTGCTGTTTGAGCTGTTGGTCTGCTGGTACCTGATACCTCTCTTCATCCAGAGGTACAGGCAACAGACAGTCAGGTGTTTATACAGGAATAGTAATAGGGTACAAGTGTTGTAGCAATTATGTTTTGAAAAGCAAAATGCAGGACTTCCCATGAGCTCAATTATGTGAGTTGTCAGACAAGACTCTGGAATGATCAGTAACAGTTTGCTGTCACATAACTTGATACAGCAAGTTAGGAGAATACAAGGGGTTTTTTAGAAAAAAAAATATCATCATCTGGCTCCATGGCCCAGATTTTCCTTGGCCCAATAGAATCATAGAATGGCTTGGGTTGGAAGGGACCTCAAAGATCATCTAGTTCCAACCCGCCTGCTGTGGACAGGGCTGCCAACCACCAGCTCACTAGATCAAACTGCCCAGGAACCCATCCAGCCCGGCCTTGAACACAGCCAGGGATGGGGCAGCCACAGCTTCTCTGGGCAGCCTGTGCCAGCGCCTCACCACTCTCTCAGGGAAGAATTTCTTCCTGATGTCCAAACTAAACCTCCCCTCTTTCAGTTTTAGCCCATTCCCCCTTGTCCTACCATTATCCATCCTTGTAAAAAGTTGGTCCCCCTCCTGCCTGTAAGCACATTGTATGTGTTGGAAGGCCGCAATGAGGTCTCCCCAGAGCCTTCTCTTTTCCAAGCTGTACAGTCCCAACTCCCTCAACCTTTCCTCACAGGAGAGGTGCTCCAGCCCTCTGATCATTTTGGTGACCCTCCTCTGGACCCGCTCCAACAGCTCCACATCCCTTCTGTACTGGGGGCCCCAGGCCTGGACACAGTACTCCAGGTGAGGCCTCACAAGGGCAGAGCAGAGGGGGACGATCACCTCCCTCTCCCTGCTGGCCACCCCTCTCTTGATGCAGCCCAGGATGCCATTGCCCTTCCTGGCTGCAAGAGCACACTGCTGGCTCATGTCCAGCTTTTCGTCGATCACAACACCCAAGTCCTTCTCCGCAGGGCTGCTCTCAAGGAGTTCTTCTCCCAGTCTGTACACACACCTGGGATTGCCCTGACCCAAGTGCAACACCTTGCCCTTGGCCTTGTTGAACCTCATTAGGTTCTCGTGGGCCCACTTTTCCAGCCTGTCCAGGTCAATACTATCTCCTTGCTTTTTCACTCAATTCCTGAATTCCCATCTTCAGAAAAGAATCCAGAAGTCCACCAAAATCATTAAAATACTCTGTTCCATTTATGTTTCCTGTTAATTTATTGCAGTTCACCTGCTTTTGTTTTCCCTTAAATTATAATGTGTTGTATATGTCTAGAAATTCTTCTCATCTGAAGGCAAAAGAAATGATACTCCTAAGGAATAGATTTTTTTTTGCATTCATAAACTCTTCATCCTGGGGCACTGGAAAGCTGTAATCCACTATGTCTTGGTGCTGCAGATTTCTACACAGTTAACTTTCCTTCTGCCCCTTTGACTTGGAGTCTTACTTTTAACCAGTAATATGAATCATGTCACCTTCTTCAGCACTTGTCTGCTCTTATCTCAAGGGCAGTTTATCTTCCTTTCTTCAAAGAGTAAGTTCTCTATAACACTGGAACTACTACAGATTATTAATTATCCATTTTGTTTGGCTTACCCATTATGATACTGTGTTGTGTAAAACACGGTGATAGACATAGACATAGCTTGTATATCTTTTCAATTTAGCATTTTAAAAAGGTTTTGGAGGATGATTCACATATTTTAATTTCATCTGGTTCTATCTCCTCTATTCCACCCTTTTGGCACAATTATCTCTAGCCCTTAATCATTGCTGAGACATTTGATTAAAAGCTACATTTTGAAAATATGTATGGCCCATGTACATAGGGACACAGGAACAGCTTCTAAAAACGCCCTTCTGCTTCAGGATCGTGTGAGTAATGGGTGCCTGAGAAAACAAGTTAAGCATATAGTAATATTTCCCTCCTGTACTCTCTTAGCCTCCAGCATTCCACTGTTCAGTCACTTTCTGGGCCAGAGATGTTGTCTTCGTGTCTGATAGCTCTTGTCAGATTTTATCCTCAATGACTGTGCTTAATCACTTTTTGATCCCAGCTAAGCCTTGGGTGTTTGCAGTATCTTGTGGCAATGAGTTCCATAAGCAACTGTGTATTACATGACAGACTGCCTGGTTTTGTTCTCTACGAACCCCGCCATCTACAAATTTCGTTTCTTGGTATGTGGTTCTTGCATTACACAAGACAATGAGCAGTTGTTCTTTCTCCGTCTTCTCCATGCCACTCATGATTTCACAGAGACTAATGAGAAGTTTATCTCCAGTAGCACAAAGTTGATGTACAATATTGAACTCATGTTGCACAACTGGAGAGAGAACTTACAGTCTAATAAATATTGTTCTGGACATTGTTTTGGTTTTCTGACAAGACTAGTGATAGAACTTATTAAGAACTTTAGACATGAGCCCCTCTTGAATAAAAATGAGCTAAAGCAGTGTTAAAAGAGAAAGTGAATGCATCTTTAGCTTTTGGCATATATTCTTCTTGATTTCATAATTTATTTAATAATTCATAACCTGGAGTGATATGGCTTGTTATCCAGACTGAGACTATGAAAATAATACATAGCTTTTCTGCAAGTGGACATGGCAGGACTGATGATATTTTGAGAGGAGACATTGACTTTGTCTGCAAGGCCACGGCATGGAAGAAATGAAAATAACAGTTATAGATTTTCTCTTGTGCTGTGAGAAACAGTTGCCAGGATTTTGTGAGGAGGAAAGAGCAGATGTTCACCAAGAGAGGAGAGGTTTTCAGTTTTAACAAACAATAAGACCTGCTAATCTTTGCAGAGAACATTTCTCTGCGGTTATATCACCTTGACGTGGGGAAACAAGTCAGAAGACCAACGCATAAGAAGTGATAGCTACCCTGAAACACTATGTAATCCCAAGTATCCAGGATGCTTTATTAGGAACATGTAAGTATACAGATCAAAAAGTGCTGCGTGGTTCTAGTTTGACAAACTAAGACCACATTGCTTTACAGAGACCAAGTATATACTTGTCACATGATGGTTACTTTAAGCAAATGCTAGGAAGTGTTACTACTTTCATGACTGCCACCCTGAATTGCAAAAGACCTGCCCTGCACTTGAGATCAGCAGGGCTCAGGAGAGATGTAGCAGTCAAGCTAGGCAGTGTACTGGGCAGGATCAGGGCTGAAACCTGTGGGTTAGTCGTTCAGCTTCATAAAGCTGACCAAGTAAAAAGATTGCTTTTATCCTGTTGGCAGGAAAAGTGTCGCTGGTCTTTAAAGAGTATACAGACTGCTGTCACGCATTATTGTAATGTCACACAGAGGGAATCATGGGAGTCTGCAAATCGGGAATGTAAATGAGGAAGTCTGTTTTCCAAACCTATGCAATTGATTGCTGTAGTTTGTACTGCATGAATTCACCATTATCAACTACTTGAAGCTGGAAATTGAAAAACACAGGAAAAGGATTATATCATATAATGCCTGCAAAAGCTGCAGGTTGGATTTGATGTCCCCTCAAGGAGCACTGAAGCCTCTCAAATGTGGCCACCATCATTTAGAAGGAGAGAGATTGCACCATGTTCCAGCTAAGCCTTCACCTTTGATCGGCCCCTGCAGCACCCTGCTGCATGGCTTTGGAGCCCCAAAGCTCTCTGTAGTGATCTCTACGACAGCCCCCACAGTTGCAATGGTAAGGCTGGGCTGCAGCTGACATGCAACGCCAATCCACTCAGCCTTCCTTCTCTTCAAGTATGAATGAGTAAGGGGTAAACCTGGTGTGAATTGATTGAGTGGACATCTCGGGACATTTCTTGCACCTTCTCCAGTCCCTAGCTTGTGTCTTATCTGCGCAGCCACACACGCAGACTGTTTCTTCCACATCTTTATAGTTTGGCTTCCCCCAGCTCCACCCACAGCCTCCTGTTCCCAGTGGGAGCACAAGGCTTCATTTGCTCATTCTTTGTAAGAGAGCAAATGCATTTGCCTACAAGTGTCAGACAACAGGGCTTTGCCTTCCCATGGTGGCAGGGCAGTGACAGTCAAAACAGTGACCAGAGCAAATTTACAGATACATTTTCATACAGCATATAGAAGTTGCAGTGACTGACTGCCTTCTGCTTGATGTCAGTCGGATAAGGACTCATGGCTGTAGCAGTAATATTAATGTGCCATTTTTGCATTGAAAATTAATGTTTATATTGAATGGGTGTATGGCTGGATGGACAGATGGATGGATGTGTGCAAACTTGGGCAACAAAAATCAGCTTCGTAAGGATTACCTACTACAGGCCAAGCTTTCTTTCTAAAACAGAAGCTGCTGCATTAGACAAGCCTCACAACTTCCCGGTGCCTGCAAAGTGAAATATGGAACATGAGAAGCCAGAAAGCGAACAAACTTTAACTAACTCTAGCATTAGATGTCCTTCTTCAAGGCTAAGACATGGTAACATGACAGTCATCCTTGAAGCCTGAAGTTTGTAAATAGATTAAAACAATGTTCAAGGCCAGCTTATTTGGCGTCTTTCAAAGTGGTAAATTAATTTAAAAAATCAGTACTGAAAGTGGTGACAAGTGGAATGACATTGTTTTGTCGGAAGTGTAACATCTTATACATGGAACAGTGTGGCAGTTTTTTCTTGAAGCTGTTTTCTTTGGAAAACAGCTCACTGGTATGGCATAGCAGTCTCCTCCCTGTGGATAGCATGCACATTGCAGAAGCTAGTTCACTAGGCTTTCTGGTTTAGACTGTAGCCCAATATTGCTAGTAAACTAAATAGAAGGCTACAGCAGGGGTAGGGAGTGCTTGCCTGCATAAACTGGTGTTTGGAAGTAAATACTTAAGGCACAGGAAGGATCCATAGACATGCAATTCCAAATAAAAATGAACCAACATAATGCAGCTGCCTTCAGGTGAGCATCAAGAAAGAATACCTTAGTTTGTACCTATAAAACACACATTTCTCCAGTATTTTTACAGCTACAGTATAGATTTTAAAGTGATAGCATATTGTTAAAAATGTAATGCATTTAAACCTGTCATAACTTTAGCGAGATTGAATATAAAGGTGTTGTTCACCTCCAGTGGTAGTCTGTTTAGCACATGACTGTTTTAAAATTATTTATATTAAGCACGACTGCAATTACAGTGTGCATATCAAGGATGAATCCTGCAGGATGCTGGTGATATCTGAAAGCTGCTTAACACTTGCATTTCTTATTAAGGCATACACAGAAGGCATTCCTTTGAAGCACTCAGAACCTTTAAAGTTTAGTCAGTGTACTCCTGCTTACCTTCATTGATCCTTCTTGGGAAAGACCCCTTAACCTTCCTGAGAGTTTGGCAATAACAGAAAAAAGGCACTCTATTTCTTTTAACTGTTATTATGACCCAGCTGTGGATTCTTGGGCTCAGCAGTCTGATAAATATCAATCTGACTGGCAGTTTGTTTCAGGCAGCCAAGAATTGCAATGTCAAGCTCCAGTCTTCAGTTTAAGAAGGTTCTGAAGCACGTGCCTAACGCAGCCCTTATTGCTTTCCTGAACCAAGTAATTGTTGACTCAGTAACCACTGAGTAACGACTGCATTAATAGAGAAAGAAATGTGCATTTTGAAAAATCACCTTTTTTAGGTGATTTTTAGGTGAAAAACATAGGCCCTGATCCATGTTTTTGGCTTGGCTGAACTGAAATCTGAATTGAAGTTCTTGGACCAGGGGCAGAAGGTGTTCAGCCTGCCAGAGGTGATGCTCAGTGTTGCAAAGGTTTTCTCTCTCTGTTTCAAATGAAATCTGGCAAGGAAGGATGCCTTACAATGTTAGTATTGGTGCTTTTGCAAAGAGGTTAAATATTATTTTCACAAAGATTCTGAGGCATTGGAGGTAACTTTGCTTAATATGACAGATATTGGCAGTGATAGAGGTGGAGACACCTCAGGACTTCTCATTCCTGAATCAGTACTCTGCTTAGTGAAACCTTCTGGAACAGAAATGGACAGAATTCCAGGCAAGGTGATGTGGGGAGAACACCAAAGAGCCCTGCGGTTTGTGCAGAGCTCTTCCACAACCACATTGTAGTTCAACAGCAAGGAACAATGGGAAAAAAAATTGAGAGTGGTATTTTTAATTGCTTTCTTAAAAATCTCTTAATGTGGGATGTGACAAATAAGAAAAAATAGAGACTTAGTTTATTGTTTATAACTTTCATTAATTTTTAAGGAATGAGTCAAAGAAATTGCTGAAAAGAACCAGTTGTAAAGGCTATATGATGAGCAGATCTAAGAGCCATTTTAATATTTAATGAGACCAAAAGCCTCTCGTCACTAATCATCTTTTAATGGCACTTGCCCTTTGGCCGGGTGTATGTGACTGCATGTTTCAAAGGGACTAACTTTTCTGACTTTCTAATGAAATATCTCTCAAGACAGTAGTAAAAGCTGTGTTTTGGAGCTGTTTGGTTGCCATGTCAGTTTAGTTTATGCCAAGGTGGGAAACTGAAGATTTTTTCATACATTACTTCAAACTTTCCACTTCTTTGAGTGACTTGTTGGGCAAAGATGATTAAAAACACTCATGAACAGGGCCTTAAAGCTATTCAGAGGGGTAAGCTCTGTCACAGAGACAAATTGTCCTAAATGGTAAAAGCATTTAGAAATGTATATCCATTCTCTGTAAGTGGAGTGCTCACATTTATATTTTTAAGTTAGCCTGGAAGCTACAGGAGTAGGGTTCCCTTCTGAATGGCCCTAAAGTCTGTATACAGCAGCCTGTATTGAGACAGAAGAAAAGCCACAGCACAGTCAGAAATTAAACTTGGGAGCCCAGCCTTTCATTTGACATCTGAAAAAAAAAATACTCCTCCCTCACTCACATGACTTCTCAGATACAAGAAGGAGAAGTGTCTGGTAATACACTAGACATGAAAGTCTGTGAATGATTTTATGTTTTTATGGATTCAGTAGCAAGCATTGATGTGTGGCAATGTATGGAACAGAGTTGAGCTCCAGAAGCCATAGCTGTGATTTTGCTGTGCTGTACTAACACTGAGTTACTGACAAATAGCTGGAAATGGATGTTCTGAGTGATTTAGAAATGATGTGGACCCCAACTGAACTTCTGTTGGGTCTTCCTTCCACTTGCTATTTTAATACGAGAACAAGGAGGGCATTATTTATAACAACGTATGTATAGTATGTGTAGTCCCACAAGGATAAATGATATTTGGAATTGACAGAATCTTAAAAGTGCAAATGTGGTTTCATAACTAAATACATTTTCAGACAGGAAAATGAGAATTAATCAGAAGTTAGATGTCTTTGAAAAAGCTTTCCTCTTTTCTTACTTACATGGAAATATTCACAGCTGTCTTGGTGTAAAAATAATCAGGATGTCTATATATCTACATCATAGTACCTGATCCAGTTGCACTATTTTAAAAGTACTTGAGTAGATTTCTTTATTGATGTGATGTAGTCAGAATGGGACATATCAGAAACAACAGATTCTTTAGTAACTGGAAATAGGAACCATTTTTATTGATTTAAATTAAGGTTAGGTAACCAGATTTTATGAAAGCATGCTGGGAATATGAAAAATGTTTTAAGTGATTTTCAGAAAGGCAATCAGCAAAAATTTCCTAAGGAATTAAACATGAGTTGATTTGGTATAGGAGTCTATGTCTTACAAGTTTTTTATTATAAGGGAGTATATCCAAAATAGTGAAAATTTTGTGAAGCTGTGTGGGACTGGGTAGTTAATGTGGAAAAAAAAAAAAAATTCAACATATTGATTAACTTTGGAAATTATCAACAGACAATATTTTTTTTCAATCAAAATTAGGAGATTTAACCGTGCAGATCTTGATCCTACCAGGTCATGCAGTCAGTCCACTGTGGATTTCAGTTGATATCACTGATTTTGTAGAATCATGATGGCAGATTTCATTGCATGGATCTTATAGTTTCCTGAGTCTTAAAATGGAGAGTAAAACTGGTCTAATTTAAAGTGGCTAGGTAGGCTAAATTAATTAATTAATTTAGTTTCCAGTTCCTTGGGTAGAGGCTGCCAAGTAAATGTTAAAGATGTGTTTTCTTTGAAGATGCTTTAGAAACAATATCTTTGGAGTTTCTACTGAAAGACGTATCACAGTAGTGACTGTCATTGTAGGAGAGGAGTTTGGATCAGAATTTCCCAATTCTTAAAAGCTTCTTGAAGAAAATGGCAACAAATAGGAAAAGTAGAAACCATGTATTTGTCCAGTTTAATATCATCATAGTCTTTCTTGAGAGGATCTGGAGGAATTATTTGTAACTGTTTCGTTTGTTTTTCTCAGGTTGGAGGTCACACCATGCTGCCCATTCGTTGGATGCCTCCGGAGAGCATCATGTACAGGAAGTTCACCACAGAGAGCGATGTCTGGAGCCTGGGTGTTGTATTATGGGAAATCTTTACCTATGGCAAACAGCCATGGTACCAGCTATCAAACAATGAGGTGCGTGTAATACATTGTCAAACTGCTTGGAGAAGGCTGGCATTTTAACTGGTGATATTGCTTTTCTGGAGGAGGAACAGCAATGAATTTATTTAGTAAATGCAAAGCGCTAATATCAAGTATTTATGGTATTGTCATTAACATTGTGGTTTCATTTCTTCCTTTTCAGCCCTTTCTTCTCTGTGTAGATGGAATTTGTCCAAGTAGAACTAGGTTGGAATGTAGTGTTCTCCTTTGTATATGACAGTGTGTGCCCTGGGTTTTGAGAAGGACCATGAGGTAACAGAAAGGAACTTAGCTAACTGGCTGATTTCAGCTAAATATCAGACATGTCATTGCAAAAGTGGTTGTCTAAAACTGTTTTTGAATAGTTTGAGGGATTCTAGAGCTTTGTTAGTGCATAGGAAATCAAAAGTAATCCTTTTCCAGAGATTAGCCACAGCAACACTCAAAAGGTGTAAGGAGGGAGGAAGGTGTAGTTGTCACACCCGTGCTGATCCTTTCCTTCTGATTACTTGTAGGTGATTGAGTGCATCACTCAGGGCCGAGTCCTGCAGCGACCTCGCACATGCCCCAAGGAAGTGTATGACTTGATGCTGGGATGTTGGCAACGGGAGCCTCACATGAGGCTCAACATCAAAGAAATCCATTCCCTCCTCCAGAACTTGGCCAAGGCGTCTCCAGTCTACCTGGATATTTTAGGCTAAAGCCTCCTAGCATTTCTTCTTATGGGCTGTGTGAATGAATGTGTTCAACTGCCGCTGAACTCCATTAAAATGTGTTCTTAACTTTGACAGTATTAATGACAAAGTTGCGGAGAAGCTTTCAAAGGGCAAGCAGTGTGCACTTCTCCATCTGTAGACACAGTATTGACTTTTTAGACGTTACTGAGATGTATCTCTTCTCTCTCTCCCTCTTTCAGTTCCGTTTCTGTCATCTTTTTCTTCTCTCCTGTCTTTCTCATCAATTTGGCTTCTGCATTATTGTA
>VXAV01002796.1:44450-65775 GCA_013399715.1 Alectura lathami | reverse complement strand
GCATTATTGTAACTCTGCATAGACAAAGGCCTTAAAAACCTGATCTGTTATATCAGCAGACTCTTCAGTTTGCCCACCACAACTAACAATGCCTTGTTGTATTCATGCCTTTGATGTGGATGAAAAAAAGGGAAAATATACTTGACTCGAACTTTGTGATATCTGCTGTAAAGAATCTGAGAGTTTCTATGGATTCACCTCAATTTTTTTGCTTCGGCATGTGGGTGGAAAAAGAAGACTGCTATTCTTTAAATGAAGAGTGTTCCTTGAGGAGGGAAAGCCAGATGGAAACAAGACAGTGTTGTGTGATCCACTATCTGGAGGAACTATGGGATCAGATGGCATCAAACCCCACTAAAAACATTGAAATTATTTGATGGAAGGCAAGAGGAGGTTTAGCACTTTCCCTGGAGAGACTTTCTGAGGAGTAAGGGGATTTTTCAAGAAGGTACTTTGCCAGTACCTTTCATTGCCAGATACAAGTCTACGGTAAAAGGGAGAAAGATGCTGCCAGCACTGCACACAATTTTGTTGCAACATGATAAGTAAACACACGTCCTTACTTTGTCTTCTGGTACAATATTGTCATGCCACTGGTACAAAAATGTTCTCCAGCTAGTCTTTTTTAACAAAGACTGAAGCTAGGTGTATTAATGTGCAGTATTAACTTCAGGATCACACAATTAAACTAAGGACTCTATAAGACAGGACAAGCTATGGATGGTGGAGCAGGTGTATCTTATGCTCTGCTTGTCCAGCAGCATATTCCTTCCTTCCTCAGTCCTTTTTCTTTTGTTTTTAAACCGTGCGAGCAAAACTGTGCATGGTCTCTGTCAATTAATGCCCTTTGTGCAGAAACTGTCACTCATTTGTAGTACACCCTAGTAGGCATAGCAAACTCATAACAGTATAACTTATATTTCATTAAAAGGGGATAATCAAAGACATTAGCTATGTTAAAATGCCTTTACAATGTTACAGATACAATAGACTGATACTACACAAATAATCTAAAGCATGGAGATCACTGGTTATCTTTGAGCCATGGCAGGGGATAAAGTGAGATACTTGGGGAAAACAAATTACTCTGAGGTTATGGCTCACTACTCAGAGTGCAAAGACCCTGAGCTCAGCACCATGTTTGTGTTGGTACTAGTGCTGTCATTACCAATATCCAATCTTTCTTAAATAATTTCTTTTTGGTTGGATGGGCATTGTGTGTGTACTTTTGCATGGCCACTGTGTTGATGACAAGTGCATGGGCATATCTGTTATTTTTCAAACTGGAAGTTGAAGATTTCAAATTTAGAGTTAGGATTATTTTTAATATGNATCTCATAAGAAAAAAAAAAAAAAAAAACCTTTGTTTTCTTTTTCTCTTTTTGTTATTTCTTATTGATATGAGCCAGATCAAAATAGTCCGTCATTTTTGTGTTGGGGATATTTTATTTAATAAATTAAGCATTTTATTTTTGTAAGTGTTCCCATAACACATTTAATATATAATTTGCATGCATATATTATTTATTGAGGCACTTTAGTTTTTTTCTTCTGAAGCTTTTAGCGCTAGCTTATGAAGATTTTGAACATTTTCGGAATAAAACCATTCACTGGACAATGATGGAGTTTTACCCTTCTCAATGTCATTGAAAAGGCAGCATTACAAATAAACATGACAGTGTATCTATAAAGCCATACTCAGTATTTCTTTAAGAAACAAAATGTTATTTCATAATTGCTACTGAACTGGAAACACACAAAAAGCCAGAGGAAGATTCCTACAAAATGGGCCTTAAGATTTTATCTAGACTGTCTTGGAAGTTCACAGAGAAGCTAGATAAAGGCTGAGCATCCAGTAAAACCCATTCACTTGAGAATCTGAGTTTCATCTTTTACAGAAATTTGAAACTGATTTTCAAAATAACAGTGGTGGAAAATAAAGGCGGCAGAGTCCACTGATACTGTGCAATGGGAGAAGGCTGCAGGTGGTGAAGAGGGAAGTGTTGAGCTTCTGCCTGCTGTGTTCTGTCTTAGTTTCTTATGAGCTTAAGAAAAAGGCATCTGAGATGCTTCTTCTGTTGGAAAGCAGGCTCCAGTCTGAAAGCAAACAGGTGGGTTTTGCAGGCACTTAAAGAATGTATACCAAAAAAAAAATACCACCACCCCCACCAGAAAATACAAACCCACAAAATCTTGTAGTTAGTGGCATCTTCTTTTTGATTTACTAGTAAGACTACTAGAGTTTCAGAGAATAAATAGTGTTATAATGCGTTGTGCAATAACATAGTATGTTAAACTTCTAAAGGACCAAATGTTCTACAGAGCCACCAGTATGGATAACCTTGACCTATATCATTAATGTTCTTGATAGTGCATAAAATGTGTAATCAGAGTAGGCAAGCTATAAACTGTAGCTATACGTATTTTGCATTTGTTCATGAAAAGGTGGGTAAATGTAGCAGAAAGAGCAGAGAAGAGGAAGAAATATGCTCAAATCACAATGAACGGTGAGTATATGTGCATATTCATCATGCTTGCACTGTCCGCTAATTTGTGTACACTGAGTGAATATGACAATCAGGCTCATTTAAAAAGTCTTTCTGGACTGTGCTATGAACTGATCATATATATAATAAATATTATATATGTGTGTTTGCATATGGCATATATATATACACACATAGCATATACATGTATGCCTATGTCTGTTGTATTTTATTTATATATGTGCAGACATGCATGCACATTATGTATGGGCTGTGTGTATATGTATAAGTTTACATACACCTACGTTATTACAAATGATAATTAGAGTGCTATTAATAAATTGATAAAGTCTGCTGAGTAACCAAAATCATTTTTTTTTAATATTTCTTTTTCTATGTTTTTAAGTTTCAACTTTTTAACTGGTGTGCAGCAGAAGCAGTGCTAGAATGCCAGAGATACAACAAGCACTTTTTTTTCCCCAAATGATTGCATAAAAACATTTCTACCATTCCCATCTCACTTGTTGATTTGTCACAAGGAAATGAACAGATAAGCTTCCAAGCTCCAAAAGTAGAGTTTGATTGACTGTCATTTCTAGGTTTGTGCTATTGTTGTTTTATTGTCCTAGAATAACAGTGCAGCTCCATTAGCATTTTATACTCGTATGCAGTAACAAAATAATTCCAAGAATGAGCTGGACTATTCAGACTGCAACATGACTTGTAGGACATTGAGAACATCAAAATTCAGCAGTAATAATAGCAGCAGTCACCACACTGTCCTTCACTCTCAATAGATCTGCAGAACTCAGAACTGGTTGTGGAGAACAGATACTTGTAAAGCAACAGCAACCCGTGATGCGTGATGGAGAACCCTTTTTAAAAGGTCTTCATTTTGATTGGTAAACCAGTATATCTATATATTGTCTACAGTTTAATAAGTAAATGCTTATTTTTTCTCTTTCTTTTCCTTTCTTTTTCTCTTTTCCCTCTGTTCTCTTTTCCTTGCTCACCTTTTCTCTCATTCTCTTTCTCCTTTTCTGCTTCTATTTCTTTAATTTATTTTTTTTTTTCTCTCCTCCATTCTCTTTTCCCTCCCTCCTGTGTACCCCTCCACACTTTTCTGAGGTATTGTTTTTATTGTGTTTGATGTAGACTTTATAGAACTCCTTAAAAATAAACAAAAAAGAAACAACCCAATCAAATGATCAGGTCTCTGGATGAATAAAGTACAGTGCGTATGTGTTAGAGCAAGACTATGTCTGAGTTGTTGCAGCCTGTAAGGGAATTTGAAATACTGCTATAAAATGTGAGGGAGGGGGCTGGGGAGGGGCTGGGGGACAGAAGGGTTTCTAATCAACAAAGAAGGTTTTGATAGCACAGGAAGTTGTATTTTGTTTTTGTCAGGGCTGAGATGAACCACTGCTGCTTTGAATCAAGAAGTCCTTTAAGAGCCTTTGTTAGAACACCTTTATTGGGCTGGGGTGGGGGGTGGGGGGGGTGCTATATTCATCATAAATACGAAGCAAAAAAAAAAAAAAAATTTACATGTTGCAGGGAAAACACTGTGAATTTCACAATAGCAACCAAGTGACTATTTTGCCATCTTTTAAACATATGTCTCAGGAGAAGAAATGGGAAATGATGGGTGTATTATTTTACCGTCTATGCATTCTAGACCAGGTCTGTGGGGATTTTTTTTTGCTTGTAGAAGGTTCTGAATGATGACCAGCTGGTATTTTATAAACACTGAGTACTTTGGGCAAGGATAATAGAAGCTGCCAGCAGTGAGGCCGTTTTATTGAAATATGTAAGAAAATGGAGATCAAATCAAATCTTTCCAGAGGCCTATATCTTGCAGCTTATATGTATCTTTCTGTAACTTACAGAAAAGCAGCTAAGAATGTTTTATATAAAAGTAATTTAATTCAACATTGCTGTTTAATTGAGTTGAGAGATAATCAATTAATTATGAAATATTTGTCCCAGCCCTGCTCTCCGCCTATACTTCATGTATATATATTTCTAGATATCTCTCTCTTTGTCACTTAAGATAAAGAGGAAGATACCTACATATAAATATAAATCTTAATATTGTCACCAAACTGTGACCTGGTGTGTAGAGCTATCTTTCTTCTTTCTTTTTTTCCTTTTCTTTCTTTTTAATGTGATGTCTCCGTGCAAATATTTAGTCGTTCTTGTTTTGCAGTTTGTTATAACAAGTCATTGCTTTAAAACTTTCATTGCATCTTGGCTGATTTTGAAGTGATGCCTAGGTATCAGTGTTAAAAGTTTTGTTTGTGAATCATGTGACCAGCTTCTCTCAACATGACATGAAAGTCTCTTGTATTACAGTGTATTTAATAAAAATGATGTCTTACAATAAACAATGTCATCCAAAAGAAAGACAAAATGATTACTTTAAAAGACCTACAATTTTCATGAAGTGTTGTGTGTTTTCTTTTGTCTGAATGCCTTTGTTTATTCTTTTTGAAAAGAATGAAATTAAGGAATAGTTGCTACGCTTAGAAGCATGACATATCTACACTCTAAGACCCTAACTGAAAACCAGGTTACTGAACTCTTAATTGATGGAGACCCATAGTAATAAGAATAGGAAATATCCAATCTGAATGTGACGGTAGAGTCTTTTTTATTCTTTGTTTTCCAAGCTGAAGATCTTATTTCAACACTTTTTCATTAGGGGAGCTGGCTTTGCAAATACCTTTTTATCTTTTAGCAGAAACAGGCCTTACAGAAACTTGTCTATGCTGTCTGCAAATATTTTCTGGCGTTTTGCAAAATATGTCTCTCAAACTGCAGCTCCATTAAGGATGTAGCAGAAGAAGGTTTGTTCTTTCTAGCTCATGTCAGTCTACATCGTGAGCAAACAGCATTAAACCCAGGTCCTTGAAGAACATGATTATAAGCACTCAGAAGACAGACTGCTTGTACATCCAAAGGAAAGTTAAGCAACTTGATTGAAGACCCCTCCATCAGCTATTGATTTAAACCAAACCTTTCAAGGTTAGAGCAAAGCAACATGAGAGCCACTTTCTGACTGTGCCTGCTTCCCTCTGACAAGAGACCTCTCTCAGATGAGGCAAGAAGCCTCAATACAAAGTTTGTCCAAAGCTATGAAAATAACCCCAATCTACACTGAAAAGCTTTGTTGGTAGTTTGCTTTCAGCCAGGGGCTTGCCTTCAGGCCTGCCTACTTTCACAGCAAGACCTGGCTGTCTTCCAGGCTCGGTGGGTTGTGCTGTTGTAGTAAAATGGTTGCAGTGAAGTGTGTTTGGCATCAAAAGTAGCAGAAACTCTTAGGGCCGGCCTGCTAAGCATCACGCTGCCATTCCAGCAGCTAGGCTTAGCTACCCAAACACCTCCCCACACCATCCCCTTACCCTGGGGGTTTTTAAGGCCACGGTTGCACGGCAGCAGCAGGACCAGGCATTGCCACTCCTCAGTTGCCAGAGTGTACCATAGCCCCTTCCCAGTTCATCCCACCCTCCCCATAGGAGGCTGTGGGTATACTGTAGGAGATGATACATTGATGCTCTTGCTTACTGCTGTTTGGGTGGGGAAGAGTTTTGTGTATGTTTCTGCCTCTCCGCTACCTGTATGAGAACACCGTGACACAGAGAAGAGGCTCGACTTTAGACAGTGACTGGTGACAGGTCACAACAACTGTAAGGATAAAGGTTTAGCTCAGGCTGCACAAGGACTCACAGAGGACCTTTAATGAGGACAGCAAGAGCTTGCTGGTAGTCCAAAATACGTCAAACAAACCAGGTAACTTGTTCAAGGCTTCTGCCACAATGTGCACTACCCTCTGAGCACCTTCTCAGCCAGCCACAGAGTCCAGAACCCATCAGCACTTCCTGTGCCTGCCTTCAGCATAAAATCCATGGAGATCTATGAAATACCAAAGGGCCAGAAGGGGATATTCAGCACAAGTCCTGTTCCTGCTTCTGCTAAGGTTCAACAAACTCCCACAATTTTGTGATGAAGTCATTGTGCTAAATGCTTGAATAGCTGGAAAATGTATCATCTTGATCACTGTATTATTTTAGAGTGATTCACAGTGCTTATTGATTACTCCCATTAGTATCTTTTAATGGCTATAATAATTTTTTCTTTCTGAAATCACTGAGAAAGTTTAAGTTACAAAGAAGAATGATGGCCCTAGAAAGGAAAAAAAAAAAAAAAAAAAAAAAAAAAAAAAAAAAAAAAGAAAACTTGAGTATAATTAGGATAGGATCAGGCAGAGTCTATTAAAGCAGCTCACAGGCTAGCTTACCAAAGCAGCTTATTAGTATTTGTGATAAACTATAGGTTCTGTTAGGAAGGACTTCATGCAAGATAGAAAATAAGGATGCTGAGAAGAGAAGGGTTCACTGCTTGTGCTCTTTCTGTCTGGGATCTGTATTAAACGGTATGCTAGGAAAACAGGAGCTGGATGGGAGATAAGAGAGTAAATGAGCAATCCCTTATTTAAAATATTATGTAAATAGTAGAAACAGGTTGTTTTGCTGTCCGAGATTCTGAGCTTAAAGACAAATTAAACTGACACAACCAATTATTTACACATATTTTCAACAATTCTCATGCAGAAGATGTAGGCTTACCAGTGTTTTATCATGGTACAATGACTATGGGTATCATGGAAGATTAAGGTCTACCATTCTATCATCCTTTCTTTCTTTTTTTCTCCTTATTTGTTTATTTATTTATTCTGGAAGAGTTTGTTTAATTCCTGCATTACCTGGGCAGGCCTTCAAATTGGCCAGAGGTGATGAACATCAGACTGCCAGCTGATACTCACTTGTAAGTGCCTTTTAATAACTATGTCCTGCTACTGAGAAGATAGTTGATGCTCTCAATTCACTCAGGGCCAGAAGAACAGTAGTTACTGTCCATGAACTAGAGAGGAAAAAGGAAATGTGAAGGGCAACTAAACCAGCCTGCCAATATGGCAGAAGCTGAACTCATTGTCTAGAGACAATGCAGTGTTGAGAGGTCAGTGATGTGGTGCCTACATTAAAGCAATGCACAAAGGTCTCTTCTCTGCATGCACAATGAAAACAAATGTTTCTCTGTCCTTGCATAGCCTGCAATACATGAGGGAC
The DNA here is from genome assembly GCA_013399715.1 of Alectura lathami. NCBI lineage: Eukaryota > Metazoa > Chordata > Aves > Galliformes > Megapodiidae > Alectura > Alectura lathami. The sequence continues at coordinate 58,160 of VXAV01002796.1, read as the reverse complement.
AAACCAGTCACAGCATGTGTGTCGCTGTGCAGGAGAGCACAGATTGTCTTAGACCTCTGGCTCATGCGATTTTTGGGGAGAGTCCTAAGAAGCCCCTGTCCTTACAGATCCACAGAGCCACAAATCCTGTACAGATGATGAGCCTCCTATCCATCTACAGCTCATTGGAGCAGTCCCACAGCAAGATCATGAGATTAGCACATTGCCTCTCTAGCATGAGCAGGGTGCGCAAGGTCATGGCCAGCCAGTGGTTGACAGCCCTCCTCAAACATTTCCTGTGACCTCTTGAGCGTCTGGTTCTTCTGCCCATCACAGACATCCCTCATGCGGGTACCTCCCCCATATCTCTGCATGCTGCTTTGCCATCAAAGCACCCAGCCCTCAAGCAGGGTGGCACTGAGGGGCGCGGTGTGGCACTGAGGGGCACAGAGCAGCCCTGGCCTGGGCTGGTGCTCCTGGCCACGGCACATCTATGTAGGAGGAAACCCTTTTATAGGTAGACCTGCTTGCCAAGGGACACCACTCTTCTTTGCCTGGGCAGCCCCGCATTTTTTACCACACATAGAGGACTCGATCTTGGTCATTTTTTGGGTGTTGTGCATAAGCGCTCACCTTGCCCCCAGCCTGGGGAGGAGCATCAGAGGACCAGTTGAGTCCCAGCCCCACACCAGGGAGGGGAACATCTGCCTGGCCCCAGACACTCATCTCCTCTCCTTTGGGCACCCCTAGGTCCTCCCTGCCATGATGAACCCCAGTGGCACATCTTCAGTGGTCTTGATACTGAAGTGCTGAGATACCTGTTCTGGTTGTAATGCAGGGCTCCCACCACTGCCTCCACCCAAGCATCCCCATTGCTTGTGCCGGGGGCAGTTCAGGAGCATGGCCAGAGCCACTGCTGTGTGCAGTGTGGGTGGTCAGCAGGGCTGTCCTTCACCCCTGAGCACATTCTGTTTTTGTGGCAGCTGATCACTATTTCTGAAACTAGCTTTTTATTCATCGAGCAATTTTTTTCCAGCACCTATGTTAGTCTATTAAGAGCACTGCTGATATCCCCAGCGCCTATAATTAACATTTCAAGAAAAATCATGTCCGGGAACGGCAAATCTTCTGGAGACAAAATAAGAGGAACATATGGAACTCATATTCCCTGCTCCCTCCTCCCCCTCGTCCCTGAGCACGGAGGCTTCAGTACAGAGTCTGTTTGTCTTCCAGCTCTTCCAAGCTGTTACACAAGAAAGAAAGTCTCTGCTAACAATCCATTGCAAACTCAGGTCACATCTTCCCATTTATGTTTTTTTTCTTTTTTTTTTTTTTTTCACAGCTTCATGGTATGGGGAATTATGTTGACAAATGTCATTAGCACCAGTCATTTTAACCACCCGAAATCCAAAGAGGCTTGGGCGAGAGAAAGCAGATGGAAGGTAAACATGGTGCCTCTGATACCACAGAGGCCATTAAATAAATATGCACTTTGCTTGGTTAAAATAACACCTATTGGCAGTAAATGTTGTCGTATTTTTTACCAGTGGGGGTCTAATCACTCTGGCATGAACCCGGTGCTCCGCAAGCTGTTCCAGCACTCTTTGGCTCGCCTTGTGTTGTACAGCATCACCGGCTTCAGTGCTAGGCAACCAGGTAGGGATTGGAGAAGTGTGCAATATCCAATGCAGTTCTCATCGTCTTCCCAAGGTGTGCAAAATCCTGTAGCCTGTCATAACAGGACAAATGTTGCTTAGCAGTTATTTTCAGGCTAGATTTGCTGCTAAACACCCGCTTGTGAGTGTAACACAGGAAGGGGTTCAAAGATGACTCTTTTAAGCCAGAATGGTAGGAAAGGCAAATTTGGCTACCAGCTTTTTCTGGACAACATCCAGGTTCTGTTTTAAAAGCCCAAAATACAACCAATGGGCATAAATATTCTTGGCTTCAAGGTAGCAGCACCAACTGGGTCTCACCAGAATCAGCACAACCAACCACTGACTGTGGCAATGGAGGCATAAAGCCTGAGCCAGTGGAGAGGGCAGGACATGGCGTGTGGGACGGTGATTCCTCCAGGACCCTGCACAGGCGTCAGGACCTACCACTACAATTTTACCTTCCAGAGATCAAAACCCGGGGCGCAAGGGGAGCGAGCGTGTTGATAAGCGGCTTGGGAGTGGGGTAGGGTAGTCTCACAACAGACTCAAAAAGCAAGCCAAGGCTCACCCTTAAAATCTGATGGCAGTCAGCAGTGCCTTGAAATGGCAGCAAAGCTGTTACACACAAAGTGAGAACAGCAGCAGTGAAAGGCAGCAAAGCGCGACTGGAGTTGCTTTCATGATCTAGCTGTTATGTTACCTGAAGTATTTCTGCTGGCACTGAATAGCACTGTCAGCTGAAGATAACCCTTTCATGCTGCTATTTCCTCTTTAAAACACATTTGTAATTAAATACATGCAGGCAGCCGGCACCTTAAAAATGAATGCAGCAACAATTAGTGGCATTTTACCTTAAAAAGACAGTGCCAGCTGATGCTGCCTTGCCTGTGCTCCTCCGTGATTCCCCAGCAAGCGTTGGGCTCAGAGGGACACTAGCATGTAGCGCGCTTGGTGGTGATGCTATGATGAGGTTGAACCTGGCAGTTTTCGTCTTGCTTGCTACCCGAAGTTCAGTTTCTGCGTATTCCACTTCTGCTCTGACATAAAGCCTTTGTCAGGAGAGACTAGTTACCATGGCAGTGCCTCCAAAATAGAACAAATCCAACACACATCAATACCTGTACAATAAATAGAATAAAGTACTACTTGTAATACGTTATTCTGCATTCACTGGGTAGTAATTTGTGCAGAGGACTGCAACTAACTCTTTTTCATTTAATTATGGGAAAGCAATTCTTCAAATCGGAAATTCTCAGTGCTTGGGAACGAACAGAGCAGAACTGCTGAGTGATTAAAAAGGCAGAGCTCTGACTACTAAATGAGAGCCACTAACAAAGTCCCTCTTCATGGAGAGGCCGGCCTATCTCTCTCAACTGTACTAGGTGCTGGATTTGACCCATATTCTCAGAGAAGAGCAGACTTCCACGGGGTTTGAATAGGACTGTGTTTCATTCCGCAGCAGATCATGATTAGTATTGCCTGTTGGACTCCTAAGATATGCAATCTGTGCCAAAGATCCCACCAGGACAAGACATACAACTCTAGGCAAGGTAGAAGGAGCTTGGCAAGGCTTCCTTCCCCAGGGTGGGAAGGAAGTAGGTGTGGGACCACAGCAAGGAGGACATGATGTATTTCAGAGAATCATAGAATCATAGAATGGCTTGGGTTGGAAGGGACCTCAGAGATCATCTAGTTCCAACCCCCTGCCGTGGACAGGGCTGCCAACCACTAGCTCTCTAGATCGAACTGCCCAGGAACCCATCCAGCCTGGCCTTGAACACAGCCAGGGATGGGGCAGCCACAGCTTCTCTGGGCAGCCTGTGCCAGCGCCTCACCACTCTCTCAGGGAAGAATTTCTTCCTGATGTCCAAACTAAACCTCCCCTCTTTCAGTTTCAGCCCATTTCCCCTTGTCCTACCATTATCCACCTGTGTAAAAAGTCGGTCCCCCTCCTGCCTGTAAGCACATTGTATGTGTTGGAAGGCCGCAATGAGGTCTCCCTGGAGCCTTCTCTTTTCCAAGCTGAGCAATCCCAACTCCCTCAACCTTTCCTCATAGGAGAGGTGCTCCAGCCCTCTGATCATTTTGGTGGCCCTCCTCTGGACCCGCTCCAACAGCTCCACATCCCCTCTGTACTGGGGGCCCCAGGCCTGGACACAGTACTCCAGGTGAGGCCTTCCAAGGGCAGAGTAGAGGGGGACGATCACCTCCCTCTCCCTGCTGGCCACCCCTCTCTTGATGCAGCCCAGGATGCCATTGGCCTTCCAGGCTGCAACTACATACTTATGGCTCATGGCCAGCTTTTCGTCGATCACAACGCCCAAGTCCTTCTCCGCAGGGCTGCTCTCAAGGAGTTCTTCTCCCAGTCTGTACACACACCTGGGATTGTCCCGACCCAAGTGCAACACCTTGCCCTTGGCCTTGTTGAACCTCATCAGGTTCTTGTGGGCCCACTTTTCCAGCCTGTCCAGGTCCCTCTGGATGGCATCCCTTCCTTCAGGGGTATCAACTGCACCACTCAGCTTGGTGTCATCAGCAAACTTGCTGAGGGTGCACTCGATCCCACAGTCCATGTCGTCAATAAAGATGGTGAAGAGCACTGAACACAAGGTGGACCCCTGGGGGACACTGCTCATGACCGGCCTCCACCTGGACATAGAGCCATTGACTACATCCCTTTGGCTGTGACCACCCATCCAGTTCTTTATCCTGCGAACAGTCCACCCATCAAATCCATATCTCTCTAGTTTAGAGGTAAGGATATGGTGTGGGACCACATCTAAGGCCTTGCACAAGTCCAGGTAAATGACACCTGTTGCCCTTCCTTGGTCCACCGATGCTGTCACTCCATCATAGAAGGCCACCAGATTGGTCAGGCACGACCCGCCCTTGGTGAAGCCATGCTGGCTGTCTTGGATCACCTCCTCATCTCACATGTGCCTTAACATGTCTTCTGGAAGTATCTGTTCTATGATCTTCCCAGGCACAGACATGAGGCTCACTGGCCTGTAGTTCCCTGACTCTTCTTTTCTCCCTTTCTTAAAAATGGGGGTGATGTTTCCATTTTTCCAGTCACCAAGGACTTCACTCGACAGCCATTGTTTTTCAAATATGGTGGAGAGCAGCTTGGCAACCACATCAGCCAGCTCTCTCAGAATCCTGGGATGCATCTTGTCCGGCCCCATAGACTTATTCAGCATCATGGGGCAGCCTCAGACTTGTCCGTTATTTCAGTTAGAGGGAATCCACTCCTCTCACCCTCACCAAGAGGTTCAGGGTCCTGAGAGACATGGGAAGCCTGACCACCAGTGAAGACTGAGGCAAAGCACTTGTTGAGTACCTCAGCTTTTTCCATGTCTGAGGAAGCCAGTTCTCCGTTCTCATTTATCAGAGGAGGAACACTCTCCTTGGTCTGTCTCTTCCTGCCAATGTACCTATAGAACCCCTTCTTGTTATTTTTCACATCCCTTGCCAAGTTCAGCTCCATCTGCGCCTTGGCTTTCCTGATCCTATCTCTTCATATCTGGCAACTCCCCTGTATTCTTTCCAGGCTACACAACCCTCTTTCCTCTTCCCATACATTTCCCTCTTTTCCTTCAGTTTAAGCTGCAGATCCTTGCTCAACTCTGCCCATCACCCGCCTCCTCTGCTCAATTTCTTCTGCTGGCAACTGGAGAGCTCTTGGCTCTAAGAAGGATGTCCTTAAAGAGCTGCCAGCTCTGTTCTGTTCCCATGCCCTTAAGGATGGTTTCCCAGAGGGTCCCGTCCAGTAGTTCCTTGAAAAGCCAGAAGTTCAGGGTCCTGACTCTGCTGTTTGCCAGGCCCTTATTCCTCAAGATCACAGACTCCACCAGGACGTGTTTGCTACAGCCCAGGCTGCCTCCAATCTTAACTTCCTAATGCTCTCCTCTGCATTCGTGAGCACCAGATCTAGTAACACTTCACCTCAGGTTGGTCCATCTAATATCTGGACAAGGAATTTATCCTCAACAGTCTCCAGGAGTCTCCTGGACTGTTTGCAGCCTGCCATGTTACTATCCCAGCAGACATCTGGGTTGTTGAAATCCCCCATCAGGAGAAGAGCCTGTGAGCATGACACTTCTTGCAGTTGAAGCAAGAAGGCCTCGTTAACAGTTTCTCCCTGTTCAGGTGGCCTGTAGTAGACCCCAACCACTACCTTTCCTTTGCAACCCTGTCCACAGCAGAGGGGTTGGAACTAGATGATCTTTGAGGTCCCTTCCAATCTAAGCCATTCTATGATTCTATGATTCTATGGAGCGATGCTTGATTTTAACCCATAAGCTCTCAACATGGTCATGGCTGTTTCTCAGAGGCAGCTCTTCACAATCGATCCATTTCCTAACATAGAGGGAAACTCCCCCTTCCCTCCTGCCCTGTCTATCCCATCTGAAATTCCTGTAGCCCTCAATCACAGTACTGCAGTCACGAGATTCATCCCACCGTGTTTCTGAGATAGCAATTAGGTCATACTTTCCTAATTGTGCCACGGTTTCCAACTCCTCCTCTTTATTTCCCATGCTGCTTGCATTGGTATAGAGGCACTTCAGCTCGGCTATTGGCCTCGTTACCTTCTTGGAGGAGCCCTCCTTAATATCTGTGGGACAAATCTGGGGTTTTCCTCCACTGCTGCCCAAGGTGACAGTGTTTTCTTGCTCTTTTCTCTCATCCAGTTGTTCCCCTTCCCCCATTGTATCTAGTATAAAACCCTGCTAATCAGCCCAGCCAGCTGGCTCCCTAGAATATTCTTGGCCCTTCTAGTCAGTCACGTCCCATCTGATGTCAGCATTCCCCATTTCTCAAAGCTATGTCCCAGATCGTAGTGCCCAAAGCCCTGGGTGTAGCACCATTCATTCAACCTATCTGTTCTCCTGATCATCCTGATTTCCAAACAAGGCATGGGTCTTCCTGTTTTTGGGCTGCATATGGCACAGCAATGCCAGGTGACATAGAGCTCACAAGTGAATAAGGAAGATGAACGTCCTTATTCACCAGAAAACATCACAGAAATATCAGTTTACATGTTAGGAAAAGCTAAACCTAGGGAGTGAAGGCAATGTCTGTTTTTGGACATCTCTTAAAGCAAGGTTGCCAAACCCGTGCTACAAGTGATGCAGATGCAGTCACTCCACGTTGTTGCCTCAGGCTGGGCTACATGACCCAGCAAGGGCTCTTCCAGCCCTGCTACTCTGTCTTGGGAAACACTTTTATCCCACTCAATTGACTCTCACACCCCAAGGATTTCACCTGAGAAGCGTTCTTCAAAGACAAACCAGAAGAAGTTGTTATATTGTTTTTCATACCCGAGTATTACAACTATGGGGCTGTTTTTGTTTGTTTGTTTGTTTTTTAATCACTGTGAATCATGCTTTGGCACTTTTAGAAATCCTGATATACTAGATTTCTAGTTCACTGGTTTGCTGCTGTAGCTGATTGTGGACGGTGGAAGTCCACTATGAGTAGCTACGGCAAAACATTTTTCATCATACATGAAACAAATGGGAAAACATCCTTTGATGTGGAAGAAGTGCATTTATGTGCACATACTCCAATGCTAGCCTAAATGATTTTTTTGAGTGAATGTGGGGGTGTTGTTCAACAAATTTTCTATTGATTTCCTTATTCCTCATGTAAGTAACTGTTGTATGGATGCTAACACGCCCTAAAAAGTTATCGTCCTGAAGGCAGGCAATTCTGGCAGTACTTTTGAATTCAGTTCTTTCCACCATATTCACAGTGTAATATAATTTTCTGTTGCATGTCAGTCCCATAAGGACTTTCATGTCTTGCATCTTTTAGGCTAGATATTAGGAATAAATTCTTTACCATGAGGGTGGTGAGACACTGGAACAGGTTACCCAGAGAAGCTGTGGGTGCCTCCTCCCTAGAAGATCTCAAGGCCAGGCTAGATGGGGCTCTGAGTAACCTGGTCTAGTGGGAGGTGTCCCTGCCCATGGCAGGGGGGGTTGGAACTAGATGATCGTTAAGGTCCCTTCCAATCCAAATGATTCTATGATTCCATGATCTTCACTGATACCTGCTACAGCAGCCTGCCTGGGAAAAGACTACCTGCTCATGAGTATATTTCCCATATTAGAACAGGTCACACAGTTGTGACTGGAGTTTGGTACTTACATTTTTTTCAGCTGCTGTATCAGTGATGCTTTTCACTACAGAAAAACAATGGATTATAAAGAGAATTTATAATAAATTGATTTATGAGAAAAAGTGTCAGTGATGCCATTAACTTGCATCCTGGTATCAACAAAATGCTGTGCTTTATTTTTTAGCATTGAAAGATACATTATTTCAGAGAAAAAAAGTAAAACAATCACTAACATACTGTTAGTGTTAGAAGTTGTGGCTGCCCCATCCCTGGCTGTGTTCAAGGCCAGGCTGGATGGGTTCCTGGGCAGTTCGATCTAGTGAGCTAGTGGCTGGCAGCCCTGTCCACGGCAGGGGGGTTGGAACTAGATGATCTCTGAGGTCCCTTCCAACCCAAGCCATTCTATGATTCTATGATACTATGATACTGCTGTATAGTATAGCAAAAACAAAACAAAACAAAACCCAGAAACTATATGAAATATAGCAAATACAGACATTTCATAGGAACAGGAACAGCAAACACAAGGTTCAACAGGAGAGAGGAGAACTGTTTCAACAGTAAGTACACAAAAAAGCCATGACAGAAGAATCCATGTTGCCTTTATAACATGATTTGAGCTTTTTTGTGATAGATTCTTTCTTGCTTTTGATTACAGATTCTCCATCTCTTAAAGGTAATTATACGTATATATATATTTTTAACACTCAAATGTTTCTGCTGAAAATCCTCATATATATATATATATATAAAAGACAAAAAAAAAAAAAAACAAAAACCCTCATAGTCCAGAAGGAAAACTGGCAAGCTGTTCAGTAACATTTCCCTGTTGGGATACAGACTTTCTTAAAACTAGTATTGCTAAGAACATAAGAGATAGTACATATGTATCTACAGTAAACATCAATTTAAAAATGTAATTGGTACTTTAGATTTTCTCTCTGTATGTATGTATATATACAAAAATATGCATGAATATTTGTGTGTATATTTTTAGTAAATTCTCTCTCTACTTTTCCAAATTTTCCTAAATGCTGAAAGAGCTCCAATGGTGGAGACAGTAAGGGCATGAGAGAAAGCTCCAAGTAGTTAATGCTCTGGTGGGCTTGGGGCAGATGAATATTGAAAGGAGTTCAGATGAGTCTTCAACTGGTGCCACCCAGAAGTTCTACAGAAAATAAAAGTAACAAATGCCAGGAAAGTATGGTAGAGAGAAGAGGGGAGATGGGAAAATAAAAAAATATAACTGGTTGAAATCTTTAAACTTTCAAATAAAAAAAAAAATAAAAAATAAAAGAGGATATGAGGTATCTCATACATAAAAGAAGAAAAAAAATGTGGATATGATTGTTTTTTTTTCCCTCTACTTTGACCATTGACTTGATTAAGAGGGTATGAGATGAGATAGAATTAGATGAAAAACTACCTGCTTAGCTGTTTCGTTGTGTAATAGCTGATTTTATTTTAGCAATGACAGTTTATAATGTGTGCTCAGTCCTCAAAATAAGCAAACCATCCACTGCTAAGTGGTGGCCAGGCAGTGCCTCAAAGCCTGGCAGAGCATTCGTTTAAGCCAGTGGAAATAGTGGAGAAGTGTCAAACTCTGAGTGTCCCCATGGATATGAGTAAGGCATGATAATTCATCCTTTTTTTTCCAGATACAAGTGCTGAGAGCCATCAAAAGGAATACAAGGTCCTTCTGGAGGCAACAAGAGAAGATACCACTAGATAGCTACAAGCTAGCTGCGAAAGTTTTAACATGGCCAAAGCTTCCTGTGAATACTAGGAATGAAGATGGATTCAAAAGTTGCTGAGCAAATTCATTGGAAGAAAAATCTACCAACATTTTTAAATGTGAGATGGTCTTGATTGAAGGGGTCCCATAGCAATTTATTTACAGCTCATGTGAGGCTGCAAAAAGATTCAGGCTATTACTGTGTGCTCCTTCTGTTCTTGCAGCCTTACAGAAATCCAGGCACCTGTCATGAGCATCTGCTGGCATGAGGAGACCTTTCATATGGCAAGGTACAACCACATGTAGCTGATTATTTCTCAGAAAGAGTGGATGGCATGACTGCAACTATGGTTTTCAGCAGCACCGTTTTTGAGAGTAGGGGCTTTATGCAAATCGAGAAGTATTAGCTGCGATACTAACAGTTTTATTTTTTAAAACATCAAAGATATCTGAAGACGCTCAGCGAAATCTCAGGTTCAATAATTAGAAAACCATGCCTCTGCTTTCAAGTAATTTCAATCTCAAATGAAAGCTCCTCAGACACAGTAAGTACGCAGCCTCATTATAATAGAGGCCATGTTTTTGCTTCTTTCTCTTGCTCATGAGCATTCTTTTCAATTTTAATGATTTTTATATAACTGTTTTCCTGTATTCTACTTGTTTGTCTTATGTGAAAGATGCTTGGAAGTGACTGGAATCTGTAGTGAAAGTAACTGTAACAGTATGCAAACTACCAATAAGAGTATACAAAGGAAACAAAATGATGGAAGAGAAAAATTTTGCTCATAAACTTTTCAGTTATCTTCTGGTAATTTTGCCTGAGATTAACTAGATTCTCAACTCCTCTCCCCTCTGTGATTTAAAAAAATCTTGGCCAGGTGTTTGTTGTAGCATTGACAGGCTGAAGTCCTCAGACTGAAGTGGCATTAAGAAAATAGTTCTCCTCTTAAAAGTCAGATGAAAAAAATGTTGCACACCGTATGGCATACATTTAGATCTCTGCTGTTGAACTGCTGTCCCTTTGCCTCCCAGATGACAGAGATCTGGAAATGGTCTCTGATCCAGCTGCTACTCTCAGTACAATATCAGACCTCTTATAGAGTGAGGGGATCAAGTCACAAAGCTTTCCAGACCAAGGATTATGTGTGGGGAGCTGTCATTTCATGCTTACTAATATATGCATTCATAAATATCTGTATCTCTGGTATGCAAATGGGAAAATGGTGGCATTCCACTGTAGCTGTAAGCAGGACAGCTCACAAGTATCTTCACTTTTGGCACCTGAATTTAAACTAAAGCTTCTTTTAATTCTCTACATTTATTCATGAGTTTTGTGTGCTGCTGTACATTCTTCTACTGGCTGAAATAAACAAAACACTGTCTACAAGATGAAATAAATAAAACACAGCATTCTCCTGAAAGTTGATAAATTTGAAGTAGAACAAAAAAACTTATTGTCCAGATTATAAAACAATTAATGACTCAGAGAATTAAAAAAAAATAAATAAAAGCTAAATGCTATCAGGAAGGCTGAGTGGTCTAAGGTGCTGCGTTCAGGTGCAGTCTCCTCTGGAGACGTGGGTTCAATATCCCACTTCAGACCAGTTGCTGTTCTTTTCAAAAGCCATCTCAACGTGCTTGTAGGCAACCTGCTCGACCTCCACCAGTGGGTCTTGATGTGATGTGCTCCCGATATTCTTTCTCAAATTTAGTTATTCTGTGATTCTGTGTATTTTTTTAATTATATTTTTATATTTTTTAAAGCCTCTGTATTTTGGCTGAGTGTTTCTCCTGTGCTGTACCAACTACAGGGAGTAAACAAAATGCTCATTTTTACAAATGAAAATGAAACCAAACAAAATCCAAGTAATAAATGACGGCAACTTCGATTGCATTTCTGAAGACATTCTTGCATGAGAGTTTCAGGCAGGGGTTTACATTGAGAATGGCTCATCCTCTGCAGGGATGTTGTTTTCTGTCTCAGAGTATCAGACCGAAATACAATTTATAAATAAGCAAATATGTTAATACATTGTGGATACTGGGCTACCTTTTTTCTTCTCTGTTTGTTTGCATTGAGCTCTGAGGTTGGCAAGGGAAATAAAGAAAAAAAAAAGCAAGTGTAAGAGAGGATGAAGGTGAACCAAAGGATATAGATGCAGAGGATACCAGATACAGTAGTCCATCTTAGCAGGATATACAGGATGAATCAGGCAAAAAAGACGAGATGCCATAGCAGATTGAGAAAAAACTACCAGCAATGTCAGAAAGCCGGTGTCTATGGAGAGATACTTGACTGTTTGAAGTGAAAGAGAAGTTTCAGGGTGCCTGACACTGCACAGGGCACTTGTGTTCACGACAGTGAGGGATCATGAGTATCTGTGTACAGGCAGAAGACAACCACCTTATTAGTTCCCAATTTTAAGAGGCCACTATTCAGCCTGTGAAGTTATTTATACAGTGATATTACTTTAAATAAGGAGATGATTGTGCTGAGAGTTTCCTTATGCTGTGTACTACATATCCATTACATGCTAACCACATTGTATGTGTCAGACAACTAATTCATTCCCACTTGAGTTTGGGAGGCTTTAATCCATCCTAACTGCATGAGCATTGGCTCTTCCCGTATGCAGAGCCCCTTGCAGAAATGTTGCAGAATAAGATGTTGGCTATAATGATGACTAATAGGTAACTAGCCCATAATGTGTGTTTCAGAGACTGACTGTAGAAACTTTGATACAGGCACTGTGCTTTTTCAGTACAGTGAAATGGCACTACAGTTCAGGACTGCACAGCTATTACAAACTGAAGCATAGCCAGAATCCTCTGTCATTCATAGTGAGTAACAGTTCTGTCTACTGCATTGTAGCATGCTAGAGCAGAATTCCTTAATAACTGGAACTAAAAGCCTTTCTAAATGCCTATGTCCGTAGAACCTAGGACAGGAAGATGGTAGCATTCCTGTGAAACTATAATCAGGACAGCTAACTTCACAGCTGACACACAAATTGAAAGTAAGGCATCCCTTAAACCCTTGTATGTGTTTTGTATGATACCAGTTGTTCTGCTGTATGAGTTGATTTGTCTCTCTCAGCTATCAGAGAAAATAAGGACAGATTGATGTAAAGGCAGGATGACATCAGCATGAGTAGGGAAACAGAGACATGCACAGCTGCACACTCCTTCTTAGAAGGCAATGCGCTGCAAACATCTGGAACCTGTTTGCACATTGACTCCCAAACTGCACTTAGTCTTCAGGAGCATCTTTTCTCAAAGTGATGGCACAGTCATCTACAACCTTTCCTGCAAATTAAATCTTTTGCTTAGCTTAGAAGAGCACAGGGTTTCAAACACTTCTTTACACAAAAAAATGTGGAGTAGGGTGGTGAAGAATAAGTAAAAAAATAAAAAGGAAGTTTCAAAATGTTGCAGTGCTAATTAACTTTTCTTAGGTGTCATTCAGTTGTCATCAAAATGACTTTAGAACACGACAAGAAACACTGCAGAAGAAAATGAAATGGAAACTGAACTGTAGAGAATATATTAGTTGTAGCGGCAGCAAATGAAAATTTCCTACTGAGAAAAAAAGTACACAGAGAAAATATTTTCAAAAACAGCAACTGTATTTCAGTCTTTGTCAATTACTTCTGTCTAATTAACAGCAGATCTGCAATGGTCTGTGAAATCACCTTCAGAGATGACGATGGCCCTCATTAAAATCTCAATACTTTGTTCACAGAATCTAAAAAAAACAATCACAAAAATGGCAAAGGTTAATGCTAGATTAGCAGAAGGTTTGACTGGTGATCTTGAAAACTCTTTGCTAAACACATTGCAGAAATTCTTGCCAAAAATTCATTTTATTTTGAGAAAGTTTTAAACCTTTTTTATTTCCTCTCAGTTTTGGTCTTTTGTTTTTCTTTGCTCCCAAGGACGCAGCAGCAGCATGCTGAGTTCGTCTGCTTCATGTCAGTCAGAAATGTCTCTATACAGAGATGAGGGAAAGGAACACTGCTAGTGAAAAATACTGATTTAAGAAGAACAGTAATGTTATTCTGAGTATATAATACCTCCTTCAAAATTGCAAATTATTAACACCACCGAAAAAAAATATTCAAAATGGCAATGAAATAGATAAAAAGACCAAATTTGATTTCTAGTTGGTTTTGTACAATTCTTTTACAGCAACAACTTTTGCAGAGCTGTGTTTT
>VXAV01002796.1:10046-31627 GCA_013399715.1 Alectura lathami | reverse complement strand
AATTATAGATTGAATATAATTTTAAAAGGTCTCTAACATTGAAAGTGCAATAATTTGTTAATTTGTGACACAGAGATCTCTAGCTATTCTACCCATAAGCGCCTTCTTCTCACCTTCCATCCACTCCCCATCCCCAAAACCATATGGACTGAATTGTAATCCATTAAAAATATACTTCTTAGAACCTTATGCAATAGAGCAACTAATGTAGGGAAGAGCACTGAGTGCAATGATATCTGCAGGAAATACATTTTTCTCAGTTTTCCTTTTGTATGCTAGCAAAAAATCAATTCCATTATTCAGGGTGATTTTTTTCATGTTGAAATCATTAGCGTGGCTACCCAGAGGAGCAGTAGTCTGTGGTACAATCCACATAAGGTTATTTCAAAAGATACATGTAAAGCTATTTTGGTATCTTTTCTACTGGGGTTACAGGTTTGACTGCTAAAGGTAATAGCGTTAATGTAATGTATTTAGACTTCTGTAAACCATTTGGTCTGATACCACATGACATTTTGATTAAGAAATTAGAACAATACAAAATCAACATGGCCCACATTAAGTGGATTAAAAGCTGGCTATGCTATTTATTAACGACTTGGAAGAAGAACGAAAATCTTTACCAACAGAGACAGTAAATGACACAAATATTGGTGAGAGGTAAATAATAGAGAAGACAAATCACTGAGAAGAAGTGATAAGACAAATCACAGAGAAGAAGTGATCTCTATCACTTGTTAAACTTGCCCATCCAAAAAAAATGTTGTTTTGTTCTTTTTTTGCAAAGAGCCAAATTCATAGTCAAAAAGCCACGATTCAGCCTGTGCCTCAGCTGAGCTGGGGACTGATTGAGGGAAAACCGAATCTGGAAAAGTTTTAGCAGATGTAGCAGACAAATGGTTTGACCTTTGTGTTTGACTCCCATAAAGTTACTCCTGGAATATTACATCCAGCTCTAGAAAAGATCAAAAATGATCTAATGGTGTGATCAAAGACAACAAAAACATACTTCACAAAAGTAACTCGAAGATCATCATCTATTTACTTGACTGAAAAGAAAGCTAAAGATTGGCATAGTACAAAACTTATGACACTGCCTACACAAAGAGCAAACATTTGATGTGTTTGGTCTTCCAGAGCAGACTGCATGACTCGATGCCTGGAAGCTAGAAGTGGTCAAACCACTGCCAAAAATTAAATGGAAAATTAGTGCACTGAATATTATTGACACCATCAAAAGAATTCACGAAAGGCTGTAGCAGATTCTTGATTACTGTTAAATAAAAAAGTTAAAATAGTGCTGAGATAGATTTCTACAAGTTATAATGTAGTACAAACAAGATCTGATTCAGGAAAGTCCTCTGGTTCATATTACAAACGTAAGACAAAAATAATAGCAAGAAATTGTAACTTTGTCTATTTACCACATGTAAAAGCAAATCAATGACATCTGGCTGCATTACCAGGAATAAAAAAAAACAATAATAATAAAAATTTAAAAATTTCACTTGTTTCTGTCTTGGCTCATAAAATTAGATGGTGTCTATGACTGCAGCACATGATCCAAATAAAGAACTCGTGTCTTGAGGCAGCAGGGAGGATGACAGACTCCACCTCTTCCCTGTACTCCAGACCACACAGCAGAATATCAGACACGGCAGACCTCCTTCCCCTTGGGGTACGAACTGGAAGCCAGACCAGATTCCCATTGGATCCGAGATGACGTTGAGCACCGATTCTTAGGCACCTGAATGGTTACGCTGGTGTACAAACCTCTTTAAAGGCAAGTACTCCTTTCAAACACAGGGGTTTTGAGCAGAGATGGAGAAGTAGAGTTTGCTGTCAAACACTGCATCTACTGCCTCCTCTTTATGCAAGGAACACCTGGTGAGTTGTTGAGAGGCTCCTCCTTCACTGCTCTTCATTTTATCTGAAAACGTAACTGACAGGATACATTAAGACTACTAAGGTTTGTTAAATATTATGATTCCCACTTCTGCCACTAAATCAGATGTCTTCTGCTGATTTTATAGTTGGTTGGTTTCAGGGAAGTGTCTCAAATGGTACACTAATACTAATTTATTTCTTTCAGCTTAAAGAGAAGTATTGCAGAGAACTGCCAGAGTTGCAACTCTCTCTCTTTATACAGGTGGCATTCTGCATGATGTGCTTTCAAGAAGTGCTTCTTTCCACGCTAGTTGTTTGCCTGAGACAAATACTGTAACTTACCAGCCAAGGAAGGGCTATTTCCACTTCATTTTGCAGAGTAACATGCTGGCATTTCATACATAGTTCTTGTGCTCCTTCACAATCTTCAGCTAATTCATGACCCTTTTCTATATGTCTAACACCGAAGTTATGAGCCTCAGAGGAACAGTTTGTCTTCACATATGGGTGCATGTGTCAGTATGTAAGTACATTTGAAAACGTTAAAATATTTTCCAGAAACATTTAAGAGAGCAGGGAGAGGCAAGTGTCTTTGGAAGGTGAAATTGTCGTTGATGAGTTTTCTTGTCAGTGAATTTGCAAAAGCCCTGGGTTCTCGACTGCTAGGATCGTGCCAGGTTCCTGCAGTCCTCCCTAGCCACTTGATTTTATTAGTCTGTGAGTCCTTTTGAAACAGACCAACCATCTCATAGTGCTATGGTGCAGGACATCACTTTCAGTTAACTGTTTTCAAGGTGGAACACTTTGCACCTGTTGATGACTCAACTGATTCCTTTTCACCTAAAGAGAAGCCAATCATTCTCAGACTGTTCATTTTAAGCCCCAATTTGGTCTACCTGCCACATATGAAAATTAAACATGGTCAATTTTTGTTTAAGTGTAAAATGTGCTAGCTTAGATGAACTTCTGTAAAGCCTGACAGTTCTTTTTGAAAGTGAAGAGTGGAGTAGGATGATTAGAAGTCCTACAAACTCTAAGTGCCAGCCATGGTGAAGCACTTTTGGTAAAGCATCTCCTATACAAAATCTGTCGGGAGACATTCTGATTATTTTATCTGTACTATCTATGCACACACATATGTATGTATGTACATATAAACATGTACATATACACATATATGAACATTTTGATGTTCTATATTTTATGTGCACATTTATACACACATATGCATACACACCTACACATATGTAACCCACTACAAACAGTACCTGTATGTGACCTAATGAATTTATGATCATTCCTAAACAAGTGCAAATATATTCCTTTTATTTTTTCCCCTTTGATTAGCAAAGTAAAACAGATTTTCTACCAGAAGTTTCCAATCCAGGATGATGAATAAGCTTCAGGTTATATCCTGAATATAAGAGTGAATGCAACTTTGTGAGGATACCCTGATATTATTGTTACACGGCTGATCGCTGTGTTAAAAAGTATAGCAATCTAGCATACATCTCACACTTTTGTAATAATAAAGCTATGTTATATAACAAACATGGGAGGAAGATCACCTCTCTAAAAATGTGAACAAATACTCAATAAATAAAGTTCCTAAATAAAACAACAGCATTGTGGTAAGAGACCTTTCTTCCCACTTCTTTAGTCAAAAGCACTCCATGTAATTGCAGCAAGGAGCTCATTTTGTCTTCAAAAAATGTGTATTTCCATAACATTCCAATACCTGGGATGTATTAAGGAAGTGTATCAAAAGGAGAGAATTTAAGATTAATTTCAGTTTTGATATTATCTACTTCAGTCAACAGCATTTCTAGGATTATAGAAATATAGTACTTAGAGGTAGAAAACAGGATCTTCTGCATTTGTTTTTGGAACAGCTATCAACTGAAGCTGGAAAACAAATTTTGAAAAAATTACCTGAATATTACAGTGCTGCCACTTTTCCCGCCCAGATGTGAAGTCTGGATTTCAGAGGTCATTAGCACCACACTGTGTTGGAGTGGTACATCACAGTATTCAGTTGCCTGATGTGAAACACGCTTGCAATGGCACTACACTGCATTTTGTGCCCGCTGTGCTATGTGAGCAGTCTAACTCACATCCAGGAGTCTATTCGTGTTCAACATCTGACCACTAATTAACTACATTTGCTGAATAAGTACCCACTGTATCTTCTAAAATGGGTTCACATCTGGACTGATCTGTTATGCTAGGGAAAACAATACTTCCATGTTTTGTGGAAATACAAAGAGGAAGATGTGCAAGGAAAAAGAGAAAGAGGACTAGAGAAAAGATCAGTGATAAAAACACTGCCTTGGTGACTATTTCTTGGCTGGTCCTGGGGTGATAGAGCAAATGGTTACTGTATCAAAGTTCATCCATACACTAAGAAACAAAAGTGCCATTTCACTTCGACTTCACTATGGATGTATCACATACATTTGGTATGCAGGGTTCTCCTGTACTTTTATTCTGTGGTTATAATGAAAAGAATCAAAAGAAAAAACAAGAATGAGGAAGGAAGGGGTGGCTGGGGGAGACACACAGAATGATAGGAAAATACTTTCATTGTTGTTAAGTGGATTAGTGCAGTCAGCTTCTGCTCTAATCAAAGATGCAACTTCTGTATGAAGATTGGTCTTGACAAGGATTACCATAATGGCAAATACTAACATATCACTAAAATCAAAAGCAATAAGACCATGAAGCAGATCAGCTCATCCATCCATCACAAAACCTCACTGCTTATTAACAAAGCAACTGGCTTTACAAAGGTTGATTAATAGTTTTGCTTATCCTTTGTTGAAGGTTAGAAATGAACCACCTCCAGAGAAAATCTAACTGTGTCTCATCACAGCTTGTGAGGCATCCAAACTGCATGGTTTTAGCTGACTGCTACACAGAAGTGTCGAAGTCCTAAATTTATTTAAAAAGGACAACACAACAATGCACTTCTGAAGATAAGCAGTGCAATTGCAGAAGCTGACAGAATTTACCTTTTAAATCTGCAGTCGTAGACATATTAATAAAATGAAGCAGATAAGTACAAGCAGTACTGCTGGGTATGGTTTTAAACATGTAAAAACAAAAGTGTCTAAGTGTGTGTGGTGTGAACTTACACATGGGTATATAATTGCATTGCCTATGTGCTTGTAGCTGAATACATTTGACTGCTAGTGCAAAATATTTTGATGGAAAGCTATAATTCTCTCCAGAAAATTATCTATAATGTAACTGGGTGAAATTATCTCCCTTTTGTGTGAATTTCAGAAATCCCATGAAGCTTCACTAAGGCCAGTGAAAGGAAAATGTAGCGTTTTCTCATATCAGAAATAACAGGTAGAAGATGATGTCAAACTCCTGATTCAAAAAGGCAAAGAAATACAAAGAGTTTCTTCACTCTCTGTGAAGCGTGAAGACTGGAAAACCATCAGTGAGTGTACTTTTCCTATTTGGTATTCAGGAAATGAATCGTAACTTTAAACATCACTCATGTCAGCTATGAGGAAGAAACAGCTAAGGTATGGAGAAAATAAATTTTAAAAATCTTTGTAAACTCATCCAGTAATAAAATTCCCCAAAAAAAAAATCTTTCAAAGCTTCTGTGGCCCTAGCGAAGCTGAAAACTAAAATAAGACAAATTTGTGTATTTTACACCTATTAAAACTGTTCTTAATGTCAGAAGGAAGCAAACCATATACACAAGGGTCACTGCAAATATTATAATTCTTCAGATACGCTGCGTGTTCTGGTGGGGCTGTAAGGATTTCCACACCTGCCAGAATCACACAAGGCACAGGAGTAGCTGTAGGTGCTGGATTGGGTTGCAGTGGGTAGAAGTCACGCCAATCTGCATAGCTGCCCTTCTTAGGTTTTTGTATGTTGGTGCATTTTTCAACTTTCTGTGTACCCATCTTACAAAACACTCTTGTAAAAAGAGACCTACTGTGGTGATGATTTCCTTCGAAGTCTCTGATACTGGAAAAAAATATGCAAGCCAATATCTTCAGAACCTGGCCCAAAACTTCTTGGTCAAATGGAAAGTACACAGAGACACAGAAGTTCGCAAGTACATTTGGCAGATTCTCAGTTAAGACCTGAGGTCTTGGATTGTGTTTTATTTCTGTGTGTGTTCAACCTCCAAAGATTGCCTGATCTATGTCCCTGAGATTCCATGTTCTTAAAGAACTGTCCAATGTCAAGTATACATAGAAGTCTTCGCCTCTGAAAAATTAGAATGGGAATATTTTTTCAAGAAGTACATGGATCATAGAAGACAAGATGTTGACGTCATGTTTCTGACAGAACTCATGACTGGAAGTATAAAAACTTCTACATTTCATGGATGATTTTTAACAAATTAATTATTGAAATAGTCATTAAGAATACATGTCCTTGGGGTCCTTCTTGCAGCTTCCAAATCAGTAATTACTGGCATATTGGACTTTTCTCCTGAAAGGATTCAAGCAGATGCATTAGTCTATGCAGGATCATCACTGTATCTTCTAGTCACCTTGGACATGGGGGGATGATTAGTTCATGCTGCTGGAGGCATCCTGAGGAAATTTCCAGTGATGTGAAGTGTGAAAAGTTTCTGCTGCCCACTTGTGTGCTGGAGCTGCCATTTAGGTGCTGCATAGAAAGATAGTGCCAGGTAACCACCTGTTCAAGACTGTTCCTTGGGGACTTTTGTCCGTCTTCAGAGGAATGCATGTGTGCTTGCTGAGAGGAAAAAAACGATTTAGGCTGAGAACTTCTAC
This sequence comes from Alectura lathami, assembly GCA_013399715.1. Taxonomy (NCBI): domain Eukaryota; kingdom Metazoa; phylum Chordata; class Aves; order Galliformes; family Megapodiidae; genus Alectura; species Alectura lathami. The sequence goes on along the minus strand of VXAV01002796.1, from coordinate 24,965 downwards.
TTCAAGCAGTTTTCAATGAGCCATATTTAGAACAAGAAAGCTCTTCCCTCAAAGCTCTGACAATAGCTATTTAATCTAATTGTTGTAGATGTGAAGCAATTTCTAGCCCAAGTACATTAATTGTCATTCAAATTACATCACCTTACATTCTTTCACTTGTCCAATAAGGAAAGATTAAAAAAAAAAAAAAAAAAGATAACTTTAATATGTCTGCTGGTATCAGAAAAGTTGGCCTAAAAATTTGAAGGGAACTCAGGGGAGCATGTAAACTTGAATGTTGCTGTGCTTACACTGCTGTCTCTGCTTATGTGAAATATTAGGGTTGGAATTAGGTCTGCCAAAAAAAATGAAGATTTGGAATGTCCAAAATCACTGTTGAATTTGTGTCTAGTTTGTCAAGTAGCTCACACTAAAAGAAAAGAGATCTTTTCTGGAACACAGTGTTTTGACATTTTCAGAGTGAGATGTTTCAATTTTTCACTCTAGAACAACATTTTGTTTCAAAACTTACCTTGCAATGACACTTGAAAAGCATTCAGTTACTCAGGACTGAGCTAAATATTTTGTTTCAGGCCAAACAAAAGTCCTTGTTCAATCCACAACCCTTTTTTCTTAAAATATCACTTATTTACACGGTGTTATTCCTGCAGGCAATGGGTAGCCAGCTGGTCCCCTGACAAGCACAGAGGAATGCGGCTGGGGAAAATTTCACTGTGTTAGGGAAATGCTGCAGGGAAACCTGGACAGCTTTTGTGACAGCAACATAGAGGTGTGGAGGCAGGATGAGAACTGCAGGAAGTCTTATGCCAAATCCCTGATGTTATTGTTTTACATTGGGATGATCCAGTGTCTCTCCATAAAAATGCTGATGAGACTTTAAGTAGCCCTGGGAAGACCTTGCTTTGCAAATCTGGCCCGCCTGAGAAATAGGTCTGCAGCCAGGATTTTTCATCCTTGTTTTTTCTGTGAGCACCTTTGCTCCCAACAAACGAAGAAAAATTCAAATTATTTTCCTTTTTAGCTGCCATTATTACTAGTGTTATGTCATGATATATTAAACAATCTAACATAGCATCATATGTGAACAAGCTACTGTAAAACAAACCAAAAAAACTGCAAATGAAGCTTGAGCTTTTCAGATTGCATGTTTAGAGTAAAATGAAACTTTCAGATCAACTGTGCTTGCCTTGATCTTTATTTAAAACAGGCTGCTTTCTAAAGCCTGTGTTCTTATACTTCACATGATGGTTACTAAAATACAAAAGCACATTGTAAGACAATAGGACTGCAAAATTTCTCCTATTTGATAAGATCAAGCAGTTTTTTAGATAAGCAAATTACTTGACATACCCCATACATTACCTTCAAGGGAAATCTGGGGTGCATTTTTTAGACCGAAAAGTTAATATCCTGCTTTGCAAAGACCTACTTACTATGTGGCTGTAGTGTGTCTTTTGTGGCTAATCTCCCCTTGTGAAAATTTACACCCTTTGGTAAGAGAAAAAGTTTTAAAGAATGGCTAGTTTCTATCAAGATATATCACTGCTTTCCTATTTGGCCTCTTTTGAAGAACGTTTACTTTCTCTTATTCAGTTTATCTGAATAGCTGTTATATGTAGTTTGCTTTTTTCTTTTCTCTTTCAAAACACTATTTGTTCACATTTTAGGTGCAGTTTTCTGGTTGTATGGGTTAGGGACTGACAAAGCTAGCTAGAATGAGAACAGATGTTAGGTAAGTTTTCCCTGAATCTTTCAGTTTTTGTCAGTCTTCTTTCCCTTGGGCTTTCTTGATTAGAGACTGCACCTCTTTCCAAGAGATGTTTTTGAATTGTGACTTCTGCTTTTATGAGACTAAGCTAACCCCTCAGACTTCTTTCTCTTATAAACCCCCACTGTATGTATCACATCTATCCTCAGAGGATTTAATCTGCTTATTCCCATGCCAATCTTCTTCTAGGAGGTAGCACTAACTGCGCTGGCACTTGATCCACACAGTGTACGGGAAATAGGAATACGAGAATGGCACATGAAGCAAATTAAATCTCTGTAGTGCAGGAGGGTCAGTCAGCCAAATGATCTTTCAAAGCAAGTAATAGAAGAGTCCCAGTAACTTCCTGGAGTGCACATCTTTGCCAGCCCTGCCCTTATTCCCATGTGAATACAAGCAGAGCCTTGAGCCCAGGAGATGTGGAGCAAACTTGCAGAGCAATCTTCAGGCTCAGAAGGGCCTCTGCATTCACTGCAGGTCATGCACGACCAGACACAGAGCTGCAGAGAAAACCAACAAGGGTGGGAAGTCTTGCCCTCACCTCGTGTTATAGAGTGGTTAACTCACTGCTAAACTGTTATGAAAATCTCCCTCGTATACCCCCTTTTTATGTGCAGCTACCCTGAAAGCTTGAAGATTGCTGTGCAAGGCACCGTGCAAAGCTGTGTGAAATAAATGCTGTCACAGGAGAAAGGAAATTTTGCATCAGCAGTTTGCAGACTGCCTGTATGAGCAGGCATGCATGAACATTTTAGCACTGCTGAGGGCCAGCAGTCTTCCCTCAGAGGCTGTTGAGGACAGTCAGGAAGGAGGCCAGCTCAGGGACCCCTCAGCGATGGAGCAGTGATGGGCAGAAGTCAGAGCAAACAGGTGTCAGGTGACAAGGTAGTGATGTGGATGCCAAAGTGGGCAGGGACACTTCACAGGTGGACAGGGCAGTCATCGAGGGCTTTGGAGGAGAGAAGACTTGCCATGAGGATACACAGCTTGGTTTTGTTTCCAAATGTGTTATCAGTTAAATGTTATATACTGCCTTGATGACACACTGAATCCTCTCCTGATTATTCTGATCCTGATGAAACAGAAGACCTGCTGTTCTGGCTGCATGATTTGCACTTGCAGCATTTGCAGCTGTCTCAGGGAATTCCAAAAGCACCCAAAGACTCAAAAAGCTGGTTTTAAAAGGTTGGCTTTTTTCCACTGGTGTAGAGATCTGACATGGATAATCCACACCTTATACATGATATGAGGAGATCTGAGACAGAGTGAAGCAGTTCACAGGAAGGTGGGAGTGATAGCCATATACGAATGGGGCCAGCACATTTATGCTTTTGATGATGACGTGCTAAACCTAGTAGATTACAAAAAAAAAAAAAAAAAAAATCTTAACTCACACTTTTGAGGTAGACAGTAAAGGTATATGCACTCTTGTTTCAGCAGTATTGAAATCTTACCATGCAGGAAAGCAAAAGTGTCCAGATGTTTCAAATAACTTCATTGCTTTCTATGCATAAGAAGATAAATACAAATCAAGTCCTGAGCCAAATCTGTAAGTGCCACATCTGCAGGTGAAATTCTCATGCATCAATACTTTGTTCACACCCCTTATCCCTAGCCCCAGGATGTAAGCGTCTGATTTGACAAAAAAATGTGACTGTCCCTGAAGTGGGTGGCTGGTGCAAGTCTGAGGTGAAGCAGTCCCTTTGAGGGTTTGACAGCATTTCATTGGTAGTCCATAGCATCCCTTTCCCTGTGTGGCTGGCATATAACAGCTGTTAATGGTGCATTACAGCACATAATGCACTTAACCATGATATTTCATTGTCTTGGGCACTATTCCATTGTCAGAGATATCTTATTAAAGCTTATCATTACATGCTTGACATTATTTTAATAGCTATGGCAATCTCATATATAAATAGATCACAGACAAACAGCAGGGTCTGAGTTGCATTTTCATGTCTGTTTCTGCCTTAATCAAGACAAACTTTCCTCAAAGTTATCGTAATGTTTATGCAATATATGAGAACCTGTCCCCCTTCCCATTTATTTTCACTGTCTGTGTATGTAGATGGAGATGTCTCTTTCAAACTAGGGTCTGAATTACACAGCTAGCCCAATATTCTGAACCAGCAGAAACTGAAGATTTTTTATTTTCTCAAAGGATGGTGTTATCAAAACAGGATGAAACTGTCTAAGAGAACACTGTGTGTTTTATATTCGTTGGCCTCCCAGTTCCCATTGAACTGATAAAATGTTCCAGGAACTCTGTCTCTCTGGGTGGGTATGAAAATATACTGGGAAGATTTTTTTAAAGAATGCTACCAGGTGGCTTGACATCAGCCATTTGATTTTGTTTTAGAAAGAGCTGAGTGTAAAAAAAAAAAATGATATGAATGGGAATTATCCCTCTCTCTCTTTCCCCCTTTCAAGAGACAATGGATAAACAAAAGAACAGAGCACCACTGTGTTCATTTATATGAGCTATTATAGTCTAAGAAAATGAGACTTTCTCTGAATCAAGGAAGAAAAAACTCCACGAATGTTCCTGGACTCATTAATCATGACACATACTAATAACTTGGATGGAAATGCTGGAGCTCAGTTTCATTCAGATGGAATAGTGGAGGAGATCACTAGCACACAGCATGCAGGAACCTTCCTCAATTCAAATAGACTGAGCATCAGTCATTTGATTTTTCTTCAGCAACGTTATAGGGACTCCACACCTATAGAACTACTTATCATTCACTAGTAAGAAAACAAGTCAACACTACTCTTGCAAACAATCCTTTGAATCTACTTATAAAGACTGACTGTAGGTATATCCTCTTCTTCGTTATTTACACTTAAAAGAAGCAAACAAACAATAACAACAACAACAAAGAAACCCAAAACTATTACTAAAAAGAAGTTGAGATTCTAAGAAGCATTTCCTAACACATTAATCCTCATTTGATCTTGTACTTGGATAATTCCTGAATTTCAGGCCAAGTTCTGTAGGCTGATTTGGAAAATTACTCTATTTCAACCATACCATACGTTTGATTGAAACTAATTTCCCCTGGTCTACTTGTCTTTCATTCAGAGACAGTCAAAAGATTAAAGTGATATTTTTGTTTCTGGTGTGAAAAAGAAAATTTCAGTTATGTTGGAGTTGAAAACAATTATTTACAAATATCCTAAATCAAAAAGTGCTTATTTTGCCCATACTATAATTTTTAAAATACATGCTGACTTCTATGGAGCTTTTCAGTAATTAAATCTATAAAGCCATTACTTAATATTCACCAAACCTTGCTCCAAAGCAGGAAGCAGGCTAAAATACAGAACCATATTTAGAAAAACTTTTAGTGGTTTGGTAAATCTTGAGTATTCTGGTGCAAATCAAAACAAATTGTACTGAAGCCACCACTAATAAAATACACATGTAAATGTAATATATGGAATGATCTAAAACATGTCAAGGCCTTCCACTGTATTTTTCTGAATTGAATAATCCACCAAAAGTGGCTGAGGGAGAGACTCAAAACAGTGAAGTAGCTTGAGCTGTCTCAAGCTAGTTCATGCACTCACTCTGGAAGAAGCAAAGGATTTTTTATCTTGTTATTTCACTCCTCTGTTCTCAGACACACTATGGATGAGTATCTACTTAATTGCACTGTGGTCACCAGGCAATCTGCATGCGAATATTAACAAACTGCTTAATACAGAGATTCTGCCTTACTCTTCTTTTACTATTTTCCTTAGTGTGTCTGAACTTCTCACCTGAGACTTTCAGAGACTTTTGTTGCTGTTCTGCAATAGTAGATCTAATGCAGCATATCTGCTAGAAATTCAGAAGTGATGAGGCTAATGGTGTTAGTGGAGAGTACGTAGGCTCTTGGCATGCATTTTCAGTGTTGCACTAAGGGAAGTTTGACAGGACAGTTGTTTTTTAAGGTTGCTGCATTTACTCCTACGGGCTACCATCACAGTTCATCTTTTGTATGCATACGCTGCAATCTCTGTATGATGGCATTTTAATAATAAAATAATGATTTAATACTCCCAAAATGCTTTAAAGTAAGATCTTCTGAAAAGCTGAACCCATATTTTTGCTTATTTACTTTCCATTTCTTTCCTCTGTGTATATCAAATCCTCATTAAGAGGATGATTTTTTTTTTCCTCATCAAAATAGAGATTTGAATTGTCTCGAAGTAACGTGCTTATAGTTTTGCTGGAGCTGTTTTAAAACCGTGTTTTTAGAACACACTCTGTATAGTAACAGACAGTACAAAAACCTTACACCAGAGAGGCTAACAAATTATTTTCCACTAGTAAGTAGTGTGGGTGACTGAGCCCTGGCACAGGCTGCCCAGAGAAAATGCGGAATATCCTCCCTGAAGATCTTCAGAAGCTGCCTGGACATGGGCCTGGGCACCCTACCTGGGTGAGTGAGCCTGCTGGGGCAGAGGAGTTAGAGCAGATGGCCTTCAGAGGTCCTTGCCAACCTCAGCCATTCTGGAATTCAACTAATACTGGCAAAGGCAAATGCTACCTGAACTACAGAAAAATGAAACTTGGCACTTCTGTCTCCAGGACTTTCAGAGGCATCAGATGTCTTTGCTTTTAATAACTTCAAGCTTGTAGCTGAAGTGTAGCTCCTGGAGGGAGCATGGGTGGCCAATCTCTGCTTGTTCAGCGTCAGACACCAGCACCATCACAAAACCCCCACAAAGATGTCAAGTCTTGGCCACATATTGTGGTCTTCAACATCAGAAGCACTTATTTTTTAAGCATGAAATTCTGTGTGATAGAGCATAAAATCCATGACAAGTACTAAGCCAGATCTGTCACAGAGCAATGCAGACCTTGATTGTGTTGTTAGCATGTACAGAAGTGACTCTTGGGAATGTTTGTGTTTCCTGGGACTTTTGAGGTAGAGGACTTCAATTCTATTAAAAAAAAATGCTGAGAACTACTGTAGACAGTAGATACATATATTGCAGGGCATATATTTTAGTCTGATGCTTGAGTTGTTCATTTACAAGGTACAAGGCAGGAAAGTTGAATGTGCTTTTCTCTGAGGTACATGTGCAGGCACAAGCCATCACTTCCCTTCCTACCTTTTCCCAGAGCACTGCATCGAAAACAGTTAGTTTGCTGTCTCATCCAAAATTCATGGTCCAGATCATGTAGTGTTCTTTTCACAGATAAAAGAAATGTGTGATTTCTGTTCACATATGTTCCTATATTCATCCTGCCCAAAATGGGAGCGTTCATCGTAATGAACTTTCCCAAGGAACTGAATTGTCCCCATAGGTCGTTTAGTCTCTGACAGCTTCTTTTCCAAAACACAAAAGTTTTCCACTCTCCTCTCAAGGCACATTTGTCTCTTTCCACATTTCCCTCTGAGCCTGCTTCTCTGCATAGAAATCAGGCAAAAAGTGAAAAAAAGATCCCAGAAAATGTTGGAGGAACCGGAACAGCACCATCACAACATGGTATCAAGTATAAGGTTTCGCTGAGATGCTAATGGACCATGTTCCTGTGCGTAAAGCAAACTGGATATAGATAGGTTAAAACATCCCGTCTTTAGGTTGCTGAATTGATAAAAATCTGTAAGTACCATGCCAAAATAGCCACAACCTTTATCGTCTGCTGTAGCTTTAAGGCTTTTTTTTCTCACTTGTAACTTCTATCACAAGTCCATGGGGTGCAGAATTCTACAGACCTGATGTTGGTGAAGCCGTGACAAGGTATGTTTGTACTGAAGGATCTCAAGCTGTAAAAAAGAATCTGTCTCTTCTCCAAATGTTATCAGTAGTGGAAAAGAGAGTAGAAGAGATCTTTTCTGTGACTATGAAATAGGCATGAAATGACAACCAGCTAAGTGTGACAGCATTTTGCCTCATCTTACCTTAGAGTGCATCCAGATAAGCTGTGGTAAACTGAGATAAGGCAATTTAAGATGCTATGCTCCATGTGCTGGCAGTTACCCTCACTGTAGTTAAGGGGTTAAAGCCACACCTTCTCTGAGCAACACATGGGGGTTTCAGTGACCTTTGGTCAATTTGTGGGGGCCAGAGGATCCAACACCCTGGTATTTACCTCCTGGAATTTAGAGTCTGCGGGTTCAAGTTCCTGCGCTTGTATTGTGCCACTCTCCAGCATGTATTACCGTTTGGGGTTAGTGGAGTCTCTCTCACTCTGTAGCTCCACAAGCATTTTCCCACTGGTAACCTCCTATTTTCTTTCCTATGTCTCTTTTTTGCATGTGCCATCATAGCTCTTGTTAGTGGTAGAGGAGATACAAGTGCCAGGTTTGGGGGGCTGTGTCACAAACTGCATCAGAGAGCTGAAGGGGAGAAAGCAGATCAGTTGGCTGCTCTGCTTTGACAAAGCAGCTGCATGATGTTTTGCCAGTGTTGCTGAGATGGCTGTGATCTCACAGTGTCTACATGCAGGTGAACAGAGGAGGTAGAGCCCTGCCTTGTTATCCATATATATTCCACATTCCACACCTCCTCATCTCGCATGTGCCTTAGCATCTCCTCCAGGAGGATCCACTCCACGATCTTCCCAGGCACAGACGTGAGGCTCACAGACCTGTAGCTCCCCAGGTCTTTCTTTCTCCCTCTCTTAAAACTGGGAGTGATGTTTCCCTTTTTCCAGTCACTTGGGACCTCGCCTGACAGCCACGACTTTTCAAATAGGATGGAGAGCGGCAACCACGTCAGCCAGCTCCTTCAAGACGCTGGGATTACATGAGAAGGAAAACTGTTCTCACCACAAGGACTGTCCATCACTGGAACAGGTTGCTCAGAGAGGTTTACTGTCTCCACCCATGGAGATTTCCTGTAACTGACTTGATAAAGTCCAGAGTAATCGGGTCTTTAGATGACTGCTAAAGGTGACTGCTAGCTGAAAGAGGAGTTTCAAGGAAGACAGAAGCAAGATTTGCAAGACTCAAACCAAAATTAAAATGAACTTTAGGGGAATAAATTATGAAACATTGTCATATGAATTTTGACTTTCTTAAAAGAGAGCACATCCAAGAACAGTTATGATTTTCTTTAAAGGGAAAGAGAAATAAAAATTAGGAAGAAGAAAAGGAGGAAAAAGAGACATATGCTATTGCGTACTGATTATTTTTTCACGTATTAGATACAGCAGTATGACTCTGTATGAGGAATATATCTCTATATACGGAAGTGCATACCTATTTTTCCAATTTTGAAAAAGCCTACTATACTTCACTGAAAATATCTGACACCAGGAGTTTTCATAGGTAAGAATTTTTAATAGATTATAACTGGTACAGCAAAATGTGCCCCATCAAGGGCACAAGCAAGTGGCAGACAGTGTCATCCTCCCGGGGACACCAGCCTTCATATGCACTGCCCACCCCAATAGGGGGCTGCGGCACTGGAAAGAAACTGATGCTGTGCGCCTTCCATGCCACATGTGAGACGGGTCATCTGCCCGGCTGCCAGCCTCTGTGCCTGTGGACGTGGGTGTGCTCTTGGTGCCTCTGTGACACTGAGGGGTGGGTGCTTGTAGCTGCGCCAGTGGCAGGATGGGGCCTCTCCTTTGCTGGATCTGTGTTCCTGCTGTGCTGATGCGAGAGCACAGTGTTTTGGAAGAGTTGTTTCCTAACGGTGACGAGGGTGTGCAGGAGGGGAGGTGCCCAGTGATGCAGCCACCCTGGCGGAGGACTGGACAGCCTAGATGGCGGGGAGCAATCTACTGGCAGAGCCCAACAGCAGCTCTGTGAGGGAGGACAGCAGTCCCAAGGAGAGGACAGTAATGGTCCCAGGGTCCCAGCAGCTGGTCAGTGGGTGCCGGCGTAGCTCGGCGCAGCTCGGCCTGCAGCTGTGTTTTCCAGCGGCTGCTGGCAGCAGGGTTGCTCAGCCAGCATGGCTGTCGCGCTTCTGCTGCTCAGAGAGCTGTGCGGAGCAGTGTCTCAAATGCTGTGGCATGATTCCAGTGACTGAACCCTCCCCACAGTGCAGCGTCGGCGAGAGTTTCTCCCAAAACTGCTGAGGTGCAGCATGATGGACGCTTCACAGGAACAGCATGGACTGCCAGTTTTGGTGGCTCATCCATCCAATGTGAAGGAGGCCACTTCTTGAGAAGGTGCATTGGCAGAGTGACGTGGACTGTGACAGCTTTGGCAATCAGGTGGTTACTGACTGTACCGCTCCTCCATCCTGCCATCAGGGGACAGTAAAAACTTTGAAAAGAATATTTGTCCACAGGTTCTTACAATTTGCTGTTGAAATGTGTAAGATGCAGAAATAACTATAGGCTGCAAGTTACAATAGGAAGAAACTTACATTTATTGCAGCAAATTTCCTTTTTAACAGGTATTTGAACAAATTCACAATGTTAAAATGAAATCACGTTTAGTAGCATGACAAGGTGGAGTTTTAAGAGTAGGTGCATGTCACGGTCTCAGGAGTTGTACATTGCAGAGTAATTAGTATCTGTAAGGCACAGCCCAGCATGCAAGAAAAAGATGACATGTTTTACAGTTTTGTGACATTATTCAATAGTGAGATAGAAGTCCAACTCGAGTGAGATCCCTTGTAATAGTAAGTCCTGTGATCTTAACAAAAAAATGTTTAGAATCAGGCATTCAGTCAATATGGGCAGCTTCTCTGTTAGCGTTGCAAACAGAATTGTTGCTCTTTAGCCAGTGGTATCACTTTTAAAAGTTATAAACCATTGAAGAGGTTTAATAAGACTTGAATCCAAAAGCTTCTGATGCTTCTGATGCCTCAATTAAACTGGAATTCATGGTTTAAGAAGTACAAGCAAACAGTCTAAAAAAACAATTGATTTTATGGCGGTACATATACTTCTTCCAAAAAGTCTGCTGTAGAATGATGTGCGGGCTGATCTGTTCAAAGAATGAAATTGATAGACTTGAATAAGGAGTATTATAAGCTAAAGATTATTCTACCTAACAGCAATAAACATCCCCTTCGTAGTCGTGTGTGTTATGAGACAGGAAGGATAGAAGCTCCTGCTTTGTTTCCTTGCTAATATTCACTATTTTGTATGCTCTTATCATGTCTCCTCTCATTCACAGCCTTTCACAGTTCCAGTCTCTTTAATCTACCTTCCTAAAACAGGTTTCTCATGTGTCTAATAATTTTTAGTGCCCTGCTCTGAGCCCTGCCTAATTCTGCAATATCCTTTGTAGAAAGGTGTGTGCAGGGTACAGTAGTCCAATGCCAGATGAGATCCTACCATGCATGTGTACTCCCTACCATAACACAAAAAGCAGAACTTGTTTTCAACTGTCAAGGTTACGGAAATTTCATGAAAGGCCTAACTTTTTGTAATAACCTTGGCAGAAATAATATTGAGTTTCTTATGTTCTGTTTATGGAAGAAACCTCCAAAACTCCAATATGATTTTATTTTGCACAGCAATCTTGATGCCAGCTCTATCTGGAAATGCTTTATCTAATATAAGTCAGAACAAAAGGATTCCATAATAAATAACTGCAGTGAGAAATAGCAGCTAAGGATAGATCTGGAAGGATATTTAGACCTCACATTCCCATATAGCCCAAGAGAAAACTTCTGTTGCTTAAGGCTGCTGTAAGAGTGTGTCCTCATAACAGTTCAGTTGGGATGTGTGCTTTAAATTGAGTTTCCTGTTGGTCCCTGTTTACCACAGTTTGGTTCTCATAGAATCGTAGAATCATAGAAAGGCTTGGGTTGGAAGGGACCTCAGAGATCATCTAGATCCAACCCCCCTGCTTGAGAGCATTAGGCCACCAAACAGTGCCTGCAGTCAGACTGGAGTCACACCTTGTCTTCAGGTTCATCCCAAAGCAGATGTCCCGCACTTCCCCAGCCACAGCTCTGTCTGCATGGAGATCAGGCATGAGTAAATCCTACATGGAACCTGTGGCTTGTCATCAAGCCCAGAACTTTCCTGCAGCAGCACATGTTGGTACGAAGCAGTTTGGAGAATATGGGGGAAATAAAAGCAAAATGGGATCATATATTTTTTGCGCCCAGTCAGGTTCTTGTCCCTTTGTCAGACTGAGAAGTCGAAAGGGAAAATGCAGAATGAAGATCTGAGAGGGAAAGAGGAGGCAAAATACCGAGGCAAAATACTTGAGCATGGTAGTAACAGGACAAGTAGGACAGAGACTATTCTGCTTCCCTACACACCCCATTGATTAGCAACCCAGAAAAACTCATTAGTGCTGTATCTTTTTCTCCAGACACGGAGGGCAACAGAAATACAATCTTCTGTTTGCAAAGCAAAAAGCATCAGAGGATAAAGATAGGGCACATATGGGAGCATCTGCTCTTCCTAAAAGATAAGCATGCAATAGGATGGGAACTATGACAGAATCACAGGCATCAATTTACCATTCATGTAGTGGGGAGGAATTAGGATTAAAAAACAAAGCGGAAGAGGTTGAAGTTAAAAATTTCTATGGGAATGAGGGTGCAACTTGTTCCAATACCTCAGGGAAAAAAATATAAAAATGAAAAAAATCCCTGCATCTTTATTTGTTTTAGCTAATATTTCAACTAAATAATTCTGATGATTTCAGTGATCCTCACCACCAGCAGCCAAAACTGGGAGCAATACAAAGTGACAACAAGATGAGCAGGTCCATCTGCATGAGAAGAAAGAAAAATCTTACATGTGAAGACAGATATAGAATCATAAAATCGTAGAATCATAGAATGGCTTGGGTTGGAAGGGACCTCAAAGATCAACTAGTTCCAACGCCCCTGCCGTGGACAGGGCTGTGGGTGCTAACCATCAAGCTCACTAGATCAAACTGCCCAGGAACCCATCCAGCCTGGCCTTGAACACAGCCAGGGATGGGGCAGCCACAGCTTCTCTGGGCAGCCTGTGCCAGCGCCTCACCACTCTATCAGGGAAGAATTTCTTCCTGATGTCCAACCTAAACCTCCCCTCTTTCAGTTTTAGCCCATTACCCCATGTCCTACCATTATCCACCTGTGTGAAAAGTCGGTCCCCCTCCCGCCTGTAAGCTCCTTGCAACTATTGGAAGGCCGCAATGAGGTCTCCCCAGAGCCTTCTCTTTTCCAAGCTAAACAGTCCCAACTCCCTCATACCTTTCCTCATAGGAGAGGTGCTCCAGCCCTCTGATCATTTATATATCATATATATATTATAAAAGTAAAATCAGAATAAATATATATATTTAGGGAATAAACTCACACCTGATAAATAGAAATATTTATAGTACATAAACATACTGTACCAGTGTATCATAAATATGGATAATATAGCTAAAGGCATATTGATATTTCCAGTTCCAACCAGTGAGACTCTGGGCCATCCACTCAGAAAATGGGCAGGGTACTCAGTTCAGGCAGGCATGTCAGGCAGTCTCCTAAGGGATATAATGTCTGCATAAAATGAGTGGGTTTTTTTTGGTTCCTTTGTTTTTGCCAGAATTTTCTGTACTGCAGTGCTTGGAGCATTTACCCAAACCCTTTGTATGCACAAAGTGGGGGCAGTGGTAAGAAACCACAGGAAAATACTCCAGAGGTGTTTTGCCCTGAAATGGCATACAGAAAACAGACAACAAGATTTGCGCTTTACAGTCTGGATCCAATTCTGAAAATCAGGTTCTAAAGGATGAGTACACAAAACAAATATCCTTAGTTCCCCATCATCCTAGACTATGAGGACTGCTAGCAGGCTTTGAGTCGAGCTTAACATGCCATCCCCAGCCACACATTTGCTGTACGAGACTGTCTGGAAGGTACTGTGTGACTTCCACGGTCAGTGGCACGGGATCTGAAGCAGGTGGCAGGGCAAAGGAGGACCACCAGTCACCGTCATTATTGTAATAGATGCAGTTGGGAGAATGAATTTCCACAGAGGCCTTTTCTTGCTTAGTTGTCATCTTTCACTTTTGAATAAGGCTCTAATTCTGATAAAACCAAATTGCTGTGGTTATCTCACCACTACTCTGGGCTCAGGAGAAAAGGGTGCAATCCACTTTTGGCCAGAACACTGTAAACAGGGAGGGAAAAGTCCACACTGACCTCCAACGCATTTAATCTAAGCCACTTCATAAGGGCTTGTTCTCACCCAAAAGTCAAATCCAGCTTCCCACTTCACTGAAATGCCCTGTAGCCTAAGCCCAGAGTACATTGGTTTCAAGGCTGTCCTGTGGATGAGCTGCAGCCCCTGCAGAGCATCCCAAGAAGCCAGACTTCCCAGGATAAGTCTGGGAGCTCTGACAAGTTGAAGCAAGTGTCGTGGATGAGTGAACACTAAAACAAGAGAGGAGAGTAGGATTTATTGTGTGCTCTTATCTCTCAACAGATCCATGTCATGCCAGTCTAAAATTCAGTCTTATCTTTGAAGTTTCATAAGAATAAAAAGGGCACACGTGCTGTATAACATATTGATTCTGTCCTTCTTAGTATATTGGAACGCCTGGATTTATGTAAAATTTGGACACAAAATGATGAGGATTTGGCTAACATTCCACACGGGATGAATTTCTCTTCACTCACATAAATCCTAAATGATAGGTTTTTACAGGATGGAATGTAGGTTTCAGAGTGTGAGGCTATAGTCCCCCTGCTTTCTAGCTCAAATGCTTCCAGCCCAGTGCTTGACAGGTGAAAGCAAGGTACAGAGCATGCACCCTGCTCTTTCCCTGGGACCAGAGCTGAGGGCATACCACCTGCTTTAGTTGGAATGGGAATCCCACCTCACCTAGAACAGGCACTGCAAACCCTTTTTCTTGCACTGTTCTAAGAGAGAGACTGCAAAAATATTTGCTTTTTCTTTTTATGTGGAAGTAGCTAACAACAAACTTGATCTGCTTGCATCTTTTTTTAAGGACTGAGGACAGTCTGCAGATGCCTAGAATCATGGAATCATTTTGGTTGGAAGAGACCTTCAAGACCTTCAAGTCCACCTGCACCACAGAGTGGGTTATTGCATAAGGGTCACCAGCTGGCACACTGGCCCTTTGTCATGGTTGAAAACAGAGTTAAGGAAGAAAATGGAAGTATTCCATAGCATATACATCACGGTACACTGCTCTCTGCGGGCACTGCGGTGCGCGGCGCCGCGCCTGGCTGCCGTGGGGCTGCAGACCACAGCGCGGGCAGTGGCTGGGGCCGCCCCTGGT
>VXAV01002795.1:75492-91952 GCA_013399715.1 Alectura lathami | reverse complement strand
TTTTTTTTTTTTTTTTTTTTTTTTTTCTTTAACCATCAAAATAAATGCAGGTTTTGTCCTGCAGTCGTTTCGCTTCCTATTTTCAGAAATTTGCGTATATCTCTAGTAGTACATTTGGGGCTGGGAGAAGGGAATTTTTTAATAGGATGTGTTTTCTGGATGTAATGAAACAGCAAAGAAAGAAGTGACTTTTTTTGTGTGTGTCAAAATACAGAGGGACGTGAAAATCACTAGCCAGGTTAGCTGCTGTGCAGTGCCTCTGCATTTCTGCTGTACCTGCATTTAGCAGCAGAACAAAAACTGAACAAAAGTTCAAAAAAGCTTTCATGTTCCTAGAGTGTTGGGGATCTTTTGTTTTTAATTGGAGAGTGAATATTTCAAAGCATAAATATTTCGCAGAGAACGGCATATCCTGTTGTGGTAGGGAATATGATTATAGGAATCTGTAGTTAAAAGCTTCCAACAACCAGAAGTGCATTAAGATTTGCTGGGTGGGATGCTGCAGCCACTTGCTGTCTGTGATCTGAGACTGGCATGGCAGTTCACGTTGATCTGAGATGGGCTTGCAGCCGAATAATGAGCTGATTTGGCCAAAAAAACTTTTTTTTTTTTTCTTTTTTCCTTTTTGCCATGCTGATTTCTGGCCAGCCCAGCCCTTGAGCTGCCTCTGCAGCCGTGCTGGATCGGGTCGCTGCCCTCAGACCGTGTCCTCACCCTCCTCCTGAAGCAGAACCATTGCATCTGCTGTCCCTAAGCAGAGAGCTGTCCCCTGCTCTCCCAGGGCTGTGTCTCAGTCCCTGCCCTGGGGGCTGTGGGGCAGCTTTGGGGTCTGCAGGAGGGGCGGCAGCAGCAGGAGGAGCTGGTTCAGGCCCAACAAAATGTAGCGCAGGCTAAAGCAGCTTTAGAGCGCACAGCAAATCCTGAAAACATGAGAAATTAGTTTCGTATTTCACCTAAATAAATGAGCACATTTTGTCTTTTAAATGGGGCTGATAAGCTACAGCTTTGGGTGTGTGCAGGAGGGGCTGGAGGAGAGCCTGGGCCCCACGGGGGTTTGTTGCTTTTCAGCAGCATCTCAAAAGCTTTATTGACCAGCTCTGAAGGTTTTATTCCCTGAGTTTCTCTCCCTGCAAAAACTAAATCAGGCCAGACTGCTTTTCCCTTTGTCAGAGAACCAGTGTTCCCTCTGTGGCTGCCTTTCAGATGGAATCCTGTGTTTGAGACTATTGACAAAAGGCAAAACTGTAGGTTGCTTTTTCTGGTAAATCTTAAATCTGTTGTAGCAAGAGGTACAGGAGAAAAACTATTTTCATGTATCTGTGGGCCTGACAGTTCATATTTACTATTTTGATGATCTTGTTGGCGTGGACGTTAACCCCAAATCAAGCACTATCCTTTGGGAGATTCAGGTAAGAGGCTGCATGCAAAATCCAGACACGACTTCGCTCTGCAATGTGCAGCCAAGGCAGCAGCCCATGCCATCGCTGCAGCGGCCGCATCAGCTGGTGACTGTGGGGATGGTGTCGGCGTTGCAGGGTCAGAACGTCTGGGACTCTCCTCAGCCACGCTCCCTACCTCCTCTGTGTCCTTTCTGGCCTCAGAGCTGGCTATGGTTCCTGAAATGTTCCAAGTATTAATTTTTATTTTATTCATCTCTTAAATTTTTTAATAGTTAACCTTTAAATCTGAACTTCCTTTATCTCTTTCTGCCCTTGGGATAAATCTCCCTCTCTCTGCTTGTGTGAGTTATGTATTTATTTTGCCTTTTATTTTTCTTTGTGTATTCCTTTGCTGGTTTCATTGAAGCTTTAAAGTCCAACACTGAAAAGGCACCAAACAAAGTTCTGGATTCCAGCTCCAGTAGTTTCAAGAACCACGTAATCTGTTCTGCTGCTTTCAGTTTTGTTTCATGCAGCAAATTTTCCCATAACCTTGCCATTTATTTTTTTTTGTTTTGGCTTGGGAGCACTGAAAATTGTTATTGGCATTATCCTGATTATTGACACCAGTCTGCAACCATTCTGCATCAAAGAAAAAAGAGCCAGAGGTTACAGTTCAGTTTTCTTCTTGTCCACCTTCATCTGTGTTTGCTCTTGTTCTTCCACTTATAGGCCTGTGCCTCCCGTGCTGAAGTTGCCTTAGGCCACGGGGTAGCTTTTAAAAGTCCTTGTGGGGTTGAAAGCTGTGTTATAACAGAAGCTGGTTTGCAGCAGAGCTGCAGAAATGAAAGTTCATGAGAAGCTTGTGAAGAGCTGCAGAACTCCTGGGAATCGGCAGCGATGCCCTGAGCTGCGCTTCCCATCGCTGTGCTGGGGGCACCTGCTGCACGGGTTGGGGGTGCTGGTGCTGGCTTCCTGGGGCAGCAGGAGCAGGAGGTGCAGCACAACTGCTGAGGCTCTGGCAGCCTTTCCAAGGGGCTGTCTCGAGCTCTGTTTGGAGAATGGTCGGTGGCAATGGGTGCAGCCGCTGTTGGGAGGCTGAGGGAGGCGGCGGGCCATCAGCGTCTGCTAGAAGAGCATCTGTCAGTTGTGAGAAGTGAGAATATTAGGAAAAAAAACATGAATTAGAAGGGTTTTGTTCATGTACACGATTACCGGGAACATTAATTGCAGGGAAATTGTAGAGGCTCAGCAATGTGAAGATGCAGCAAGGATGGCCTGATGGCTGGTGCTGAGTTTGGAGAGACCTTGGCGCGGCGTTAAACAGTGGAATTTTCGTAACTTCTTCTTTCCCTGAATTAATCTCTCTAAGTACTGTCAGAGACTAAATCCCTGTCTGAAGTACAAAAGTAATTCCGTTCAACTCTGAAGCTGGGGCAGCGCGTGCGCGGTTAGGCTGCACAGCGTCCCCCCCCGCCCCGGCAAAGCCTAAAATGAGGAGCTGAGTGACGCGGTCACAGGTTCTTAGTTGGCTTTGTGCTAGGGCTTTGAGCTTCCCCCAGGCTTTCTGTTTATATACTTGTTTTTCCAGGCTCTTTTTCTTGATTTTTGTGAGTGGCCATGTTTCCTGGGCAGACAGGTAACATGTGCTGAAGAACAGCTGGACATGCCAACGCGGGCTCATCCCTCCTTCCATCATTGCTAGGGAAAAGCAAAGGCCAGCTGCTGCCTGCATCCCACAGCAGATGCAGCCTCAGGGACTCTGGCATGCTGTGGCTCTCCAGCTGTGCACGGTGCCATTTGTCTGTTAAGCTGTTTGTTAAACTGCAGAGAAATGTGGAGGGACAAAACTCTTCATCTGATAGAAATGTTTCATTTCACTCAGTTTTATTAGGGTTTAGTGGACTGTGAGGCCGCTGGCCTGATTACAGGACTAATGCAGTGGCCGTGGTGCTGCCAGGGCTCTCAGTTTAGTTTAGATGTTTCCCTCATGTTGTCTGTGGGTTAGTGCACAGCTGTGACACCTCTGAAATGGAGAGGAGGTGGGAAAAAAAGAAATCATGAAAGCTTAATTACAGCAGATGCGTGTTAGAAGACATTTGACAGTGCCTGCCCACTGGTGCAAGGTGGTGGTGTCTGCAGAGCTCTGGGGAACCCAGAGGGATTTGCGCTACCCAGCTGATGTGCACTGCCCACGGGTGTGGGAGTGAAAGGTACTGTTACAAAGAAAATGTGGTCAAAGCTCTTTAGAATCTGACTTAGTTGAATTTGTTGTGACCCTAGAAAGTCGCTTATGCTCTGTGTTTGCACTGAGGTGGGCAAAAGATCTAAGACTGAGTTGTGGTCCACAAGTGAAGGAGACGCACACGTGTTTACAGCAGATCCTATATCCAGATTTAGGATTTCCTTTCTGGGCAGGTGAACGGAATGTGCCATACATTATGGCAAATGTTAAACCTGCTGTAGTTTCAACTCAAAAGGGAGAGAAAGCATTAATAATATTCTTCTGATATTAAAAATATATATGTGTATAGTGATTGGTACCATTCATGTGCATTTGTTAATGCCTGGGCCCCTGTACTCTGCTTTGGAGGGAAGTTTGGATTTATGGGGAAGCAACTGCACAGTCCTCCATAGCCCTGCTGCAAACTGGCTGCAGACATGGTGCCTTTTGTTTTATATCCATGACACCGTACACGGGGTCACTGGCTGTTGGTTTTGTAGTTGTTCTTCTGCCCCCGTGACAGCTTTGGGACTGGCCATAGCAATGCTTCCAACGTGTTTGCTGTAGAATCTGAGTGTGACCCTGAGCTGCATGTGAGTAACATTAATATGAATTCTTGAATGTATTTACCTTTGAAATGTTTTTTTTTCTCTTTTTAGGCTATGAATTCAGTGTTTAAGACTATTCTAGACTTGACATATCCAATAACCTCTATGTTTTCCGGAGCAGCTTTTAACAACAGCATCAGCAACGTCTTCAAAGATAAACAGATAGAGGTAGGTGGCTCACCCACCTTACATACACGTGTGCACGGTTTCACTGTGTTCTGTTGTCACAAATGTCTGCCTTCCTTTCCAGTACTAGATACAGGGCTGTGGGATGCTTGAACACATGCTAAAACTAGGAACGCAATGTTACGCGGATGCAGAGGATGTTCGTTCATTTGGGTGGATTTAGAGAAATACAGGTGGAGTAAATCAGCTGCTTCTGTTTGACAAAGGGATCCACACTGTGCAGGAAAACCAGCTCTGTCCCGGCTCAGACCTGGACAGACAGAACAGCTTTTTGGGTGTTGTTTTTCTGAAGACTGAGTGTTTACGAACAGCCTATTGAAGACTGAGAGAACGTGGAAGTTTTCTGTCTCCTGCTTTGCATGTGGTGGCTGTTTGTAACCTGTGCGGTCTGACCGAGCTGACAGCCACGTGCAGCACCCCACCTGTCCCCTGCTCCCCAGCAGCAGCAGTTCATAAATTCTCAGTGGTTGTCTTTCTAGGTCACCAGGCCTAGAGAGGGTTTGGGTAGGCTGGCAGTCTTACCTCATTTGCAGTTTTAACCACATTATTCCTGTGTTTGGAATCCTTGTGATGAAAGGTTCATAAATATATTTAAAATACAGTGACAATTTGCTGCATAATCTAAAACATTCCCTACTTAAATGCAAGGATGAAAGTAAGTGATTAATCATCACATGTGGCTTAAAATAGCATTGTGCTGTGCACAGTGGATGCTGCTGGGAACGAGCAGGTTTTAGAGCGCTGAGTCCTGAGGCTGGCGTTGTTTCTGTGCTGTTGTTTGGATGGCAGCAGCCATCCTGCCGGTCCTCCAGCCGTGCGTGTCCCTTCCTGAAGCACTCCAGCTTCTATATTTAGTTTCAGCAGCACCTGATAGGAAAACATGATTGTTGGGTGCCTCCAGCAGCTCCTTTCTGCTGGATGTGGCGCAGCTGAGGAGCTGCCTGAGGCACAGCGTCGAGGCCTTCGAGGCTGAGTGCTGGCCTCCCCAAGTAACCTGGGGTGAGCTATGGTGTGTGCAGTGTGAGCTGTGGGACAGCACAGAGGAGAGCCTGGAGGAGAGGAGAATGACACAGTGGAGCGGAGTGTCCTCTGACCTTGGCTGTCCCTTGCTTCCCCTGGTTTACTGTCATCACTGCCTTTGATTTCAGCAGTCAGTTTATTACACCTGCCTTTAAGGTGCACTAATTTTTTTCCTACATTATGATTTTTATGTATTATGCTGTCATTGCATGATCCATCCTAACCTTGTGGTCACAGGGAGGAAAGTTTGTCCAAGAGAAATCCAGCTCTGAGGCATAACAGCATCATCTCGTGTGCAGTGTCACAGGCCAGGCCCTCCAGGCTGTGACTGAGGATGTCTTTGAGCTGGAAAACTTCTGTCGGATAAACAAGGAGAAGTGTTGTGTGGCTCTGTGAGGAAGGAGGCATTTCCCTCTTCACTGCAATTCATGCTGTCAGTGCTGGTTGGCCAGGCATGTCAGTGGGAGGAAACTGAACTCTGCCTGAGCGCACAGGGTAGCGTACAAAATGGCAAGAGCTAAAGTAAGAACACAGTCCTTCAAGGTTTAATGCTCCTTAAAGAATTATTTTAAGGTGTCCAGGCCTCAAATTTCTGCAGTTGGAGTGTTTTTAGAGCAGGGTGGGTAGCAGTGTTTCCAACTAGTAAGAGCTGACTATAGCCTTACCAAGGTTCTGTTTGGTGCTAGGCTGCTGCTGCTCCATCGTGGCTGTGTCGCTGAACACAGCAGAACCTGAGAACTGTGGCTGGGCTGGGCACTGGCCCGTGTGCCTCTGTAAAAGCTTAAAACTAAGAACTGGAGCAGCTGCTGCTTTTTGCTTGCCCTGGCTGTGACATGGCACTCTGCACATGTGCCCCCATCCCTGCTCCACATCACAGCGGGGCGGTGTAACCCCTCCTGTTGAGCTGTTCTTTCTGTCATTGAAAGGGAGGCTTCCGCTTTCTCCTGAACTTGCCCTCTCAGCTCCTGTCACATAGATGTCTTCTGATCCCAGCAGAGCTGTCTGTGGGGTAGCCCTGGTGGCAGCAGCCCTGTGTTGCTGCTACAGATGACAGCCAAAAGGTCCGGGAGGAGAAACCAGCCCTTGCAGGCTGTGTCAGGAAAGCTCAGAAATCCAGGCAGGGCCCTTGAAAGCTGGTTCCAAAAATACAGCTACTGTTCCTCTGAAACTGCCCATCCAAGTGGAGGGAGGACAGACTTCCAGTAAGAGACTGTCTGACTACTGCAGGAGGATGCCATTTGATCCTCATCTGCCAGTAAAATGTAGTTCAGAAGCCTGGAGTCCGCCCGGGCAGGATGCTCTTGCAGGTCATCTCAGCGGGAGATGTGAGGAACCAGAAAAAAGACTTCTCTGTCTTGTTTTGGACTTGAATAGTGCTCTCTTTCCAAAACAAAGGAAGCTGAGAAATGCCATCTTCGTGACTGTGTGATAGGTCCCGGGTTAGTTTCCTTCGTGCACTTGCGTGAATATGAAAGGAAGCACAACATAGGCTTCTTTCCCTGTTCCTGTATTTCTGCTTGAAATGTGGTGGGTGCACTGAGATCTGTGATGATCAGAGTAGCTTTATCTGCAGAGGCACCCCTAATGCTCCTGTAGTCACGCTTTATTCATCCGCCCTCCCGTGGCATTTGCACCAGATGGGTTGGAATGCTTGTGCAGCATCTGTTAGTCCTCCCAGTTCCACCATTTTTGCCGAGATTGAACTCACTAAGAGAAGGGGAAATGAGAACAACAGAACTCCTTGCTCTTTGGTTTTCCCAGCAGTGGGATGTGAGTAGGGCACTGAAACAAATGAGAGCTCCCCCGCCAGGAACAGGGCGTGTTGGCTGTGTCCAGCCCCTGTTGAATAAACTTGCAGGGACGTGGCTGGGCCATGCTCTCTGTGCATTATCCTGTTTGTAGGTAGGTTATGAACCACCCTCCTCACTGCTATTTTACCCTTGAGCAGCTTCTGGGGGCTTCTTGGAGATCAGGGTGTTCCTGTAAGCAATGCTGCAAGGCTGTGTGCTGCCTCTGACTGCAGGCAGCTTTGGGTCTCAGCAGCACTGCTCTGCGCCTCCTGCTGAACGACCCCGGCGTCCTCACCGTACAGCACAACTTGGGTGCCATTAGCCTGGAACAACGCTGCCCAAACAGGGCCAAGGCTCCTGTTCTTGACCTCTTTTTGTCTTGGTATTTGGCTCTGGTCTTTCAAGAAGTGAAGCAAAGGGGAAAGTAAAAAATCCTTGTTCCAGGAGACTGAGATCCTTAGGTGAATGTTATCATCAGACCCCCATCCTTGATCTAAAAGAACGCCAGATGTCAGAAGAGAAAAACTAGTTTGAGTGGTGAGGTTTCTGTGATGCTCTGTACGATGTACCGTCTTCTGGAACAAATACTTCTTGCTATCAAAAAGTAATAACAATGTTTTCTGCCTTGGTTCTGCATGAGGCATTTGCATAAGAAACAAATTCATGAGCTTAAACACAAGGCTGGTGGATTCTTCTCCAGGCATTTGTCTACAGCTCTGTACAAATGTCACTGTGGCTTCTCTGTTGGTCACAGGTTTTAGTTTCAGTGCCCGGTTACAGATTCAGTGAAATGAGGCCCTCCTCTGTTGCAGGATCTGTGGATTCCGTACTTCACCATCACAACCGACATCACTGCCTCGGCAATGAGAGTCCACACTGACGGTAAGCGCACAGGCGGCTTCTGCAGCACGTCTTCAGCGGTGACGGCAGACTGCAGCATCACCCCCTGCTCCTGCAGTTTTCAGCCCCTTCGGATCTGCCTTTCTCCGCCCTCTGTTACTTGCTGAGCACCAGACTGTGGTTGTGCACGTGCCAAGGAACAGAGCTGTGGGGAAGAAATTAACGGAGGTGCTGAGTTCACTGTTTAGGGAGCAAATGGGTCCACTGGCACCATTCTGTTTCCTTAAAACATTCTGTGAAGCGCAGGTGTATGAGCCGTAAATCAGGAGTAATGCAACCAAAACATTTTAAGATTCAAATCCCCCATAAATGAAGACATATTCCCAATAAAGAGACTCCTGTGCCTGAAGCAGAAGCCGGGTTAGGTTGTCGTTTGTGTCCAGTCCCCTTTATTTCTCTGGTGGAAATCTGTAATTCAGTTTACAGTGACTGAACAGGGGAGAAAGATCTGAGCTGTCTGCTCTGCTGTCGGGACGTGGTGGCAGCCCTGTGGGATATTTCTTTAGCTTTTGTCTGGCTATTTAGGGTAATGGTGCAGTGAATCAGGCATCAGAGAAGGCAGCGCAAGCCTTCCAGGTGCCCCAGACGTTTCTGTGGGCAGAGGAGCCTTGGCCACCCTGTCCCTGACGTTTTGCCTTTTGAGCTGGCTGTCCGTCCGCGAGGCTGTCCCCTCCTGCAGCCAGGCATGGGGCACAGGGCCATCAAACTGGGCTGACACCGGAGCTCTGTTGCCTTGGAGCACCCAAAGGACTAACCTTTCTTAGAGGTTGTGTTGCAGCTGCACAGCAGGCTCAGCCGATGCCAACGATGAAGCTCCCCCCACTCATCTATTTGTCTCTGCTTCCTGCGAACGCCGGTGGTAGAACCTGTGAGCAGGAATGATCTGATCAGAGTGGATTCAGGCAAAAGACCTCTCCCGAAATGTGAAGTTTTGGGAATGCAGTGTGAGGAGTGGACAGGGGGGTGCGGAGGGTGGCTTGAGTTGGAAAGGGCCGAGCAGGAGCAGCCAGACCGGGATCACAAGCTGCCACAGAGCTGCCGTACCGCGCTCACACAGCGCTGCAGCTGCCAAGCAGGCTGCCGGCGTGCACAGAGCAGCACAGGTCAGCGTTTGTCTCACGCAGAAGTTCCAGTTCATCTAAAGCTGCCACTAATAAAAACCAAGGCTGCCAGTATTGACCTGTGCTAAGCAGTAGGAGTGCTCAGGTCATAGTTAAAACAAGAACCATTATATATTTTTCAATTCCCAGTTTGCTGGGAGGAGTTGCTTGTTTGAAACACCAAGCAGTTAATTGCTGAGAAGTGAGCCAACGCTGCAGTTCTTGTTTATTTCTGGGATTGTAAAGATGTGCTTCTCAGACTCCCAGCATCTTTGGACCTGTAGAAGTGTCATCGAGTTCAGCAAATGTTACAAAGAGAAGTCAGTAAATAAGAGCCTCCAAGCAGAATGTCTTACGGGAAACAGATCCAGTCACTTTCCGGTTGATTAAAGCTTTGTTTCTAACACCTCAGGAGATGATAACTTTCTTCTTTACAGCACTGTTAACAGAAATGTCCTCAGAAAAGATAAGATCTAAACCAGTGCGAGTACCTGGTGGCGAGGTGAAAGCATTTGCTTCTTGCTGAGCAGGGGAAGCAGAATACCGGGCTTCTGCACTCAGTGCTGTTCGTGTTCAGCTCCTGCTGGAAGTCTGTTTTCTGTGCATCTTTGTAGAACATAATGGCTTTGGCTGCACTTCAGTCTGCTTATTCTTTCTGTTCCTTTGTCTCCTGAGAAGCCTTTTCCTTTCCTCACCGGTGCAAGCTCAAAGCACTGAGGATGATCCCTGCAGTCTGGCAGTTGCTGAAATCTCCTTACAGGTGATGAATGTGAAGCACGTGCTTAGCACCATGCTCCTGAGGCCTTTGCCTGACTGTAGGTCTGAGTGGCCTTTTTTCTTTTTTTTTTCCTAGCTGGGATTATGATATAGAAAATAATAAACTGCTGTAAAAACTTCCTGATAGCATTCTCAGGAGGACCCCTACCTCCCGCTTCTTTCAATGAGCGTGAATGCCTGCCCTGTCTCTGCGGCAGTACCCTAATGCTGTCCCATCCCTTTCCCCCCTGCAGGCTCTCTGTGGAGGTACATCCGTG
Source organism: Alectura lathami (assembly GCA_013399715.1). Classification (NCBI taxonomy): domain Eukaryota; kingdom Metazoa; phylum Chordata; class Aves; order Galliformes; family Megapodiidae; genus Alectura; species Alectura lathami. The sequence continues at coordinate 81,711 of VXAV01002795.1, read as the reverse complement.
CCAGCATGTCTCTCTCCTGGTACGTGCCGCCGCTCTGCGACCCCAAGGATGGGCACCTCCTGATGGATGGAGGCTACATCAACAACCTTCCTGGTAGGTGTGCGGGTCAGCTGAGGACATGTCTTGCCAAGCAGCCTGCGGAACTTTGCCCTCCTGATTTCTTTCCAAAAAAAGACCCAAGGATAAACTTTGCAGACACCTTTAATCTCGTGATAGTTACCAGGAGTCATTGTTCTCGGTTTCCTAGGTGTTTGCTTTACCATGGCTTTATTAAGGCTGTGCTTCATGAACTGTTTCCTAATATTCCGATTCCAAAAATATAATTCCAAGCTAATTTTGGATTGATTTCAGTGCTCATTGAAAGGAGAGAGCAGAAATTAAGCTGCCAGGATAAGCTCTATCTTTGTGTTTCTTTTCAAAAAGTATCACTGGAATGGCAAATAATTCCAAGAAAGCAAGAGAATTAATTGTTCACCCTGGTGGCCGTGTTAGCAGAACAGGCTGCATCGGAGCGCTCGCTAGGGGATTGCTGGCAGTGAATGGTGGCTGGTATTGAGAACAGCCCGGTGAAATGAGCTTCCTTTATTGTCCAGCTGTGAGTTCTAACTGTAATGCAGCCACAGAACTGAAGCAGTGAGCACTGAGTGGCTTTGTTAAATCAGGTGCCTGTTCTTGAGAGCAAGTCTGCCAGTGCCCCTCCTTCCGGGGCCGGGAGGATGTACGAGCTGAGGAGGGTGGGCAGCCTTGTGCCAGTGGGGGGCTCCTGTGCCAGCTGTCAGCCCTGTCCTTCCAGCCCTGGGGGCACAGGGCTGAGCTGCGTGCCCAGAGCCTGATGGGTGCAGCCGGTCCTGGCGTGGGGCACAGGTGGTGTCGTGGTGTACGAAGGCTGATGTGGAGCAAGGGCTGAACCCAAACGGGACCAAGGGGTGCGAGTTCACCTGTGCGCCTTTGGGATGCGTCTTACGGTGGGGCTGCTGTCGTGGTCAGGGAGCACTGGAAGGGGGTGGGTCAGGAAAGTGGCCAAGGCAGGGCAGAGGTATGGTGTCACTGCAGGCTGTGTACAGACAGGAGGAAGTCCAAGTTAGAGACCGCATCTGAGCATCTTCTGTCTTTTACGTGTTCAAGACTTACCCAAACTATATTTTCTTATCAGTGCTGTGTTTGCCTAAAAAAAAAAAAACACACAAATAGAAATAACACAAAATAAATCCCCAAAATCTGCATTCGACACTTGCTGTGTGTGCCTGTAAGCAAAAGCATGAATTGCAAACTGAGACACTGCTTCCACCGGTACACATTGGAGAGTGCATGGAGCGTGCATGCAGGTGACACTGGGTGGAAAATATACCGCAGACTGAGCCAGCCCAGTAATGTAAATCCAAGTTGCAGTACAGATCCGATATAAATTCATATCTAAATTAAGCATCTAAATTGGCTCCTCAGAGCTGTGGTTTTCCTACGCATAACTATCCTGGAAATTGCAACTATCTTGGACTATGGGGGTGTGGAGGAAATATAAATTCCTTCTGTAAGGTGTGTGTCTTCTCTTCCCTCCTTTTGGCACTTTGCTAAATCCTTGCCCGTATGCAGAGGCTGCAGCTAGTCCTCTCTCTACTGACCTTCAAGTGGCAAGCGTTGCCTCGTTTCTCTCCCACCTCAAATATGAATCTTCCTCTTGGATCCAATGGCTTTTTGTAGCCCGAAATCCTCCCAGCCTCTCCTTGCTCAGACCAGAGCTCTGAGACACCAGAGCTGACACCACTGCTGGAGTGTTCTGATGTGACCTTCTTTCCCACTAGCTGATGTTGCAAAGTCCATGGGTGCTAAGGTGGTGATAGCCATCGATGTGGGGAGCCGGGATGAGACCAACCTCACCAACTACGGCGACTGCCTGTCCGGCTGGTGGCTGCTCTGGAAGAGGTGGAATCCACTGGCTGAGAAAGTCAAGGTACTGCACGCTGTACTGCAATCACAGCTAGCGTTATGTGCAGAGCAGGAAGCTTTCCCTTGGTTATTCAGAGACAAGCCTGTGAACAGAGCAAATCGTTTCCTGGGTTTGAGCTCGGACTCCAGGATGAAAAAAGCTGGGCAGTGCCCTGACGCCACGGGAGATGGAGTGTCATGGGAGGGAGGGTGGAGTGTGGGCTGCAGAAGGTGGTGGCACTGTCCGAGCACAGAAACCTCTTCTTGTAGGTGCAGGTAGTTTCAATAAAGTCAAAATTTACGTATTTTTACCATTAAAAGTAGTAAATTTGTCCAGCTCAGTGTTTCTGTCCTCGTGTCTCTGAACTGCTGACTAGGGGGTTTTAGTACTAGGCAGCCATTAACTTTACAGCTACTGCGCATACACACCAGGCTGCAGAGTATGATTTTTTTTTTCTTTTTTTCTTGTTGCATGCAGTCAGGCCAACTATTACATATTCTTCCGCATTTCCTAAATTATCTGGCTCTGCAGCACTCCCCCAAGGGAATGCTGGTTTCTCTTCTCCCAGCTGCAATTAACAGGTTCCCCTGTTGCAATTGGCAATAAAATACTTGCTTCCCAAAGTTGAGGAAAATACCGCAGACTGTGGGCACTGCGCTGTAATCTCCAGTTGTTCCTCTGTACTAACTCCCTTCCCTGAAGAGGCCTCGTCTCCCTGCGAGGCACCCCAGCATCCCTTCTGGAGCTCGTGCAGCTGCTGAGTGCCCTGCTTGGTCTTGGTGGAGCTGACCGTGCCGCTCCCAGCCTGTAGTGGGAATGTTTGGCTGGGGAAATGGAAGACCTTGACTAAATATTACAGCTCCCTTCCTTTCTTTAAATCTGTGAAACACTGGAACAAGTTGTCCAGAGGGGCTGAGGAGTCTTAGTTTGTGGAGATGCACCAAAACCCAGCTGACCCTGCTTGAGCAGGGGGCTTGGGCCAGACAATACCGAGAGGTCCCTGCACTGTCTGAAGTTACCGCTGTGTCTCGACATGGAAGGCTCCACTCAACCTCGCGCTGCAGCAATATGTTCGAAGGCAATCCCCTTTCTGCTGTTGGTTATGGAGACTCATTGGCTGTCCACGCTGCCTGGGAAACAGATGGAGCTGCTGATGGGTGAAGCCTTCAGCGGGCTTCTGTGTGCTTTGGGACTAAGTCTGATGGATCGCTTGCTTTCTCTCTGCTGTGAGTACAGGACATGTTCTGAAATCTCTGAATTAATCCCGCTTGGTGTCTGTCCTGGCTGGCAGGTGCTGAACATGGCAGAGATCCAGACGCGGCTGGCGTACGTGTGCTGCGTGCGGCAGCTGGAGATGGTGAAGAACAGCGAGTACTGCGAGTACATCCGGCCGCCCATCGACCGCTACGGCACCCTGGAGTTCGGGAAGTTCGACGAGATCTGTGTGAGTGCCTCCTGGGGAGGGCAGTTCCCCCACACTGCCATTCTGCAGGGGTCTGCTGATGTGTGGTGCTAATTGGAACCTCAGCAGTATGAGAGTAAGAGAATTCAGTTGGCCCAGAGTGAATAATTGACGCTAAATAGTACTGTGGAATGATATCATGGCTGTGAGATTGGGTTAACGGCAGAAATTGAGTTAGTGATTGTGTAATAACCTGGGAACGGATCGGTTCCCTCAGTGTTCAACCACAATTCTTGCTCAGCTGCTTGGTGAAATCTCTTTGGTGTCTGAGCTGCTGTGGACAGCTGTGGTTTGTCAAGTGGCGGTGTTTCTCCTCCTTGATTACGGAGCTCGTCACACGAAGGATTTGCAGAGCTCTGTGGGGAAGCTGTGAATCACTGCAGTGGAGGGCAGCATGCTAACAGATCTGACTCGGCTCACGTTTCAACACTTCTATTAATAAAACACATCACCCATGTTTCCTCCACACCTGATAGCATAGCAGGAAAATGTCAGCAGAAGGACATAGAAAGGGGAGTACCAGGTTACACATCTTTGGAGTTTAGTTCTGTTTGTTTCCATATTGGAAATCAGCATGGGGAGAACTGGCTCCAGGTGTGCAATTGAATTGTCCCAGTGACAAAATGCAGCATTCCAGACCCAAGCATTTCTGCCTGATTTCAGGGAATGATGGCAATTCTGGCTGTCTCTTGTCAAGGAAGTTATTTTACTGTCTTTTTCCATTTGTTGCTTCAGCTGTGCAAACATCTCCCACGTTCAGGTGTTTCTGCATAGTTTTGATCTTCTCCTAGTCTGGGAAAAAGAAGGAAAACAAAAGCACCAGGTTTCCTTTAAGCAGCTCTGCTTTATGGATGTGGGGAGGACCTGCAATACTCATTAGGCCGCAGGTTGATTTCTCAGTGTTGTTCCCTCGTAGTGTCTTACAAACACCAGGCCAAACCAGTAACACAATTAAGCCCTGCGGATCTGCCTTTGGGGAAGCCCCTAGGACCACAGCAGCTCTTCAGAGCCACCATCTGATTTCCCCAGGCTAAATATTTTCCCAGGTTATTTGATGTCTCAGCTTGGTCTGCCAGCAGGGGACCTAGGACTGCCCTGATGAAATAGCGCTCTTCTCTAGATACAAAGGCTTTGCCCTTCTGAAACCCTGACAGACAGGTCTGATGGATGATCGCAGGAGCAGGAAGCTGTCAGGTCATTGCTCTGTCTCTGCATATTGTGGTGTTGTCTGGCATCTTAAAATCTCTTTGGCTGGATCGGGTTGACCCGTAGATCTGTCAGACCCCTTCCCTCCTGAGCAGCCATGTCCAGCCTAGGCTGGGAAGCTGTGATAGGCTGGAAGGTGAATTCCACCCTACGTGCCTGTCCTGCTTTGAATCCTGTCCAAAAGTGCGGCCAGGCTGCTGCCAGCACCCGCAGGGGCCACACAAGTGCAGGGCTGAGCACCCACTGCAAGAGCCAGGCGCAGGACACGGGTCTCCCCACACCTGCTGCCCTGTCCTTCCAGTTTCCTTCTTAAACACCATTTCCACTGTCTGCTTAGAAAAAAAACAACAACAACAAAAAAAAAAACAGAGTAAAGCCTGGAGTAAGTGGGTTATTTTTCCAGTAGTTTGCCTGCTGGTGCCATAGTGCCACGTTACTATTCCCAGTGCGAACTGCTTGGTGCTTGTAAGGCAGTGGAACGTGGAGCTGGTGGCTCTGCTGCTGTGCACGTGCCGTCGTATCTGCTCCATGCGCTCCTGTGTGCTTGGTGCTGCCTGCCCCACTGAAAGAGGGGTTGGAGCCCAGGTGCCCTGCAGAAACTTTGCTGCACTTGACCTAAGAGAAAAAACCACAAATTTGCAGTTAGCTTCTTCCCAAGAAAGTGCCTGTGCTGGAAGGTGCGTGTGTATACGTGCAGCGCTTCTCTTGTGAGGCACTGTTCTGCGAGCAGCCTGCTTGGAGCCACTGCCGTAGGTAGTTGTCGGCAGCATTTTTCATTACAAACCGCGGGGTCAAGGGTCCCGTTAGCATTTAGACTTAAAATAGCTCCTTGTTTGCTTAATCATTCCCACTCACTGTTAGGCTGAGCAGCATGTGTAGCTACGCTGGGAAGTACCAAGAAGTGCATCCAGCCTTCAGGGTAGACCTCTGGGTTTCCAGCAGTTTTGTAGATGTGATATAATGTTTGTGGGGTTTTTTTTTCCTCCTCCTGATTCTCTTTTTTCCAGGAAGTGGGATATCAGCATGCGAAAACTGTATTTGGCGTCTGGTCCCGGAGCGGCGTCCTCGACAAGATGCTGAGGGACAGGCAGGAGACTTGCAAGTCCAAGGCTTCTGACGTAAGTATTCAGTTTAAGTGCACTATCCTGCAGGAGCTACTTGATGCCCACCAGGAGCTGGCCAGGGGTTTGAAGGAGAGCAATTGCCTCAGGTGCTTTTTGTGAGCACGCATGTTAGTAATTAAAAAGTATTTCAGGCAAGAAGAGGTGTGATCGGTTTTAAGAGACTTCCTGCCTTGAGCCATTGCCTGGTGAAGGAGGTCCTGCACCTCTGTGATCACCAGACACAGAGTGACCAACGCGTGCTCTGCCGGCGTCCCAGCGGCTTTGAGAGGTGCGTTCTCACAGCCCCAAATCCAGGGAGCAGCCTCCGTCCCAGGGTGCAGAGACCACCCCTATCCTCACCCGGCATGATGCTGGCAGAGCCCCCAGGAACCCACACAGCGCTCTTCAGGGCAGCTCTCCTGTCGTGGCTTCAGGTGACGGGCGGCGTTTGTACCCAATGCACCTTGGGCTGCCTCTCGGAGTACTGCTGGGGAGGCACAAGTCACCTTCTAAGAATGATTTCT
>VXAV01002795.1:45952-75465 GCA_013399715.1 Alectura lathami | reverse complement strand
TTTTTTGTTTAGTCTTGTGCAACAAACATCAGGTGGTGCCTGGATATTGTTCCTGCTACTAGGAACTGGTCTGCCAGGGCAGAGGCCCTCTCCCATCAGCTGTCCTGGGCTGGTCACAGAACTGCGGTCACTGGTATTGACCTCAGGCATTGCTGGCTTTCATGACGCAACTCAGTTCTCAGATGCTTCCAGAAAGCTTGAATTAAACCCTTGCCGTGGATGTGTTTTTAGCCAAGAGTTAAAGCCCTAGCAATGCCTTTGATTTCTTGTTTTGTTGCTTTTCTTCCTCGCTGCTCTGCTAGAAGAGGCATTTCAGAAGCCTCGTACTAAGGCCTGTGGTGGCGTTGAAGTACAGGGTTTCAGGCGCCTGTTCTGCCGGTTTCAGCACTCAGAGTGGCTGATGAGCGGTCTGGTGGGTGCCTGGTCATGACAAATTGCTGGCTGCACAGTGTTCCTATGTGGTTACAGTCTTTAAGTTTTCTACTTAGGAGTAGGGTGGAAATCTCTTGAGTTTACAATTTCAGGATTGAATGCAGCCTCTAGAGCTGTCCAGTAAGTCTGTGGGCTGCCTGAATTTCCAGTTGTTTTTAAGAAACAGTTACCAGCTTTTTGAGGACCTGGACACTGTATTGTAATATATTGGCTTATTATCCTTGCCTGCTTGGAGTTCCTCTGATTTAAAACCCAAGTGCTACAAAGGCTTCATGTTTTACCCAGTGATTCTTCTTTATTGTCTTTCAGAGACAGGGAAATTAGCAGTAATATTTTAAGCGACTGCCAAAATGTATCGTAGCTGTAGTAAGCTTCAGCAGGGAAAGTCAACAGAGGTGAAAAATGACATTGAGAGTTTGCAGCTCCTCCAGAGGTCGGTGGCTGAGCACTTCTGCTGGGGGGAGAAGTACCGAGGGGAGAGGAGGGGTGAGCCTTGGAGCGATGGGCAGCAGCCCAGCGGCTGGAGGCAGAGATCATTTTTCCGGATGCCCGCATCTGAGCTTGTTGCCTTTAGACCCGCATTTGTCACCAGAGAGAGGAGTGCTTGCAGGGTGTGAGTCACTTGCTGCAATGGAACTGGCTCTGCTGGGACAAGAACGGCACCCACAGCTCCCTCCCTGTGGAGGCAGCCCAGGGGCACTTGTGCCTGTTGCTGTCAGGTGAATCCCGCCAAGCTGGCGGGCAGGGCGAGCGGCTGTGGAGGAGCACGGAGGAGCTGAGCTTTGGGAGAAGTTAGCTGGTGATCAGAGCAGCCTGGGGAGTACCAAAACTCGTCAGCTTGTGGCCTGCACTGGGGAGATGACCTGGGCTAGGAGATGTTAGCATGGGCTGCAGAGGAGGGGTCCCCGTTCTGCCTCTGAGCCTGAGCTCAGGCCAGTTACGTGCTGCTGCGGGTGTGTGCTAGCAGTCGTAAGGAGAAGGCAAGGGAGAGAAAACTGTGAGTGTGTGTCAGAAATGGCTATGTCCTGCTTAATCCTCTAGCCTTTATCACCAGCTGGTAACGAGCTCCATCATCTTCACTGCTCTTAACAAATGGACCTTTCAAAGAGGACTTCTTTAAAAATTGCCCTTTGGATGGGATGCAAGCATTCAGGCTAACGTTTCAGTCACAGACACGACAGCTGTGCGCCACACAGGATTTGGAACGTTTATCATAGTCTACCCTGCTTTTTTTCTGGCACTTCAACTGCCAAACAGGTCGCGCAGTGATCGCGGACGTAGCTTGTCCCTGCATTTCTGTGTAAGCATTTTATAACGAGGCAGAAAGCACGGGTGCTGAGGCACCGCGGTCCGGTGAGCAGCGGGCGCTGCGGGACAAGCGGTGTGGTCCCCAGGCCTGGCGCTGGGTTCCAGGCCATATTCCAAGGACCTAGAAAGTCCTCTGTCTTTCCTCCAAAAATTCTGGAGATCAGTAAAAAATGATTTTTTTCATCTGACTTTTGTTTTAATAGATTTATTTCTACAACATAACAAGTACTGCAGGCTCCCACTAGGGCGTTTTGCTTTTTTTCCTTAATCCATTGGAGTCACTGAAGTCCTTTAGCTCTGCTATCTTCCAGGGATAACAGCCGATATTTTTAACTTGCCTTTCATTAGCAAAGGGTTTGATCTATGTTTTAGTTCTTTAGCTATTTCTGGAGCGTTCAACATCTTGGAGAGTTGGGCTTGGTTTCTTTTCATCTTGTTTCCATGTCGTAAGCGTTGAATTTTTACTTGATCTCCAGATATTTAAGCATTTAGATACTTCTCCTTTGCTTTCATCGTTCAGTCACTATGTATCTTCTCTTAAAATGCAAATGCTGAAGTCATGAACAACAGCAACCCTACATAAAGTTCATTTGAACAACCCTTCTTCCCCAGTGCGGAGCAGTGCAGTTCAGTTAATTGGATCTCCTCAGGGAAGTTTTGGCTGTACAAGCGTTATTCACAGTCAAAGCTAAATATAATCTAGCAGACTACAATGGTAGCTGTCTTGGTCCTCTCGTTTGTTTAATAAGGGTTATGCTTTAAGAGAATGCTTTCCCCCTTCTTGGAAAAAAAAAATCAGCAGAAGGGTTTGAGAGTAGGTTTCAACTGGATCTGAGGCACTTCTTTCCCTTGTGTTAGCTGATGGGAGCGTGGTTTTGTCCTCAGATGCAGTCAGGGGAAGTGTTTAGACATTACATTCCTTTTTGCCAAGCAGCAGATGAGCGTGGGAGGACACCTGCTTTCCCACCAGGGGCGTTCCAGGCTGAGTGCTGAGCTTTGGGGTGCAGCTCCTCTCCAGGCGTCCTCTGTACCCGTGGGATCGCGCATGCCAGCGGCTGCAGCGTGCTGCGGCCCTCACTCTGCCCTCGCTCTCTTTGAGCTGGTGCTAGATTTCCCTGAGCACCTTTTGGCGATGGTCCCTGCAGGCTTTTGTTTAGTGCCCTGTTTCCTCCCCTCCAAAGCCAGTCCCCCAGGCGCAGCCTGGTGCGTGTCTGAGCGCTGAATTTGTTTATGTGCGTTGAGTCCTCGTGTCAGAGTGCAGGTGACTGCCTGGAACGTCACTGTGTGCTCTGTGGCCAGTGTGCACACCCCCCTGCTTGGTCACGTGGCACAGAATGAAGATGTGGATGCTTTTTTCCCCCTGTCTTGGGAAATGGCCTTCTGCAGACGCTTCACTGGGACCGTTAAGGTCGCGTATTCACGACGAAGCAGGGCTGACTCACCCTTCTGGCTGGTTCCTTAACGGTCAAACCTTATTCTGAGCTTCTGCACTTCGTTATATTTTAAAGTGCGTGTCCTGAGCTGCTGCTGTTTCATTTCATGCTGGTGTTTTTTAATTCTGTTTGGGCCTTTCTCTGCCCACCGCTCCCCAGCAGCTGTTTGTCCCAGATCCGCACCGTGCTTCAGCTGCGCTAAGGTACATCAGAAGCTGGTTTCCAACTGAAGGTCAGCGGAGAGCAGCCTGCTGCAGCCGTAATGGGCTTCTGCTGTGACCCCTGCGGCGGCTGTGTGACTCACAGTACCAATGCTCTTGCCAGGAGAGCAAAGAGTTGCTCACAAAAACCCTGTGTGAGGGCACTGCTCCGTCTGGAAGCATGTAGGCAGCGTGTCACAGCAATTCCTGGCAGCCCGAGCCCCCTGCCAGCTCTGCCCCTCTGCTGTCCTCTGGGGCAGGTTGCTGTCACGCTAACTGAAGCAACTGGTTTTGGAAGTAGGCAGAGGGGGGTTCGGGTTTCCACCTGGTGTCCCTGTGCCCGGCCCCGAGGTGGGACGTGGGCACTGCCCATGCACCGAGCACACGGGGAGGCCAAAGTGATTCTTAAAGTTGAGGTGTGTTAAAAGAGAAACCAGAGCAGGCAGCTCTTCAGGATAGAGGACACTCAGCCCAGAGGAACTGCAGTGGGAAGCAGACCTCGGGTTCCTGCTCACTGCAGCACCTCCAGCTCCCGCCAAATGCTGGGGTCCCCTGGCAGGTCCTGGCTGCCTCCATCCCGGGCTGCTGCCCGCTTGGCGGCGCAGCTCCCGTGGCTCTGCAGGCTCACGTGTGGCACCATGGACTCTTTTCCCCCAGGCTCCTGCAGGAAGGAGAAATCTCCCTGGGGCTGCAGCATGTCCCTTATATAGAGTTTTACACACACAGTGCAGTGATAGAGGACAAACAAGCAGCAGGAATGCTCTCTGTCACTGAGTCCAGACCCTCTGGTCCTTGTCTTTGTAGCCTTTTATAGGGTTTCATAAATTTTTAATAAGGTTTCGTATTACATGGATGGAGAAGGGCCCATTAGACGTTGTCCTGGTGTCTGCTTGCACTCGGGAATCCCGTCTCTGCAGCCAGGCCCTGCATCAGGTTCATTGTTCTGTAAGTTACTCACCGATGAGTAATGAGGGGGGAATCGTGGGAAATTTGTGTCTGGAGCTTCATCTGCTCAATATCACTTCTACAGAGTCTCGAATTGGGTGTTTTGCATGTATTTGGCAACACACCTAACCCTTGATGCTGTGTTTCAGGACGTGACCTGCCCCAGCACCTCCTTCACGGACCTGGCAGAAATCGTCTCCAGGATCGAGCCGGTGAAGGCCCCGGTGGCAGATGGTGAGTGCCGTGAGTGCAGTGAGCTGCCCGGTGCCGCAGAGGGGCAGCGCCAGGGGCCGCCCGCCTGCTCCTCCTGCATCCCCTGCTCCATCGCTTGCTCCTCAGACCCTGTGCTGCGAGCTGCGATGGCTGAGGGCTGCCCGCTGCTGCTGCATCCCCTCTTCGGCCTCAGCTTCTGCCCGCGCTGCACCCCGAGCTCGCCCAAGTCCCGACCCTTCCATGTCTCCCTCCTCGCTGGGTGAGGGTGGGAAGCCTTACCCTCTGTGGGTCGCTGCAGTTTCCTGGTGGGTGCAACCCCGGTTTCGGTTAGCTTCGTTTTGAGTGAAATCACGTGTCAGCTCTGGCAGAGACAGGCCTTCGCTCCTCCTTGTGCTGCCCGTGTCCCTGTGCTGGCTTCGCTCCTTGGTCCGCGTCCTTTCGAAACGGGAGGAGGGCAGCTTACAGGTGTGACTGCAGGACCTCTTTGTGCTGCCTTGAATCGGATCTGGAGTGACTCCGGGCTGGAGCGCTGTACGTGCGCTGCTGTTACAGGGAGCGCTAATGAGGAACAGGCAATGCTCCTGCATCGTGCGTGGAGGCTGTCGAGCGCTTTGAGCCTCGGACGTGTCCTACAGAGCAGTTCCCCGTAAATACCATAACTGAAGATTCACTTAGCTGGATCAAAGAGAGCTTTGGAGGCCTGAAATCTCCAAGCGTTTTACCAGTGCTGGAGCTTTTTATAAACAGTCTCTCCCCCTCCTCCCAATGCTTGTTCTCGCAGAGGAAAATCTAAAGTTAGCAGTCCTTCCATCTGTGACTGTTTGTGGAGATGTCCCTGTGGTAATTTGAAATGCTAATTGCAATCATATGCCTTATGAAGAAAATATTAATCAAATGTCTGAAGCAGCCATCGTGAATAAGATGGAGCAGTTCATGTCGCGTGGTTTTCTAAGGCAGCGGCGCTGAGACCTGCGGAGATCCAGCCGGTGCAGGTGGCAGGTCTTGCTCAGTCACAGTTCAATTACTCACCCCGTGAGGAAGATTTGGTTCCTGCTAGGTGAGGCCATTAAACATAAGGAACAGTGATACATCATCCAGAAAGGAATATGGCAAATGTTGGCCTAAGAAGGGACCTGTGCACAGGGTATTTGGGACACAGCGGGCAGGTGCTGGAATCTGCTCCTTGTGGGCTCTGGAGGAGGGGGAGGATGGGGAGGGTCTGGAGCTCAGAGGGAGGACAGTGTTCCTGCTGGCACGCCTTGGGATTTGTCTGAAGGTGGCCTGGCAGCACACCGCAGGCCTCAGCCTAGAGGAAGAAATTCTGCCAGTAATTCTGTTCTAAAGAAAGGTAATGAAGAGGAGACTTCAATGCCTCTTGTCCTGAAGAAGGTACAGCCTTAGATCTGGAGGCTCTGCCAGTCAGGGCCTTTTCACCCTTTTTACTGGCATTTCCCCCTTTCTCCTGGGCTTTGTAGTCAGTCAGAATGTAAGATACGAAGATTTCACTCTTGAGCAAACTGAGGGAAATGATTAAAACAGTTTAAAAAGGGGTGGGGGGGAAGTCAGGAGACTGTCCATCAGGAAGAGGAGAGCAGAAGGAAGTGACGAGGGGCTCTGCGCTGGACCCAGAGGTACCTGTGCACCATGAGGATGTGGGAGAGCACACCTAGGAGGAGAGAAACTGGTTTTCACAGCTGAGATGCAGCAGTGCTTGTGGCTGTTTCATTCTGCATCACATCACCTTCGCATAACAGCACTTCCTTGATGGGGATTTTTTTGGTTTTCTCCAGCTGCAATTGCGTTTTCCAGAGCCATGGCCTCGGCCAACAGAGCACAGAGGCTGAGCCGTGGCCCTGCGCTCCCCGTGTAAGGGGGGACCGAGTCGCACAGAGCCTTGGGCACTTCCCACAGCAGGTTCCGCTTCTCGCCTTCCAAAGCAGTAATGCTTCAGGCCATCCCCATGGCCACATTTCATGGGCTGAGGTAAGGCAGCAACTCGCTGCCTGCAATGAGGTGACTGAAGGAGATCGAGTCGCGCCACGGGGCGATTTAGCAACGGTCACTTGGAAGAATACTTGGGAACACAAAATCTGTCCTCTGAGCAGAATAGATGTCACCAGCCATGTGCCGTTGGCCTTGCCCCCGTGCCTGTCTGTTGCTGCTGGGTTACTTGAGCTCATTTAGGAACAGCAGCGTTTGGCGCGTTGAGCGGGGCAGCGGGGCCCTGGTCCTGCTGGATGCTCCCGGGAGGCTGCGTGGTGTGAATGGGCGAAGCTGGTCGGGGTGCGAGCTGACGCCCCTTGAGCCCTGGCTCGGGTCTCAAAAGGGGCAGTGGAAGGTGGTGCTCGGGGAGCAGTGAGGCACCTCCTGTCCTCGGGTACCCTAGTCACAGCGTGAGCAGGTGAGAAGGGACAGCCCCCTCTGCGCAAAGACCTGCTAAGTGCTGAACGGTGCTTGGAAAATCACGGGACTGGGGCTTGCCCGCAGTCAGTTCTGCTGGAGCCCTCAGCTGAAAGTGCTGTTTGTGCTAATGGGTGCTGTCAGGTGAATGTCTGCTTCTGCAGTGTGTTTTATCAGAGGTTATCAGCAGTGTGTTAGCATGAGCTAACGATGATTCTCTGATCCACAGAAAAAGAAAAAAAGAATGACCAAATGCTAGTTCTAATGATCTAGCAGTTGGCTGTCGTTAGCGCGCTAGAAGGAAGTGCTGCGGAACAGACTGTGCTGCTGCCTTCAGCGTGGAGCAGATGCTGTTGACTGTTCCCAAAAGAAATACTTCATCAAGAATCCAGTTCAAATACAAACCACTTTTTCACTACTGAGCTGAAAAAGTCATTTCTTCAGCAACTCAAAGCGCACCTGAATTAACCCATGAAAACAGCACAAAGCCCAGTGTAAAAGAAAGATGCGATCTTTAATGCGCTAAATTGCATTCTGACAATGGACTGCCAGAACCTGTGCAAATGGAAGGTGGCCCCGCAGCTTGCTTCGTGTGCTTCAGCATGGGAGCAGCTCCAGCAGCCACTGCAGGACACAGGAGGGCAGACGTGCAGCAGGCAGCAATGGTCAACGAGGACATGTTAGAAGTGACAGAGTTCAAAAGTTTACTCAAGGTGTGCCAGAAAGCAAATAGCGATGGCGTTAGGAATCTGTCTGAGGGTGCAGCTAGCTGGAATGAGTGATGCAGGTGGCAGCAGTGCCAGCAGCATCTCTGAGCGCCCCGGCTTTGCCAGAGGTGCCTGCAGTAGCTGAGGCTGTGTTCAGCGTACGGCGGGCACTGGGAGTTCTCGGTGTGATGCTGTCTGGCTCTGGAGCCACCAGAAGCATGACAGTAATGTGCGTGGTAAAACTGGGGCTGTGAGTGATAGAATGTGCTGTCACCTCGCAGCCTCTAAGGCTAGAACATGAGGAGAGCCTTTCACTAGGCTTGTGCTTTAATCTGACCTTGCCTTCTGAGCTGTGCACAGCTCTTCCAGCATCACAGAAAGCAGCTGCGGAGATGGATGAGGGGGACCCTGTGTGCTTAGCCTGCTAGAAGCTGCCTGATATTGGCTGCTGTGCATGGAAGGGGGTGCAGCCCCCCTTAGGGCACCCCTTGCCTTTAGAAGTGGTGGTGCACTGGCACCGAGCTGTCTGGGGAAAGTGTTGTATCTGCTGGTTTTTAACTCAAGCACAGAAGCTGCTGCTCAGGTCTGGAGTAGAAACGATGCTGCTCAAAGGCAGCTGAAGGCACAGGTCAGGTGCTGGAGCTTCCCTCGATGACGTTGATCTGCTGGATTGCCAGAGACAGCAGGCAGTTGTCCCCTGCGGGGAGGAAGGAGGTCTAAACGCCACTGTTCCCTGTGGAGCAGAGGCTGCGAGAGACGTAATTATCATCTCCGCGGTGGTGAGGGTTTGGCACCACTAAGAGCTTGTCGGTGTACCGCCAGCTAGCCTGTGACAGATGTGTCCAGGAGAGGTGGGATTTGTCCAGGATTTGTAGCTCCCAGGCATGTCTCCTGAAGGTATTTTACAGGTCTGGACTGAGTGGTGAGAGCTCTGTGAAAGACATTCACCAGGAACCGGGAGCATCTCCCAGTGACCCATCCTTGTGTCCCATCAGCCAGCACCCAGCAGACTGACACCGACAGTTTGGATCTCACTGCTTTTGCTTCAGGCTCTTGAGGTTCTGGAGGGCTGCAGGACAGCAGCTCGTGTACAGGACGTGGTTTGAAGCGTATGCCGTGGTCTGGCTGGAGAGTGATGGATGTGTGAGCAGTCCCGGCTCACTGAGCTGCTAAGACCTGGCCAGCAGTTGCCCTGCGCTGCGCTGGTGCTCAGAGACAGCCGTCGTTCCTCTTCCAGTTTCCCTGCCTCTCTGAACGCCACTTCACACCGGTGCTTTCTCTCTCCTCTCTCCTTAGATGAGTCAGACTACCAGACTGAGTACGAGGAAGAAGTTCTGGACAGCCAGAAGGATGATTATATTCATTTCATAAGGAGCCCGGCTGAGGACGACTCTGACTCGGTACGAGCTGCCCTGGACGTAGGCTGTGCCTGTGTCACTGCTGAGAGGGTTGGGGGGGGCGTGAGGATTACGCGTGGGGAGGGGCCTCAGGAAGGATTACTGGGGGAGAGGAGGTGAAGAGGGGCTCTGACTGCTGCCTGCAGCTGTCTGTACCTGGGTGGTGGCAGAGAAGGCAGCATCAGAGGTGCACAGCACAAAGTCAAGAGGTGGCAGACACAACTTGCAGTAAGGGGGATCCTAACTGGATACAAGGAAAGATATTCCACGGTGAGCGCACCTGTGTGTTGCAGCGGGGTGTGCAGAGTGGAAACCCCATCCTTGCAGACACCCCCAGAAAATTAGGTAAGGCCCTGAACGACCTGCTCCAGCATTAGAGTTAGCCCTGCTTGGAGCAGGAAATTGCATTCTGTCTTCCAAAGGTCCCTTGCACCTAAGTTATTTGATTCTGGGGGAGCTCAAATCCACCCTGAGGAAAACCTGCACTGAGGCCAGGCTTCATGGGGTGTTGCAGCCTGAGGAAAAGGCTCTGAGGGGTTGTGTCCCTGCTCCTCCTTCTCCACCTAGAGCAGCCAGCAGGTGCAAGAGCTGCAGCTGCCTGTTGGGCTGGAGGTGAAGTTTTCAGTGGGAGCATGCGAACGGTTTGGGAGGGTGCCAGGGTGAGACGTGAGGTGGCGTAGGTGTTTTGAGCGGGGGGCTGGAGTGATGGTGTCAAGGCTTTTAGTTTGCTGGTTGGGTAATGGTTGGTGGACAAAAAAGAGATGGAGGCGAGGAGGGCGGATTTTATCCAGCTTAGAGATGGTGCTGAAGAATGAGTTTCTGCTTTTTTTTTTTTTTTTTTTTAACCTTCTCCAGGATGAAGATATGCAGATAAGAAAACGCAAGAATCTCCCAAAGGTGGACTGCCAGGCAAGCAGCACAGGAGAGCCGGACTAGTGCTCAGAGTGTGACAGCTACACCCCATTTTATTTATACATAACTAAAAACAAGAAACATCTAGATGAGTCTAAGCAAGCTTTTGTTCTTCTCCAGGCAGGGTGTGTGGCATTCAGCTGCCAGCACTACACACAAATTTCTGCCTCGTTCCAGAGTCCCTGTGCCACTTGGACCTGCTGTGGCGGGGGGCTGCCTCGCCCCGGGAGCAGGCGCCAACAGGGCGGCTGCTCGTGAATCACTGAGACTGGCAGAGAGGGAACGCGGTGGGAACGTGCAGCCACATGCTGCCTCTTGCTGCTGTGTGCTTTGGGGGCTGGTTTTACTGCGAAGGCCCAAAGAATAACGATGCCATCCTGCCACGTGCTGGAGTCTGTTGATGAAAAGGCTCCGTGCAGCAGCAGCAGAGAGAGGAAGAGTTCTCTGGGTCGCAGCGGCGCTGCTTCCTTTTCAGACAAATCAGGGATCTGTGCAACTCCTCAGTGGCTTTCAGTCAGGTATTTGTGTGCTCTGATAGGAGCCAGTCTGAATGTGTTTCACTTTAAGGCCAAGAAATCAATTAACAGGAACACTAGCTATAGATTCTGTATCCGCAAGCCATCAGCAGAACAGTTACTGATAAATCACAGTGCTGACATTTGCCAGGCAACTCTGGAGTCACTGCTTGGCTGTATTTGCCTTGAGAAATAAAGTTATTCTGCTGGATTGAAATGTCTGCATGGTTGTTGACCAGGTTCTCTTTGTGGGACCCGGTGCTGGTGAAGTTACACTGAGTTTGTAGGAACTGGTGTTTTGACAACTGGTTTTGGGCACAGGAACCTGCCTGACTTGGGAGGAACTGCAGCCACCAAAACTGAGGCTTCCCCATCCTGAGCTCGGAGTGGGAGATTCTCTCGCCTTGTGAGTGAATCCCTGAATGCAGAAGACCTGGGGAGTGCAGCAGCAGCAGCCTAAAGAGCCCAGCTTGCCTTTTCTCATCTTGACTTGCAAACCATGTGCATTTTTTCATTTTCTTACCCTGGTGGGAGTCACTTGGTCTACTGTTAGGCACAGGGAAGAAACCTCCAGTGCTCTCACCCCCCCGAGGTCTGCAGCAGTCAACGTGAGTTGGACCATGTTCAAATGTCCCCTGGCGCTGCTCTTCTTGTCTCACATCTGTTGTGGCTGATAGCTCCACTTGGCTGGAAAATGAAGCTAATTCTTGCTTTATGCGAACTCTCCTGCTCAGTGCTAGCTAGGTGCTGTTGCCTTGAGGGGATTTGTCATCCAGCTGGAGCACTAAAGACAGTCCTGAAAGCGGACTCCTCTGTTGAGCTGTCCTGGCCCTGTGATGTGAAGCGCATCAGCTGGCGGTGATGCCTCCTGGTATGACCAGAGCCGGGTGGTGCAAGGCTGGGGCCAGGAAAGCGCTTGGTGGCACCACCAAGGGCAGCAGTGGCTGTGCGCCTGTGAGGTGTGACCTGCTTTGCGTTCAGCTCCTTCCCATATGCTCCCTCGTGGCACCTGCTCTGCATCCCAATCTCCTCCGTCAGGTCTGTGAACGTGCAGCCTCTACCCGGGGAGGCTGTGCCTCTCACACAGCAATGCTTCCCAGGGTCAGATCCTCCGGTCAGCGTTTTGTTCACAGAAGGGTGTTTCCCCTTTGTCGGGGCCACCCAAAGCCAGCCTGGCTGCACCCCTGTCCCCTTCAGGAGTGGTGGAAGCGATCGGAGAACTTCCCTGTGATGGTCCAGGTCTTTCATGCAGGTTTTGGTTAATGCAGTTTCACAGAGCATGTTGCGGTTAACAGAGGTTGTTTTTGGCTTTTGAAATAATGCTTTCAAATAAAACTCTAAAATGGCTTTTGAAGCTGCCAGCAGCCAGGCTGCCTGTTGAGCTGGAGGTGCTTAATTTTGATTGAGAATCGTGGTGCATCTGTTAGGAAAGGCTCCTAAGCTGCTGACAGGCCTGGGAGGAATGGGAGTGCATGCGTGCGGGCGCACACTGTGCAGCTGTTTTAGAAGTGGCATTTGCTTTGTAACTGCAGGGCAGTGCTGAGCAGTGCAAGAGGAGCACGTCTCGTCCAGCAGCAGTGACAGCACAGCTGAGCTTTGTTTGTCTGATGGGGGGATGAAGGACAGAAGTGAATCCCTCCAACATCTGCATTTATAGGTGGTTACACTGCAGGAACTTCTCTGGGAAACTGCTGGTGGGGCTGGAGTACGGACTAATCCTTGAGGTGACCGAGGTCCTCTGAGCCTGTCCTGGTCTTCAGCCTTCAAAGGACTCCTTGAAAAGCAGAAAGTGCCTTCAGCAGAGGCTAGATCTCTGCACGGAGCCTTCCAGCCTCCTGAAGACGGACGGATGCGCTTTGTCGGACACCTGCATTGCACTTCCCATAGCAGCGAGGACTCTGCGTGTTCCTCTTGCCCCAGCTGCCAAGCAGTCTGGGCCAGGAGGTTGTTCTCCAGACGGCCAGCTGCTCCGTCAGCCCGAGCACATCACTCCGTGCATTGCTCTGCGCTGAACCAGGAGAGCTGTTCTCTTCTGTTCAAATATGCGATTCCCAACTTCTCAATTCCAACTCCAAGCTTCCTGGGAGCCGGTCTTGCTCCTAGAGCCCAGGTGAGCCGATGGGCTCGTGTTTGCGTGGGTTGAAGGAGTGCAGGAAAACACTGGGTGCCTGGCTATGCTAAGTAGAGCTGCTGCCTTCACCTTGTGCCCTGTTCCATGGGGAGATGGCACTTTGTTCAGTCATATGAAGACAGAATGTAGACCTTTGAAGTGAGACTAGAAGTCTGTTCTAATTAATTTACCACAACTTTCTTTCCCAGCTGCGTTCTCTGTAGCTGAGCCCTGGATGCTAAACAAATCTTTCCTTCTGTGCTCTTGTGAAGCAATTACCATACAATTTTAAAAGCAGCATTGTTTTCCTGGCTTGCTTTCCTGCTGGCTGTGGTCTGCCCAGCTCCCTGGCGGGGCAGTGCGGGGTCCCATCAGTGGCTCAGCCTCGTGCCTCTGTTGTTGGCCTCCCCATCCCATGCTTATACCCAAGAATCTTCTTCCTGCAGAAGAGCTGCGCCCAGAGGCACCCTGCACTTGCACGTGCATTGCTGTAAGGGTTCGTTAGAAGTGCAGCAGAAGGATGGTTTAGAAGAGCCCAAGGTTTCATCTCAGGTGCTGAGGACATGGAGCTTGTTCCCTCAAGCCCAACGCCAGCTGTGGAGTGGCAGGGTCGGAGCAGGACTGCGAGCTGCAGCCGCTGGCTGAACGCTGCGGGTGGTGTGAGGTTCTCTGACTCGGGCACTGGTGGGTGCTGATAGCTTGAGTGAGCTTTCAGAAACACCTCCCGGTGATGTACGAGCAGCGGGCTGAGCACCCGTCCTGCTTAATGGCCCAGGCTGAGCCCCTGCAAGCTGTGCCGTGACCCCTGTGCGAAGGGGACGGACGTGTCCCCAGTCAGTTACTTGAGAACCTGGTACTCACTGGAGAGGGAAGGGCCAGCCATGGAGGAGGGAAGGTGTTCTGGGGAGATGCGTTTGCAGGGCTCCAGCTCTGGATGTGGTCGCTGCAGGGGAAGGGCTGACAGCGCAGCCACCACCTGCGCCTGGGAAGGGGACACTGTGCCCAGGTTCCCCGACCTGGCCAGTGGCAAACTTGTCCCCATGCGGCAGCTCCTGGAGGCTGAGCAGCAGCACGGCTTGGTGCGTGTGATAAACGCCTGGAGTCACTTTGTTACGTGGCCTAGTGAGCTGTTTGATGGAAGCTCCAGCGGGGTTTGGGAAGAGGAACAAACCACTGCTGCCCAGTGGCAGCTGGAAGCACCCTTCCTGGATCACCTGGAGGCATTGTCTGGGCAGGAGCGGGGCTTTGGTCTTGAGCTGTGCAGCTCTGGCTCGCACACAGCTGTTTGGGATGCTCCTGCTGTGGCTCAGGGCATGAGCTGTAACCCTGCAATGACCTGGTCGTGCTTTGCTCTGTGGATCAGGGGTGGATGGGGGTGGTGGAGGGGCCCTGAGATGCTTATTCCCTGGCAGACGTCATTTTCTTGGCGCATTTTTCCAAAATTAATCTCGTCTTATTTACTCGAGCTCCCCTGACCTCCTCCGATGTGTGATTTTCCTTGCGTGCTGCCTGAGCGCTGTGTTTAAGCTGTCATGATGCGGGGGCTCTGCTGTGCCTCAGGGTTTAATTTACTGTTGCTGTAAGAGCCAGTAATAAAATCAGCAAACAAAAAAATATAGCAAAGATATTCCTGTCCTGCAGGCGCTCCATGAGGCCAGACCAGCACCCGCTGTGCTGAGAGCCCGGCCAAAGTGCAGCCGTGGCATGAGAGGTCTCTCAGTGGGACGGTGGCTTCCTGGAGGAGCCAGAGCAGGAGGCACTGGGGCTTTTAAAGTGTTTGGTAAATGCGATGTTACAGTGTGGCTTTTGATGGCGCCAGGGCACAGACTCCCCTTAGCGATTCCTTCCCAGCTCTGATTTTAGAAGTGACTGTGCCATAAATCCATTCAATTTTGTATCAGAATTGTTCCTAGGGACACATCACACCCTGCAGGAGGAGCCCTGGGCAGCGTTTCAAGTGCTGGGAACACACCTGGGGCCTGAGCATTACTTAGAGCACACGTGGCACTTTCACAGGTAATTGGCAGAGCCACCGTCACCGTCCCCCGCTGCAGCTGGAGCCAGCAGGGACAGCTCTTAATTAAATCTTGCTCCATCAGGGGGTGAAGGACAGGAACACGCTGCGTCATGGAGCAGGCCTCCAGCTCTGGAAATGCCATCGGGGTTGTCAGCAAGCAGTGACGGCTCTGTCCGACACGGCCTCGATACAGGAATGCAACACGCTGAGCCCAGGCTCCGTGGGTCAGCACTGAGCAGGAGGAGGCGGCACTCACATGGTGCAACAGCAAGCAACACTCCTGGGAATACCTGGCTTTGGAAATCTTGTCCTCAGCTGTGGCATCTGCCAGGGAGGGCAGGCTCAGCAGCACCAGCAGCCGACACTGTCCTCGCAGGCATGAGCACAGCGCTGTGTTATAGTGCTCAAGCGGTGCATGATTTGGGATCGAAAAGCACACCAAGTGAGCATTAATTATAACTGTGCCACAAGTGATGCATTTTTTTTTTTTCCTCAAAGAAGGCATATTGGATGTGAAGCACGGCCCCAGAGGAGCGTGTCAAATGAGGCTGGTGCTTGGCTGGAGCAGCCCCGACCTGCCTGCAGGACGCGGTGAGCTCCGTGCGGTGCCGTGGGCCTGTGCGTGAGCATGAAGCCGCTCTATGGGTCACTGTGGGTGGTTGTGGGTGGCCCCAAAAGCTCTGCTTGCCCCTCGTGTCTGCACCCAACCGTGCCCAGGGATGAAAAGCGTGGCTGGCTGGCACAGGCTGGGTGCTGGCTGTGTCCATGACTGCGTTTGCAGCCTGAGTTAACTTTCACTCCATCTTGGGCACGTGTGCACCCACCTCCTCGCAGATGGAAGCTCAGTTTCCTCCTGGTGGCCAACGGCTGCCTTGGTGGAGTTTGGGGTCAGTTGCTGCCGTTGCCAGATGGGTCGTTTCTGCTCTTTGAGTGAGAACGCAGGGAGGCTGGATGGTGCGTTGGCTCTCCCGTGGTCAGATGTGGCAGGGAAGGGTGCGTGCGCTGGCTCCATCCTCAGCCCCATCCTGGTGCCTCCCAACAGCGAGGGGCTGTTCCTCTGGCGTGTGACTGGGCTGGGCGGGATTAGGAGATGAATTAGTAAGAAGAGGCTGGAGGGTGACTGCTCTCCCTGCTGCAGAGCTGGGGGACGCTCAGGGATCCCCCAAACCACTGCCCCATGGCTTAGCCGTGGTGCTAAGTCTCCTAGTGGCCGTGAAATCTCTCCCCTCTGCTTGCTTCCATGCTGGAAATAGAAAGCTTTTCACAAAGAACAGAAAAGCTTTTAGAGCGGGGCTGGAGAATTGATGCGCCCTTGGGATTTAGGGCGTCATGAGGTGGGAGGTAGCTGTTGTGGAGGAGCTCGTGCCAGCCGCACAGATCAATGCCTGGGCTGTGCGTGCTGGTGTGGGGCCACCCAGCCCAGGCAGACGCTGGCTGAGGCTGCGGCTGCGGCATGTGCTGGGTGGTGAAGAGTTTGGTTCCCAAAAGCAGAAGGGAGAGCTGAACCTTGCAGAAGCATTAGGGTGTGTGCCTCTTTCTGGAGCTCTTTTCCCCGAGAGCAACGCACCTTTCAGTGCTCTCCACGCACCAAAAAATGCTTCCTAAGTGCCCAGGAGCTGCCACAACTCATGGAGCCCTTCCTGAGTGCAGAATGCATGGCAGGAAAGCACTTCTTCTGTCCATGGATTTGGCCAGCTGTGGAGCTGAGCTGGGGGCTGAAGGCAACACACTTGGGGACCTTCATCCAGGCAGTGCCACGCTGCTCTGGGAGCTGCTGATTGTGTGCAGAATGCCGGACAAAGGAGGAAATGCAGAGCCCCAGCACGAAGGCTGTCACATCCCCACAGAGCAGCTCCCACCCAGGAGCCCTGCACGTGTCCCTGCTGCAGGCAGCCCTGGCCCTGTGGGACCCTCTTCCTCCTCCCCAAAATGTGCCCCTGTGCTGCCTGCGCTGATGCACCGGGAGGAGAGCTCCCAGGGGAGCCGTTCTCAGGGCCACCTATGTTTTCCCCTGCACGTGGCCGGGGACCCAGCAGGGCGGGTGCCACGCGAGTGCTTTGCGTTGCCAAACTAGGTCATGCCGTGAACTCGAATGATCTGGCAGACAGCTAAAAATACAGGCAGAGCCGAGCGCTTCCCCAGCAGTCGTGAAGAAGGGCTGTGGCCCTGCTGGGTCAGGCCTTGGCCGCGATCCCGGCCTCATCCAGGATGGACACCAGGGTCCTTGGGCTGCTGTGGCTGGGGGTGATTTAGGAGCAGGTGATGGAAAGCCCCTCTGTGGCTGCAGGTCCAGAATCTGCCCCCTCAGACACGCATCTCTCTTGGTGGTGTGAGTTGTCATGAGGCAACCTGCAGCCTGGCTCTTTGGAGGGACCCTCCTGCGAGCCCTGGGTGTGTCGTCCCCAGCTCCTCATCTGCTGCAGAAAACAGCCTTGTCTTCCCGTCGGTATACATGTGTGACCTACTCATTGCTGCAAAACAGTTGTGGGGAGAGAGGACAACAGCGTAACCCAAGCCTGATGCAAAACCTCAGCAAACCAAATTTTGTTCCCGTAGTTTTAGTGCCACGCTTAGGGAGGGCACCAAGCGGCCTGGAGCGTGCTGCTGCGACAAGCACGACCAGGTCCCACACCGCCACAGGGAAGAGCTGGTGGAAGGCTGTGGGCTGGAGCCGATCCCCAGCCCCATGGCTCGCAGTGAGCCCCTGGGGCAGCTCAAAAACTGTCTTTCCCCTCTTTGGGACTTCGGTTGATCCCTCTGGGACTCCAGCTGTCCACTCTCTGCTGGCTCTCCTTGCAGGAGAGGCAGGACAGTGCTGTTTTTCTCATCCTCTGCCTTTATTTTCTGCACCTGGGGCCAGAGCCGTGTTGTTGGAGCACTACAAAAGCAGTTCCTTCTGACTTACCTTCCCCAATGATGTCTAGATGGTTTTGCATCATAGCTTGTTTGGATGAAACGTTTCCCTCGTCGCTGTTGGAAAGCTGGCCTATTTTAATACTGCCAAGTGAAAATGGGTTTGTGCGCAGAGAAGATCCCAGTTGCTCGGTACAACTTCTCTGTCGTAATTATTCACTGCCAGTCCTTCTGCCTTCAGCAGCTGTATAATTCGTCAGCTGTGTTTTGTGCTCATTTCTCAATCAATGATGAAAACATTGATTAGTGTCAGGCTGGGACCATATCCCACAGAATCCCTCTGAATCGTCTCTGTTCACTGATGACTCCTTGTTTGGAGATGTGTTTGCAGCTCTCCATCCATTTAATGTGGGCTTTATCAAGACTGTATACAGCTAAATTTGTAATTAGGGTGTCATATGACATTAAGTCAAACACACTGCCAAAAGCTAAGCAAATAATGGCTGCGTGGTAACCTTTATCCACAAGCTTGCAGTTTTCTCACAGGCTGCAATGAGGCTCATGTGACAAGACATTTTCCATTAGGCCAGAGCGATGGGTATATTTTTAATCCTTGAATTTGATATTAATTGAATCCTCTGTGTCCTCTGCATTTTTCAACCCGAGTGTCGTGCTGGACTGGCGGGTTGTTAACCAGGGCCGAGCACCACATTCACATCCTGCCAAGCTTGGCATCTCCCCAGGCTTGTCAGAAGCAAGCGAACGCAGCTCAGCTCAGCACACGGCTTGAGGGCCCTCAGGTGCAAATCACGTTGCTGCGCGGATTCAGAAACCCCACAGCTGCCAGCCGCGATGCTCCCCGTTGTTGGCAGGCCAGAGAGCGTTTCATCATCTTTGTGTCTTACGTTGCCGTCCCTTCTAAACGCAGAAGAGACGCAGTGAGCGCCTTGTCGCTAGCGATGCACCTCTTCGTACAGAAACGCCGTGGCTGCTCCGTGCTTGGAGATTTTCAGAATTCGACTGGGCGAGCCCTGAGCGAGGCGGTGCCACGTCGACATCAGTCCTGCCCCGAGCAGCAGGATGGACTGGGGACGCCCAGAGGTTGTTCCCGACCGAAATCTTCTAGCGCGTCTCTAGGTCTATGGAACAGACCTGCAGCATCGGTGACATTTCTCTTGTTCCTAATGTGTTTAGGGACCAACTTCTTACTGCTCATGGCTTTGCCAGGCATGGATTTTCCTCTCTCCGTTTTCCCTCCTCTATCCCTCCTCTATCTCTGCTTCATGGCTGGTTGTGGTGATTGCTGTGTATCGATCGGTCTCTTGCTTCCTTCCTCTTTGTATACACTTGTCATTTTGCTTCCAGCTGCTGTTTCACCAACTTACAGGATGAGCTTTCAGCCAAAATGATATTTTCTTGACTCGGCACTATTAGCTTTTTTGCAAGATCTTCTGAAAGAACTGATTTTTCCACTCTAGCAGCTGTTGACTTTTCCCCTTCGGTTCTCCTGATAATTTTTACCATCTTTGTGAAGTTTGTGAAGCAGCTGGTTTCATGGGTGATGAAATGGTACCGACGAGCTGTACCAGTCCATGGGAGTGACGTGCCCTCCCTGGCAGCCTGGTCCACCGCTTTGCTCTCCTTAGTGTTCAACGCTTTTTCTTTTTGTCTGCCCTGAGTTTCCCCACAACAGTTGAATCCCACTGCTGCCTTTCCTGTCCTGCCCTCAGCCTTTTCCCTAACAGGAGCGTCTTGCTGTGGCTCTCCCCAGGTCTTTCCTTCTCTGGGGTGAGTTGTTCCTTCGTTCAGCCTTTGTTCTAGGCTGCACTCCTGCACCATCTCACTGCTCCTGGTGTTCCTTTGTGCACAGCTGGCCCAAATCCCCGCCATGGCCAGAACTAGGCCAGATCCTCCAGCCAGTGCCGGACCTGCCCAGGCTGAACACGACCATTTTTCACACTGTGACGTTCACCTTCTCTGCATGAGCACGCCACTGTTGGCTCCAGGTCAGCTGAAGATTTGCAGCAGCATCCAGGTCCTTTCCTGCAGAACGGTGACAGATTCAGCTGCTGCCATCCCAAGTCCCTGCCAAATCCCACTCGGCCCCTGCCTGATCTCACTATGAACGCCTGGGGCTGCTGTTCTTCCTCCCTGCAAGGCAGCTTGGAAGGGGGGCACAGGCAGAGTCAGCAGAACACATAACCCCACTTGCATGCACATTATCCACTTCTTTCCTGTGCCCTGGGCTATTTTATTTGCAGCTCTGGAATTTGTTATCCTTGCCAACAGGATCTGACCTAGTGGCTCTTTTCTGCCCCCATCTTTGTGCGATGCCCCAGCTGAAGCAGATGGCACCTGCTCTGGTACATCCTCGCTGTGGTGAGGAGCAGCTGATGGCCCTGAATGTGTGTGCAGCTCCTCATGCTGCCCAGAGCCTCTTTGTGTCATTAGTACAGACACAGGTACGTGCTTCAGGCCAGAAAGGAGCTATGGAAAGCCCAGCAAACACACACACACACAATATGGCAAAGCCCAGCTCTCTTTTCCTCACCTCCCTTTCAGCTTCTCGCTCCTTCTGCCACAAGCATCACAAATAGTTTCCTTCCGCCCACCAGGAGGGAAAGGCTAAATGCATCCTTACCATCCTCCAGCTGAGCTCTCTGAGTCATCTTCCCCGTCCCTTTCTACCTGCTTCTCTTCTTGCTCCTTGGCCTCGCTCTCCACAGGATCAGACCCCACGCTCACGACTGCCGCTCCCTCGCACAGCTCCGTGACAGGCGGAGGTGCTCACGCTGGAGCAAGCTGGGTTTTGCCATGCCCTGGGCTGTGCGGGGCATGGATGCTGCATTTCCAGCTCTGCCTGAACCCTTTTTCTAACAGTAACAGCAAACGTGTAAGACAGCTGGAAATGGTTTCATGTCTGTGCACAGTGCTTTTAGATCCAGCAAGGGCTGGCCATGTTGCAGGGTGGGAGGGGAGCAGAGCTTCAGTATTTAGATGTTTGTAGAGACACACACAAACTCTCCTTTAACAGCAACGTTTTTTCTTCCATCTTAAACATAACACGGCCGCCTCGGACTTCAGCCTTTCTTCTGCTGCGCTGCAACAATGTCGGGACAAAGTCAGACTGTTATTTTGCCAAACAATGAAGCACTGAGACGTGGACGGAGCAAAAACTGAGTAATCACTGAATCACTGAGCAATCAGTTTCTGTCAGGTCTGTTCCTGGAGCTGTTTCGGGAATCCCAACCTTGAGGAACCTCCATTGCCTCGGCCAAGTCCTGCGCCTCCACGGCTGCTGAATGGCCCCTGCTGGTGCTAGAGGACCCTGGGAGTAAAACCTGTCTCTGGTAAGTGCAAAATCAACTTCCTTTCACCAGGAGGGTGGCGCAGCCCAGGGAAACATTGCCCTGGGAGGAGGGTTCCCATCCGGGAAGAATGTCACAACACTCTGGCTAAGCAAAGCTGCTGCGGGTAGGTGACACTCATGCTTCAAGCAGGCAGCAGGACCAGAGTCCTCCAGAGATCCTTTGCTTCCACGTTTCAGTGACTGCACAGCAGAGAGGCTAAGGAACATTTTGCTGTATGAAACATCCACGTTATTGCGTTTGTTACGTTGACTGGCTTTATTTATGGCAGTTTATTCTGCGGGGCTGGCTTACGTCAACGTGAAGGCACTAATACAGCCAACAGGCACAAAATGTTGCCATCCTGCTCAGATCTTCCCTCCTGTGATAGATGGTGCTTGTCTGACTGTCAGGTTTCTTTTACTTACCCCTACCTGTTGTATCATTTTAAGAAAAGAAGAAGAAAATAAAATTATTGCTGCTCTTGCAGTGCACACTGTCCTACTGGCAGCTCTCCTGCCTCAGAAACGAGGGGTCTCACCCAAATGCTTTGTCTCCCGGGCAGAGTGACTTCCCTCGCAGAGCTTTTGAAATGATCCTATGCAAACAACTGACACAGACTGCAGCAACCTCCCGTGCTGCCACTGCTTCCTTTGTTTTGGGTCCTTGGAAGCTCCTCTTACCTGTATTGACTGTGAATGTCACAGGCTTTGTGCACAGTTGCTCGATATTGCTCAGTGCCAACACCAGCATGAATTCCTCTGGTGGTAGCTTTGCCATTAACTGTAGAAACCTGCAGTCAGCGATGCAGTGGGGCACGATGGAGCTCAAAGGAGTGTGAGCCCCCCATGGGTCAGGCAGTGCGGGGACCTGCTGCGTGCTCCCAGCCCGACCTGGCACGGGTTGGGAGCTGCTGGGAGGCAGCTGGGCAGCCCAGCTCTCCCCTCGTGTTCCTGTGCCGCTGGGCTCCGTAAATGGTCAGAAAACTGACTCAGCAGCAAGGAGCAAGGGTTTTCTGCTGGTATGGAATGGAAAGTGGGAGTGCATGTTCAGGAATGCAGGAGGTAGGACAGAGCAATGGGAAGCACTCTGGGTATGTTCAAGGCAGAGTCTGGGAAAAGACAGTGGGATTTAGGAAAAGATGGAAGGTGTATGTGATAGGTTTGGTCTTGTCCTCCTTTAAATGCCTGAACTGTATTATTATTATTATTATTATCATTATTATTTATTTATCTATTTATTTTATGAATGTGTCCATGCATATCAACAAGGCTGCGCATAGGACTGAGTCTGCCTGGCTCCAGTGTACCTGATGCCAGACAAGGTTTGTATTTAGAAGATTATTTTAGCCTTCCTGGGCCGTGTCTTAAGGCAGGTTTGCTCAGGGCTTCAATATTGCAAAGCCTTAGTCCAGACTGGGCTTCTCAGTATACTGCAATACAAATCTAATAAATAAGAGGCAAGGCTGAGTGACGAGACCTCTGTGTGGTTTGCACGTGAGCTTTTGTCACCTGGCTGTTGTAATGCCAGTGAGACCTGGATGCAGGCATCAGGATTTCAGCCAGCAGAGTAATATCTAATTGAGTGTATTTCAATCATGAGATCCACAGAAGGAAAGCAAACCCCACAGAGTAGAAGGAAATTGCATCTTAGAGTAATTTGAATGAGGATAGATAATTAGGCCTATTTTTCATGGGAACATTTGCTGGGCAAGATAATGAAAAGGCCAGCAACATAATTTTCTTTAAGTAGCGTGATGCCTCCCGCTGGGGACGGGCCATGCCAGTGCTGGTGCTGCAGTGCAGCGCGAGCCAGGGAACGCACTGCCTGGCCAGAGGGACTGTTTCATGGAGGTGCAAGCTGAAGCCATCCTCCTCACCTCTAGTATCAGCTCAGAGAAAGCTGGTGAGGCTCCCAGATAAGAGGCAAAATAAATACCACAGCCTCGTCATCTTCCTCGCACTCAGAACGGCAGCCACAGCAAAGTCTGCTCGGGGTGTGTTTGCAAAGCCAGACAGACCCGGGCCAATATAAGTGCTCATATGGGAATCCGAGTGGGGAACCAGGCTTAGAAGAGCTGCTGCTCTGAGTCATCATGTGATGCTGTCTGGAAGGCCAGCAGGGGCTGATACAGCGGCTCTGCAGCAGGGGTTCAAGTGCGATGCAGCCCGGCTGCCCGTGCCCAGGAAGCTCCTTTTGCTGGTGCTGGGCCCTGCACTGAGCGTTGGCTCTACGTGCTGCTGGCGGGCTGCTGCACACACCCCAGAAGGGTGCACCCCTTCCCCAGTTTATGGCTATGTGTGGGAAGCCAAGCTCCAAGGCCTTCTTCACTGCTGTTTTTCCAAATTTGGGAGAGAAAGTTTCTGCTTGTCCGTGTCTCCACCTCCAACTAAGTACAGGTTCTCCCATCCAAATCTCCACTTTGGAGCAGAGCTGCTTCTGTCTTGGCCTTGCTGCCTTGTGCGGGAGCAGGCAGAAAATATAAAATACTGTTTGGCTGCTTCATGATGCTGGCAGGATGAGAATGTTTGGGCAAGTGCAGTGACTTAGCAGGGTGGAGGCGAGGGTTCCCTCTCTGTAACCAGGGCGAGTGGTCAGGGTCTAGCAGGGTCTGGCTTCCCCTCCTGCCAATGCTGTACTCGGTAGCACGTTGGGGCTGGTACATGTCACGTAACAGAAAGGAAGGCTGAGAGGTTTACCCAGCCCTGATAACTACTGATTAGATCTTTCCCTAAAAATAGCTGGGGAGGAGTTGGCCTTAAGATGGGTCTGAGTGTTCTGTATCCCAGCTGGTTCAGAACTGTTCATCCAGTGATTGGGACTGTCTTTGGGACTGTATTTGAGCAAACTCTTATCTTCTGATGCCAAGTGCTTGGCTGTTTAGGAACAACTCTGTCCAAATGAATCTGCTCAGAGCAAAACCATAATTCTTGGCTAACTCCAACTTGTTAGCTATTGATATTGCTTCTGTGATGTATTGCTTAATTTTAATTATGCCAGATTTGGGAAAGTTATTATCTTATAGTGCCTCATTAGTGAGGTTTCTAATCGATGAATTCAACAGGAGCATCTCAAAGTGACTAAATTAGCCGAGTGGGAAGGCAGCTAGATGACATTTCAGTGACCTTCTGGTACCTGGGAGACCTTCAGCTTCCCCTTGCAGCTGGACACAAGAACTGTTCCATGCACTGCTGTACAGATCAACCCAGAGAACCCCTCCAGCTCCCCCGCTACCTTGGTTTTATCACCATCTCTCAGGGCTGTTGTGACTTGTCAGATGAGCTGAACTGGGACACAGCCAGTTCTTCTTTTCAGGCTAGCGCTTTGCCCCTCCGTTATCACCACGCCTGGGCCAGATTTTGTGCAGAATGACAGGAACAGAGGGAAGGGGGCTAATAAAAACATCCTGCCTGAGCCAGTTCTCTCTCACCACTGCTGCGGTCTCATCACATCATCTGCCTGGGAGGCATTCTCACTGCAGGCTTGTGCTGCGGTAATGTACAGCCTTGGGAAATGTCCCTGTGGCAGGGGTCCCACACCTCCCTTGACACTGCTACCCTGCTATTCTGCCCTTTCCAGTAAATAAATACGTTACCTGCAAGGGACCACCAATGTTCACGGTCTCACTTAGGACCAAAGAAATTACAGTCATCTCTCATGGCCAGTTAAATATCGTGCTTTGTCCTGTTTTTATGCTCACCGTACTGTTGAGTCGCTTCTCATGAGCATCCTGGGTTTGCATCACTTCCAAAGCCAGGAAACAGTCTGTGATGCACAAGTGCAGCTTGGGGGGGATGACATTTAGGTGAACCTGGGAGAAAAAGAGGCCATTTCCGAGGGTAAGGATCGGTGCAGAGCACAGTGCTATACTCTGAAGTTAGCATTGCTTTTCTTCTGCGTGCATATCTTTGTAATTAGCTTAACTGGATGTCCTGAGCTATTTTATTACCTTGTTATTCACTATCATGAGGTCCTTGTAAAATTCTTTACAGTGTCTCATGTATTTATGACCCTGAATACCTTAGCATCATCAGCAAGTTTTGTCATTCCTTTTTTCAACTCCTTTTCAAGATTATTTATGAACATGCCGAAGAGTGCAGACCTCACATGGGTCCTGTGGGGCTCCATTCAAGACCTCCCTCTCCTCAGGAGCCTGACTATTGACAGCTACTCTTTAGGAAATCCTTTAACCAGTTAGGTACCCGTGTTAAGCCCTTTCTGTTAATCCCATGGCAGCTGTGTTTCTGTAAGAAACTCCTGTGACAAACCTTTTGGGAGTCGAGGCAGACTGTGCCACACAGTCACTGAGTCCTGTAGAGAACAGTAATAGATTTGAGGTGTTCCTTCATTCAAGAAAAAAACTTTTTTTTTCCTTCCCATTATTTCAGATGTATACGAGCACACACTGATCATATTCTTTATTATAGTTTCTATCAGTTTGTCCAAGAGCGACCTCAGACTTCATGGCCTGTAAAACCCCAAACCCTTCCCAGGTGGTACCTTGGAGCTCTTGGATGTGGAGGCTGCTACGCACAGTGGCTACATGCTGTAATTAAGTAATTAAACTGTTTTATCTGAGTTCCTCATCCTGAGCACTTAGGTGAATGCCACTTCAGCCTGGTGAATTTGCACTCCTTGGTCTGACTATTTTTTCCTCAACTTCTTCAGCGAACAACTTGAACACGAGTCAAATCCTGTGCCATGTCCTTATAAAGATTTTTGGCACAGGAACTTCTCTTGAGCTTGTCCTTGCTGACTGCAGCTGCAAAATACTCACTTTTTTTTATTCTGACCTTACCTCCTACAAGTGCTCCTGATGCACCGTGGCCAGCTTCTGACTCTCCAGCTTCCCATGCTTCATGTGTTTGAAGAGTATTTATT
The DNA here is from genome assembly GCA_013399715.1 of Alectura lathami. Classification (NCBI taxonomy): domain Eukaryota; kingdom Metazoa; phylum Chordata; class Aves; order Galliformes; family Megapodiidae; genus Alectura; species Alectura lathami. Next base: position 49,795 of record VXAV01002795.1, on the reverse strand, counting down.
ATTATTTGCCTTTGCCTTTTGCAGGTTGTTCCTGTAACTGCTTTTTGATTGCCTTATTTCTTTTTTTGAATTTAAATTGTCTGGATACACATTCTTTTGCTTGTTTAGACAAAAATTACTTTTCCAAACATTAGAAGAATGTGTCCTTAAAATCTGAGAGTCATCAGTCCATCTCATCTCAGCTTGATCTAAGGCTTAGACCTAACAAGGGACTTGGGACTTCCCACTGGACAAATAAGTGTTTTTTTGTTCGAAAGGATTCTGTGATACCGGATTTTTCAAGTGTGACACATCTATACAGACAAAAGTCACCAGTGACTAGGATGAATTCTGCCTGTCTTGGGCTTACAGTATTTCACCTTTGCCAGCTGGAGGAGGAGAGCATTTCCCTGACTAGCCGGGATTATTTTTGAAGCTGTTTTGGGGTGTGGTCTCCTAGGACGAAGCGAGCTCAGCAGAGAGCCCCGCCAGCGGAGGTTTGGGGCCTGGGCAGAGGGACCGCGATGCTTCCTGCCTCCTCGGCCTGTTTGCCTACGTGCGTCTGGAAGGCCTGTTGCCATGGAGAAGCGATGGGGAACCGTCTGCCAGCCTCTCCTGACTCTTTTCCTAGCACGAAGCAAAGGCATTTCGCCAGCTTTAATGAGCTGTAGGCGCTTGGCACAATGGCTGTGTCCCCGCTTTTGTCACACTGAGGTGCCTGGACCCCCAGATACTGGGAGAAACCTGAAGACAGGGAGGAAACCCTAAATGCGGGTGGGGAAGGGAGCAGAGAGCAGGAGGGAAGCTGCAGGGAGATGGGCCAGCGCCTGTGGGGGCTGCGGAGTGGTGGAGCCAGGCCCTTCACAGGCCAAGAGGCAGCGGGCGTGAATTGCAACGAGGGAAATTCTGATTACATACATGGAAAAAATCCTTCCCTGTGAGAGCGGTGCAGCCCTGAGACAGGCACCAGAGCAGCGGCGGCATCTCCATCACTGGAGATCTCCACTCCTGTCTGGCCAAGCCCTGCGCAGCCAACGAGTCTCTGCAGTGAGCCCTGCGTTGGGCCGGAGCCTCCGGCCTCCAAGAGAGAGACCCTGCTGAGGGGCGGACGAGGGAGAGTTTGAAAGAGCTCCAAGAGGGGCAAATGTGGGAGACAGTGGTCTGAAAATGGGGTGAAGGTGGAGGCATCCCTGCTTTTTATTTTGGGATCTGACAGTACTGAATGCTGCTTCACTCCCTGTAATCAGCTGCATGGCTCACGTTCTCTACGTTTTTTTTTAAGGTCCTCCCTAAAAACAGATGGATTCTCTCTGCCTTTCTGTTGTTGAAACGCTTTGACTGAATTAAAAAAAAAAAAAAAAAAGGGAGAGGGCTTGTGATTGTTAGGAGCAGAAGTTCAATGGTAGTCCTCTTCTGGGGGAAGAAATCCAACATGTTGATGCTGGGTTTGTTTTGTACCTGAACAATATCACTGATAGCAGCTTTGGGGAGTTTCCAGGTAGATCTGCTGGGGATTATTTCAAGGATAGAACAGGAAAGCCTGTTGATCTTGGTTTTTATTTTGTTTACATTTTTTTTTAAATAGCATTTGTCACAGCTGGCAAAATATTTAGACGAAATAAAGAGTACTCTATTTATATGGGAAAAAATAGGTGGAACCACAGACAAAAGGCTTGGGCTGTCTTTATTTTTAAAGTACTCCCATGAAATTCTCCTTTCTCTCTTGCTGTGACAGTGTGTGCACCTCTAGATCTGTATTTCTGCTTTTGTAGTGGTACTAAGCAAGGCTAGCCAGTGAATTAGATGAGCAGCTCTATCACATTTGCTTCCAGCACACACGACTGAGGCACACCTGCCCTAAAACTTGTTCTCTGATACTAGCACATTGGATTGAGACCGTAACGTTTCAAATCTCATCACTTAGTTCATCACTGGGTAACAGCTGAGCCCTGTCCATCCTGCTCAGGTTGCAAACTCCCTGGGAAGAGTGACTCTTGTCTGCAAGGGCAGCTCTAATGACTGCGCAGGGCGCGGTGACCAGGGCTCTTGGTGGCAGTGATGGAGTGGCTGATGCCGTTTAGCACCTCTCTTCAGTCAGCTTGGCGTAAGCTAAAAAGCAGGGTGATGTCTTCATTTTGCACATGGGGAGCTTTTTCTGGTCACAGCAGATTTGTTATCGACAGTGACTTGCCCCAGTAAGATCCTTGTGTCCGTACACAGCAGAGCAGATTATTAGAACCAAATGGTTGCAAGAACACTTAAGTCTATTTTCCAGCAGATTTGACTTTGTAGTCTACAGAGAGAGAGGGCTGAAGTTTTTTCCAAACTTTCATTCTCTTCCATACAGGTTCTCTGAAAGACTGAGTATTAGCTTAGGCTACAGCCTTTCTCTGCGTAAAGAGAAGACAGTGTGCCCATTTGTCTGTTAATCCTTCCTTCAGCTATTTTCATAATATTTGTAGGAATTTTAACTAACTATAAAACTTCAACCCCTCAGTCAAATACTGTTGAATTAGTTGGTTCTGGATTCCTGGGACTCATGCACTTGCATGCAGAGCCAGTGGGACTGCCCAAGTGCTTTTTCATACATTGAGAATAATAATTAAAAACTAGCTGTCCCCACTCACTCAGGTGCCCTGAAAGCAGATTTATAAGCTGCTTCTCTGGGAAAAAGCACTTTTCCAGACACTCCTAAGGTTCAAAACCTACATATGTGAATTGAAAATCCACTGAGACTGGGCAGAGGAAATCTCCTCATACTGGGTTCAATCTCAAGCAGTTGATGATTCCAGGGAAGGTGTTTGCCACGGAGGGTGCAGCAGGGACAAGGAGGGCTTGGGACACCTGGCTGTGCTTCCTCCAGTCACATCACAGCCCTTTGCTGGTCTCGCTCTAGGAGCTCCATGTCTTTCTTATACTGGGGAGCCCAGATCTGGACATAATGCTCCACGTGGCCTCACCAGGGCTGAGTAGTGGGGGAGGATCCCCTCCCATGACCTGCTGGACACGCTTTTCGTCATGCACCCCAGGGTACTGTTGGCCTTCTTGGCCACAAGGGCACACTGCTGGCTCATGGTCCTCACCACTGCACCCAGTTTGGTATCATCAGCAAATCTGCTGAGGCTGCACTCCGTGCCTTCATGCAGGTCGTTGATGAATACATTGAGCAAGACTGGACCCAGGTCAGAGCCCTGGGGCACCACTACCTACAGGCCTCCAACCGGACTCTGTGCCGCTGATCACAACACTCTGAGCCATTCAGCCAGCTCTTAATCCACCTCACAGTCCACATTTTCTGAGCTTACCTATGAGGACGTTATGGGAGACAGTATCGAAAGCCCTGCTGAAGTCCAGTCCTTTGCTGCTGCGGGGGCTGCCCTGAGCTGGTGGCAAACTTTCACTGCGAGGCTGAAATTAACAGAGGAGAATGAATGCTTGAATCGACCCATCACAGGTGTGCAGTTAAAACCTGACAGCACGGCCTCTGCGGCCACTGCAGCCCCACGGTGTCCGCCCGACAGCCACGGGCCCCAGGGCTGGGTGCAGTGCGGCATCAGGACCCCCGCAGCCCAGGCTGTGGAAAATAAACCCCTCATAAAACCTTTTGCTCCAGCGATCATTCCCCTAGAGTCATGGCAGCACCGTTCCCACCAAAGCAGGGCGACAGCCTTATGCCAGACTGCCGTTTGGTGCACAGTACAGAGCGGTTTCCTCACAGGACCGCCGGGGAGTCGCCCCCTGGGCTCGCCACCGGCCCCGGCTGGAAATTCACCTCAGGTGCGAGCAGCGGCCGGGCGAGGGCACGCCGACGGGACCGCACCGGTGCCGAACGCAGCCGGCGCGGAGGGGTCGGGGCACCGACCG
>VXAV01002795.1:33510-45295 GCA_013399715.1 Alectura lathami | reverse complement strand
CGGGGCAGCGCCTTGCCCGGGCCGCCCCGTCCCCCGCGGCCGGAGCTGGCAGCGCACCGAGGGACCCTAGCGGGACCCTGGTGCAGCTGCGTGGTCAGCTTTGTCCTCAGCCTTCCCAGAGGTGACTGCTGAGCGAGGTATCCCCGCTTCGCGCTCCCTCTGCTAGCTTCTCCTGCAGGTTTTACTCGCCACAGCCCGGCCGTGCAGAGCAGGGCTTGCGAGGAGGCAGGAGCGGATTTGGCAGGGCTGGGTCTTTGTAATCTTTGGGATTTGAGAGCGCGGGCAGTTTGCTTGGTGGTTTTTAATCCGCTGATATGCCATCTGCGTACCCGAGGACAAAGTCAGCTTGCTTCAAGGGGTCTCGTTCCTCTGTGTGGGAAACCTATTGCGTGAGAATCCTGACCCGTCACCTCTGCCGTCTGCTGCAGTGTCCGAAGCTGCTACTCTGACCGGTTACAAGATTCGGGTTCTGTACTGCACCTGTTGTGTTTTCATATTGTTTGTGGGATTTCACTTATTGTAAGCTCATAGTGCTTATGTGCATCAAACGTAGAGGTCGTAGAAAAATGTATTTGATGATTGTGCTGAAGTTTAAAAAGCCATTGCAGAGGAGCTTTGCTTCTGTGCCCTTTGCTGGCAGGGACGGGCCAGACCCTTCTGCCACGCTGCAGCACAAGTGTCACGGCCACCAGCCCGTCTGGGGGCATTGGCGCAGTGCTTTAGGGGCTCCTCCAGCACTGCTGTGTGCCGGGGGAGGTCCATCGGTGCCTCTGCTACATCCAGATGAGCTCTTTGCTGCTGGGAAAAAAAAAGGAAGAAATAAAGTTTTCAGCTGCATTACATAACACCTCTTTTGTGTAAGACAAAATTGCATTTGAACAACCTGGAGTCGTGTGTAGGACTTGGTCTGTGCTGCTGAGAGGTCTCAGTCACCTCTTTGAGGCTGGAAGTCAGCATTACAGTGTCTCTGCTGGACCAGGAGGAGAAAGAGTCTCACAGCGTGAAGGGTACGGGTCTAAAGATGTCTGCATGTTGCTGTTGTAAAGAAATCTCATGCAAATTCTGGAGTGCATCTGGAAAAAGCTGTCCAGGCAGAACCTGGAGCTTCTCCCCATGTTATGATGCACCGTGCTCATAGCTGAAGACGAGAGCGATTTCAGTGGTGTTCAAAGATTTGGCAGTGAGAATCTTTTTGGCAGACGCTAGCCAAGTGGTTATAAAGTAATGACATTAAAATGCACCTTAAATGTTGTAATGGGGCTCTGGGAGTAGGATTAGGCAGTCAGTCACACAAACAACATTCTGTAATAGGCGAGAAGATTTGAAATGGTAGCGTGGGTGTTTGCTAGCAGCTAGCGCATTTTGGATGCAACTGCCCACATCAGGATGGGCAGATAGTACTCGTGTAGTATGAAATCTGCAGATTCCAGGTTCTGGTTTGGTATGTACGTGCTGCAGCTACTGACAGGCTGCTGCTGCTGCTACGTGGGAGCTCTGAGGTGTCTGGTGGTGGTATGAGTTGTGGTGCTTTGACCAGAGGGGTTAGGTGCGTGGGCTTGGGCTGGGGAACAGGATCCTGGAGGGGTGTCTGGTCAGGCAGGCCATCGCACTGCTGCTATGTGTCTCCCTGTTCAGGCCCTGCCTCACAGACAAAGCCTTTGGGGAGGGCAGAAAACATGTTGAGCAGCTCCCTAGGTAAAGGTGGTGCTGGTGGGGAGCAAGCGCTGCCGGTTTGCCTCTGTCCTGCCTCAGCCTCTGCCTCGTGCAGTCCCAGCCACCCTCAGCATCCTGACGGCAGCGGTGACCCACCTGCCAAAAGGTTTCTCTGGGTCTCCCTGCACACATCCTCTCCTCTGCCCAGGATCCTCCTCCATGTGTCCCACAGGTCCTTATCTTCTTTATCTATGGAGAGGGATCTGCAGGACAGTAGGTGAAGCACGCAGATAGGCTGCTCTGTCCTTCCCAGGGGGGCTGGGGGCTTGGGTTAGCTGCGTGGGTAATGCTGCTGCGATGATCAAATCCCCTCTGGTTTTGTGTAGGCAGCTGTGGGACCGTGCCTTTGTGCTGCAGGAGGAGATGCTCTGAGGTTGTTTCTCTGCATCTTCTGGGCTCTGCCCTGTTCGTTTTTCACATGGGGCGGGTGACTTTTTGAGAGGAAGAATCATCCTGAAATGCGCTGCAAATCCAGGCTACCGCTGATTTATTTTTATTATGTGTGGCTAGAGCGTGTGTGCGCATTTGCCCCTGTTTCTGAGCAGGGAGCATCATTTGTTTGCTGTTATGAGGGATTTGAGCTAAGCAGAAGGTGCAAGCTCCCCAGATTCTTAAATAAAAATCTCTTCAGGGGAGTCTCCTGTCCCAGGAGGATTAATTAAGCTCCATGCAGTTTGTTGTGTGTTAGGGCTTTTAAAATAGCTCCTCAAAAATAATGGCATAGTTGCTCTGTGTTAGCATTGCTGAGGGCATCCATGCTGCCAGCTTTGGTCTCTGTAGTCCTGTCTTCTCCTGAGAGATCTGCAGCTCCAATCCCGTGCCCTGGAAGCGGCACTGGCTTGGTGGTGTTGCTTTGCTCAGGTTTCATGCGTGTGGATGTGAGATCTCCCTGTTGTGCTGTTTCCTTCACACGTGTGCCTTTTTGCCTTGCAGCTCCTGAGGCACGAGTGCAGATGGCAGGGACGGTGCAGTTGTCCTTGTGTCACGACCTTAGTGCTGCCCCTATGCCGGCAGCTCCCAGCTGCTGCGGTTTGGGTGTCTGCGCGTTCCCGTCAGGGTCCTCGCCCAAGAAGCACCTGACACGCTCTCCTTGACTTCCTTAGCACGCTTTCAAGGGCAGAGATGAATCGAAGCCCTTAGAAACGTCTGTCTTTGTCCGTGCTGCCTTGGCCCCTACAGAGCAACTCATCCCAAAGGTGGCAATAAGCTAAGTCTTTTCCTGCAGCTCTGCTTTGCCTTACTCTGGTCTAGAGCTCTTCTTTGGGAAGGTGCAGCAGTGCGAGCAAAAGACATGAGACTTCTGCTGGGTGTTCTGGAACGAGTTCTTCTTGTAGTTAGCACAGGAAATCTATGAATTGAGTGTGTGGTTTCTTTCCCAATTTCAGGACTTCGGTGTCTAGCCCGAGGAACCCCCCCAGAGAGAGGACAGCTCGGTCTCACTCCCCCGCTGCTGACTACTGGGGGCCAGAGGATGGCTTTAACAAGGGCACAAAAGGTTTAGTTGCTCAGAAAGGGTCTATCGTGTACTGCCAAAATACTGAGGTACTTGAATGTGTTCCTTGCCTCAGATTTCTTATTGCCTGAGTAATTTTTGGCTTAGATCAAGGTGCTTCATGGAGTCTAGATTCCTTTTTTCTGCTTGTGAATTTTCCTGTGAACAGTACAAACTTCCATGTTTTGATTACCTTATTCTTTAGCTTCTTCGTGCTCTGTTCTGTTTCCTCCTGCCAGAGCTTTGTAGATGCAAATTCCTCCAAGGCTCTGAGATCTCTAGGAATTCGGTGACATTGGGTTCCCTTTCTTGAGAGCGAGAATTTTCCAGTTACTTAGATATTGCAGCAGACTAATTTTTGTCAGTGTATTGTTACTATTAGGTTTAATCAATGTGGGCATCGATGGTTTCTAAATGACTGAGCTGTTAACCATGGATGTGCTGGCCGTGTTCCCCTCTCTGCTTACTGACCAGCAGGACTGCTGCTGTAGGAGGTCCCGATGGCGCAGGGGGTCTCTCGCTCCTGTTTTCCTGGTGTGCAGCAGTGTCAGATGCTGTCGCAAGAGATTCCTGCAGCAGCTCCTGGGCTTCTGAAGGTGCAGGAGAAGGTGGTGGATGTTCTTTTTCTGTCTGAGTTCTGCTTATCTTGCTGCAGTGCTCGAAATGGAGTTACCAGAGGGCTTTCGTGTATCTGAGTGTTTCAGTACACGTTTTCTCACTCAGTTCAGTGTCCTTTTAATGGAGTGCATAAATTTGTGTGCATCAATTTCTCATAGCTGCCAGTATGCATCAAGGCTCCTTTTATCCTGTTGATGTGATTATTTCAGTGACATAAAGGCTATTGCATGCTCATCATGTTGTAATTGATATCTCTGTTATTTGGCGGCTTTCCTCGTTCTAGCAAATGTTTGTCTAAACCTTCTGTGCCTCTCCTCAAGATTTCAGTCTGTTTCTCTTCCAGACCTGGGTCCAGCTCTGACACCCAGCACACTGCAAGTGCTGAGAAATGCCTGCGGATTAGCAGCTGCCTTTGCCTGCTTTGTGCTACCCGATCCCACCCTCTGCACTCCGGAAGTCATTCCGGTGGAGAAGAAGCTGGAGAAGCTGGTAGTGTTTCCTCTGAGAAACAGGCAGTCTCGTCCTTGCTGGTTACGCTGGGTAGCTCAGCACACCAAGGCAGCAGTCCCTGGCCGATGTCCCGTTCAGTCAAGCTGTACTGACTGTGTTACATGCAGGTCTGATCTGCCACTAAATGAAAACCTCCCTTCAGATGAGTCAGGGCTAAACTTGGCGTGTCGTCAGCTGACTGCCTCTCAGTAGCTACCTGCTCATTTGTATGCCGCTTTCGCAGCGTCACACGCGCAGGGTTGTAGCGCATCTGCCCGTGTATATGTAAGGCACCTTGCACTTCACCTCATTTGTCTGAAACAAGTTCCCTTTTCACCTCGTACAAGTTCAATTACGTGTCTCTGCTCTGACCCAGCTGAAGGGTTTCTGTCCAGTGCCATCAGTGGGCTTGATGGACTTTGGCTGTGACAGCAGTGGCAGAACTGAGCTGAGAGAAAACTGCGGTCATGAGACTCACATTAATACAGTGTGTTGATGGATGAAATAGAAAAGAACAGGGTGAACAGAGCAATCACCAGCTGCTGGAATTTTGCTTTGACTTTATGTTGGTCAGCAGATAGATGAGGAGCAGGGGTAAATGGCACGTTAATGATGCTGGCAAACTAAGGTGACTGAGCACAGTGAGGGCAGGGAAGGAGGACAAGAGGCTTGGCAAAGCAAGGCCGGGCATAAGGAGCCAGCGTGGCCATCAGAGGCCCCTTGGCAAAGGGCACACGCAGACATCTGTGGGAGATCTGCTGAGGCACAGCCAAGGAGAAGCCGGTGGCACTTGGGAGGCAGGAATGTAGAAGGGAACCACTGAGATAATAAGCAAACAATTAGCCTGAAGTTTGCGGTGTAATTGGCTGGAAAACCCCCACTGCACATTGTGCTGTGCAGGCTTCACTGGCTTATTAGCTGTCACTGGAGAGCTGTGATCAGGCATCCACGGCCGTTTGCTCTCAGGCTGGCCGGCAGCATGCAGAGCTGTGGAAGCAGAACAGCAGGGACAGAGCTGCAGGTTCCGCTGGCGTTGGCGGCAGTGTTTCTGAGTAGCTGGCTGCAAGCTACATTTTACCTTCATATGTCGGAATGTCTCTTTGTGCAAGTCCTCGTGCTCTCTCACTGATGATTTCCTCATTATTTTTCTACGTGGAGTGACTGACAGTGCACAAGAGAAACTTCAAAGCCTTTTCCAAGGGTATGTGTCCTGCTGCCTTGGTGGAAGAGAGGCTGGAAGTCTCTAGCCCAGCCTTGTGCTGTGAGCAGGGCTGCTGCCAGTGAGTGAGACCAGCCCTGGCTTTTGGCTGAGCCTCAGCCCTTCTGCACTGGAGCATGGGAGGAGCTCAGAAGCCACTCCAGCTTCCAGGTTTGTTTCTCTGGTGCCCCAAGACCAAATTCTGCATTTTGCTGAGATGGAAGAGGAGTGGGTGCAAGGAACATCTGTGAGGCGCTGTCCTCCCATGTGGGAGAGCCATGACAGACATCCCTTCGTTCTGTGCTAGCTGTACAGCTCCTCCACGTGACTCATCCAGTGTGTGACCATCTCTGGGGGTGTGTAGGCATTGGAGAACTCAGTTTGGGCAGCTGGCACCCCAGGCTAATGCCTAAGGATACATCCTGGTCCTGGATGGGCAAGAATCTGGAAACAGAAAAACCTCAGCACTGTATGTTAGCCTGTAATGACACAGAAGGTTAAACCTTACTTCTTGCACAGCTCTAGCTGTGCTGCTCCAAAGCACTTTGCATTTGTCCGTGCTGAAGTTTAGTCCCAGAGCGATGAAGTTGTTCTCTTCCACAATCTTTCCTATTGATCCCCTTTTGCTGGCTGTGGATGACAGATGGGCATCCCATTCCTTCCAGCTCTAGCCACTGGGAGGTACGTTGCAGCTTTGTTCACCTCTGCCCCTTTGGGAGGAGGTGTATGAAAGCAGGGGGAGAAAATCCTGCCTGCACAGGCTGGGATGTGCAGTGGTGTCGCGTAGTGGAGCGGAAGGTCATTTTGGAGGTCAAAGCCTTTTTTGCTTGTAGGCATTTAATGGTCTTTTTGAGCGTGGTCTTTTGTGGCAGCTTGAACTGGAGAGGGATGTTCTGAGGCTGAGCACCTGTGAAGGAGGAGGGTGGAGGACATGATGCCTTGGCATGGAGGGGCTTCCCAGTTGCCATCTCCATCACCTCCCTCTGCAAGGGATGCCAGCGTGCTTGCAGGCTGAGAGTGCTTGGCTTGGCTTCCCAGGGAGGCGGGCGTCTGTTTGATCTTGCTGTTGGTGAGCCTCCACCTGATACTTTATATTGGGAGTGCATGCCTTGACCTTTCCTGTGTGGGCTGAACACAGAAAGCTTTTCCCAGGTTGGAATATCCGTAGGTTTGCTCTCTTGATGTGTAATAAGGGTTGAGCTTACCCTGCCTGGTTGAGTCATAATATATTTCAGTAAAGTCTCAGTCATCCATGGGACCTAAATCCATGGGAGGACAGGGAACTGCTTTTGTGGGCTGTCCAGCAGTCCAAATGCTGACACAGTTGGTGCTTGAGAATTCAGGGTTACGGCAGGTGAGATGGGTGCTAGCATTAATATCTAAGCTGTGGGTGCTCACATATAGGAGCATGTAGAACTGGAGTAGGAAGACAGACTGGGGTGATGGTTGGGACTGGGATGGAGATTCCTTCTCCCCTGGGCTGCAGGGAGGAGTTTAACTCAGGGTGCTTAGGGGCATGATCTGGTTCCTAGCTTGGGGCACCGCAGAAATAAGGCCAAGCTGAACATGAGTGCGTTCAATTCTCCTCAGTCTTAGCAGAGAAACTACAGACTGAGCCAGTCCAGGGCTTGTAGTGCAGCTCTTCAAGAAATGCTTTGCCCAAACCAAAACTGATGCGTGTTAATAGAGGAGCTCCCACTGCTACTGCAGCTTGTTTCAGCTGGTGCCACCAGTACTGGTATGTACTGAACCGTTCCTTCCTCCCTTGGCATTTAACCATTGCCCATCTCTTTCTTTCTCTTCTCGCTGCCTCCTGTGACGCTTGGATGTGTAGAGCGGCAAGGGCTTTTGGAGAATATCTGTCACAAAATCATCCTGAAGGCAGGAATGGATCAGGTAAGAGTTGATGTGTGTTTTTTATCTGTGTGTGCGTGCACCTATTTATTACTAGGCCTTAAAGTGCATTGATGTATCATAAAGGGTTGGTGTGAGATCTCAGCAGTAGAGAAACTGGAGGAGCCGCCCTCTGGATCTGTGTGAAGCAGAGAAAAGGCAGTTTGGTGACTCAAGCATTGGGTGGGCTGTGAGTTCGAGTTTAGCAGACCCATGCCCTTTCATAAATTTACCCTTAGACCTGATCTCCTTGGAAGAAACTTCAGCTGAAGAATGAAAAACTGTGCTGCGCAGGGCTTCTGCACTGGTTTGCCATTCCTAGGTCTTGCTTTCATTGAGGAATAATAAAAAAAAAAAAAAGAGTTATGGTGTGTTAACTGGTGTACGTAGTGTATGTGCAGCAATCTGTCTTTGCTGGCAAAGGTAACCTTTGGAATCCTTCCCAGGGTTTGCTTCAGCAGGGGTTAAAATGCAATTTGTCTTGTGTGGTTGAGGACACCAGCATGTGCCAGCTAATGCGTTAATTTTTTAGATACAGAAATCATTCCTGTCAGCCTGTGATGAGTTCTGCTTGACGGGTGGGAGGGCATGAGAGAAACTCACTTAGCTTTTAACAGGGCTGTGTCTTCTCTGTGAGGAAAGAAAACATTTTGTAGATATTAAATTCACTACAGAAGATCCAACACAAAATCTTGTGAAATCCACAGAAAATCCTGCATGGAAGAATAACAGATTATTCTATAGCATTGAACTCTTTTGCAGGGGATAAATGTATTAAATAGAATGTAATGCAAGGCGACATTATCATTTTATATAATGCAGAGTGACGTTATCATTTTATGTAAACTCTGTTCGTTTGGACCTGCACAGGCAGGAAGTGCTTCGTATTCAAAGAGCAAGCGCAGTCTCACTAGTGTATGACAACCAGATGAAGGAGTCCCTGCCTTTTTTCTTGGATCTGTTCTGATGACCTTCAAGTTGTCCTTGGCTGCATTGTGCTAAGTTTGTGAATGGAAAGGCTTTAAGACAATGTTCTGCTATTTTTTTTTTTTTTTTTTTCCTTCAGGCTTGAGAAACTCCAGGGACATGTTACTTACTAACAGTATTTGGCCTAAGAACAGCCCAAGGTGGTGAGGGGGAGAAAAGGGTAGGAAAAGGCTGGAGTTTAATGCAGCTGAGACAGTCTGGGAGGTGAGGCAGAGGGAAGGCGGTGAGCGTTGGGCAGACTTCAGAGATAGGGCACACAGAGCTAAGGAGACTTTCCAAAATGGCAAAAGTAGCCTTTGTCAGGGTCATTTTTGCAGCTGTTTCTGTTAGCTGGAACCTTTCCTGAAGGCAGAGCAGGAATTCCTATTTGACACCAGGTGAATTTAGTTGCCAGAGATAAGAATTGAGCAGAGAAAGGTTCACATGGATATACCAATATCTTTTATGAGATCTTTATGGGTACTGAATTTGAAATAAATTAAGTTCTCTAGGAATGACTCTGAATGTTTATAGAAGAGGGGAAAAAAAATCTTTTTTGAAGTCATCATTTGAAATTCTGCAGCATATAATTTAACACAGTCTGTAGCATTTCTTTATAAATAGCTATGGTAGGAAGGCTGCTATCCTACAAAAATGTTGAATGTAGAAAATCTGTCTCCTTTTTGTCCCAGTTGTGCAATAGGAGATAAATCAGCTCTTTCCTTCCTGCAGAAATCCTGTGCATCTCGGTATCTCTTTTGCAAGTTTCTGCACACCTCACCTCCGGCTCAGCAGAGCGCTCAAGCTGTGTGATTAGCTTCGATTCGATGACTCCCATGGAACTAATGAAGGGTTTCTTCTGCGCTGGTTGAGGATGTAGCACATATCTAGGAGCACCTGAATCTGCTCCAACTCGCCAGCTTGGCTGAAGAGAGCAGGGAAGAGGCAGTGTCATGGCTGCACACGCCCACTGGTATCCTGTAGTTAAATTCTCACTTGCATGTGTTGGTGGCTTAGGTCCAGGAAGCTCAGCACACTGTGGAAATGAGTTCTCAGTGCCTGTGTGTCTGCTCTTAGCACTCTGGGCTGTAGCCATGAGTGTCTTTACCTGGTGACAGAGGCCTGCTGTCTGCTCTAGTAACACCAGATGTTGGCATGGGTGCTCCCTGCACTGCCAGCATACTGCAGCTGGGATTGAGGCTCTGGCCTAAATGTGAATGGAGAGAGACAGGCCTTGACTTCGGTATTTCATAGTCTGGAAGAAAGGTTTAAGCAACTACTGAGTGAGGTTTAAAGTCATTGATGAATGCAGTGAGGCGAAGGAGTGGTGGTCTTTGAGGAGGAGGGGGGTGGGCAAGGCGGCAGGGCCGTCAGTAGGACAGTGGAGGCCTAAATGAAGGAGGGGAGTGCAGATCCTCTCCAGGAGACAGAACCCCTGCAGAGGTGCTACAAAGGGACAAACCCTCTTGCAGAAAATGAGATGGGTGTGAATCTGTTCTCCTGCTGCTTTACCTGCTAATACAGCTCCTAGGTAGGAGGGTGGAGCCCTGTAACTCCCCAGGCAGATGCAGGAGACCCTCCATCTGCACAGTGATGCCAAATGTCTAGAGGCTGCCTCAGCTTCCTCTACTTCTGCTGCACTTTGTTCCCTGAAGATCATCTGTTCTGGTTTGACTTTTTGATCTTTAGACTCTCTTGAAGGAAAGGGACTGGTGTAACGGCTTTCACAGCTCCACCTCTTACTTCACATTGCCCTAATGATCAAGGAGTGTGTTTGTTGGCAGTAAATTGTGTGCCTCAGAGTCTATCTCTAGTGGCTCCTCTGGAGAGCTCCTGTGTGTGCATGTGGCAGAATGGCTTGGAGAAACTGGAGGGTGGTAACAGAACTACAAAGGGATTGTATATCAGCAATTTAATGAGGAGTGATTTACTTCCAAGGCAGTTTGCCTTCTGTCTTTGTAAAACTGCAGTCTGTCCATTCTCCAATTCCTTCACTAGGGCAATGGGTGCAGGTTTTAACATCAGCATGGGACAGAGGGTGCAGAGTACTGCAGGATGTACCTGTAATGAGAAGAGGCTGAGGGAAAGTGTTTGTTGGTTACAACTTGTGATTCTTCCTGCTGTGAGGCCTGAGAAGTTCCTGGTTCAGAAATATTGTGACTAGCCCTAGCAAGTCTTTGCTTATTCTGGTGGAAGTTTTCCAGGTGTCTCAGGAGGAACATTTACCTTCTCTCTGAAGCTTGGCTTAGTGCGCTCTGGCCATGTGCTGTCTGTTTACAGCAGGGGTGGCAATACACAGATTTCCTTCTCTTTGCTTCCCTTTTGGACCAGGCCAGCTGCCTGGCGGAAGGGTACATGAAAGATCTGACCCCTTGAGATTTCTCAGATTTCTTTTTTCCCCCCTGATCCTTAAGATATTCTGAGGAATTAGGCAAAAAAGGAGGGTTGGGCTCTGCTGCAGCTGACAGGACATGGATCTGTGAAGGGAGCTGGTGCCGAGGTGGCAGTGCACCTCCTGCTCGTTGCTGGCTTATTCATGCAGATTGAAGGTCTGGGAAGGATCCCAAGAAGAGCACTCTCCCATGTTCAGCATTCACTCTGACTACAAGGCTGTTGTCGGAGTCCTTGCTGGCTCTTGCAGCTTTCTGGTACCTTTCAATCTTGTGTGTAAAATGGCTTTAGTGTAGGAATGGGTGTCCCTTGTGATAGACCAAGAAGAAAGACAGAAAATGATTGAAATGTCGTAAGAGGTAAATGTAAAAAGGCTGGAGAGAGTAAAATGTATGAGAAATAATCACTCAGGGTTTCACCAGTGCTCAGGATAAAGAGTTTAGGAATTTCCCAGAGTCCCCTTCTCCCAGCTCAGGTGTCAGAGGCCCACACTGAGGTGCTGGCTTAGATTTCTTTATATCCATGTACTGGAACCATGAGGGAAAACACACCCTGGAGATGCGGCAGTGAAGTTAAACAATGGTGGCAAGTGGAGCACTTGAGATGCTTCCCACTGTCTGAGGGAAGCGATACAACCCAGTGAGATGGAACTGAGACACAAGGATCCTTTGAGGAAAGTAAAGAGCTGCACTGGTACTTCTTAACCAGGCAGTATCTATTGTGCACAGCTGGGTTAACTGGAGGGCAGCTGCTGCTGCCGAAGGACATAAAGCTATTAGAGAGTGTCCAAAGGAAGAGGGCTACGGAGAAGGGTCTGAGGGCACGAGATGTGAGGAGCAGCTGTGGTCCCTCGGTTTGCTGGGCCCAGAGCAGAGGAGGCTGAGGGGAGGCCCCACGGCGGCCTGCAGCTCCCTCCCAGGGCAGCGCAGGGGCAGGCGCTGAGCTCTGCTCTCTGGGGACAGCGACAGGGCCCGAGGGCACGGCACGGAGCTGCCAGGGGAGGGTCGGGGGGTGTGAGGGAAAGG
>VXAV01002795.1:0-32961 GCA_013399715.1 Alectura lathami | reverse complement strand
AGCTTACAACTTTCCCTGAGCCAAAAAGCAATGGATAGCGCTGGCAAGAGAAAATGTGTTCTCTGAGTCTGCTATGCCACATGCACACGCTTCACTGAAGCAATTGCTTGTTTACTCCCTGGCTTTTGTCACTACAGAGGAACACGTGTGAGCATGTGGAGGGCAGCAGCCACGCAGGGAGGAGGTTTCTCATGCTGCTAGGAACTTAAGGTGGGCTTGAGAAGCTCCAGCACAAGGTCTTGCAGATGCTTTCGGTCAAGCCCTGTGAGCTGGGCCTTTGAGGCTGGGGCTGTGGAGCTGAAGCTAGGGTATAGTCTATGAGGGAACTTCAATTTGCTGAAGTCCAGACTGTGGATTTGCTGGTGGGGCCCGATTCACGGTAAGCAGCAGGTCTGCCTTTTCTCCAGAAGGGCTTGCCCTGTCCCTGGGATGGATCCCAGCAGTGGGTCTGGCCCAGCTGTCCCAGTGCATCCCTGTGCAGCCTGGGTTCAGGGCAGAAGAGGGTTGTGGAATCCCATCTCTGAGGGCTTTGGGCTGCTTCCAGACGCAGCCAGCACAGGTGTGGTGTGGAGATGTCCTAAAACTCACCACAGAATGTGCGGGTTGTCTGTGAAGTGAGCAGGAGCGTAGGCAAGGGTGTTACCATGGAAATGCTGTGGTGGTGGCAGCTGCCTCTTGCTCCGCTGGGTCGTGCCTTATAGGAATGATTTCATGTGCTCGCATTAATGTTACAGTCCATTCAGAAAGGTTGTTGGTGCAATGGTGAGGCACAAACTTGAAACCAGCGTGAACAGTGCTGGCTTGTCCAGGCCTCAATAATCCCATATTGAACATTGTGCTTGTGACAGCAGTGCTGCTCCTGTCATCTCTAACCAGCCACTCACCAGCTACTGAACTGCTAAAACACCTCTGTGATGTCTTAGAAGTTGTTGCATCTCTGTTTTTTGTCTCCCTGCCTCATGCTTTGATATTTAGAACAAATTTCCTGGCTTTGTACCAGGGGGAGCTTTGCGTTCCAGCTATAACGCCCTCTCTGTGCCCCACTGAGATGAGGAGACGACCTGACAGTGTCACAGCAGACCTGAGGGCAGTGGCAGGCATATGGGATGAATCAGAGCTCAAAATGAAGGAGAACCTGCTCAGCCTTGCTATTTGGAAAGCTGTTACTTCATCTGCAGCACCATGGGCTCGAGCCAGTGCACCCATCTGCCCTCTCATTGAGGGTATCACCTGGCCTCATCCTGGTGTAAAATAAAAATAATTTCAAAAAAAAAAAAAGCAAACAACACTTTGATTTCATTTCTCCTAGTGGAAATGGCATTGCAAGTCAGTATCCTGTAAACCTACAATCTTTATATTTCAGTGGCTGAATTCTTTCATTTAATGTTGGTACTTTAAACTGATAAGCATCAGATACCGGGAGGTCTAGATGAGGTGGAGCAGGGAAGAGGGAACTGGCTGTCTGAATTGTATAATTCTGAAATGACAGATGTATTTTTAATGGGGTTTATCTAGATTCCCCTTTGCCACTTTGCTTCTGCTGCTGGAGCTGAGGTTTCAAACCTAAGGTGCTTTAATCATCCGTTTGGCTGCTAAATACAGAAATAAATTTGGATCTTTTTTTAAAGCCTTGTGGCTCTATTCTGCCTTGATTTATAAACTTCTGATCCCATGGGGTTACAAGGCAGTTTGCATCAGACACGAGTTTGGCTCAGTGAGCATCTCTGCTGTTGTGAATGGGCATCAGTCAGCTGGGGCTTATCGCGGTGTGTTGCCTCTTCTCTAGAAGTGCTCTGACAGGGAAAGGAAATGCAAAAGCCTTCAGTGGTTGGTTACCTGGGTCAGAGCATGTGCTCGAGATCATTACTGTTAGATACTTAAAGTACATTCCATTCCTGTGCATTCAGTAACTAAGTGCTTAATGATCAGGAGCTACATGCACCAAGAATACGGACTCTTTCTTTCCCAAGGCATTGCCAGTGTACCAGTACAGATCACCATTGCTGCCACTGCTCGTGTATTTGATACCTATGCTCTAATGACTGTGTTGGGCAGTGCTGTGTGGAAGATGGAGAAAGAAATCCCAGAAAGGAGCAAGTGAAGCCAGTGAGAAATGTGCTCAAGTAAGTAATGAGAGGAGCGAGAGGTGGATTGGCTCCCAGGACTGGACCGTCGAGCCCCAGGCTGATAGACCTAGCCCAGGCAGACAATTTAGCAGTGAAAGTATGGTGTGGGTGTTTCTGTTACCAACAGTGAAAGCATGTTGGTCTGCTTACATCCCTACATCTTGCTGTTAAATATCTGAGGCACAATAAATCCACGCAAAGCACAAATGTGGATGGAAGGAAATCCGCTTAAAGACCCTGATTTGGCTGCTCCAAGGCAGCTTTGCAGCTGCGTGAGGCAAACATGCTGCTGAAAGGAAATGGGAGGACAGAGCTGCTGCCAGGTCAGCTCCAGCGGGGTGCCAGGTGCCTACCTCCAGCGGGGTAGGGCACAGCACCTGGCTTCCTGAGTCGTGCTGCCCTGGGCTGGTGCACCAGCATGATGAAGCGGCTGGTGGTGGGAGAGGTGGCAAGAGCAGCCTGAGAACGAAGGGAAACAGAGCAGCCACAACCAGGCAGAGCGTGCTAACAGCAGGCTGCTTCTGCTGGCTGGCGGAACGCAGTTCCAGTTATTGCTACAGTCACCTGTTATTGTTCCTGAGTTCTTCCTCACTAAACATCCCTGTGGCTCTGATGTAATTCAGCACTGGCTTTTTGACCAGCTTCTTCTCTCCTAGCAGAAGCAAACTATTAACCTTAAATGCCATAGTGAAAGCAGCTGCGGTGCTCTGGCACCTGAACCCAGTTCACTGCAAGGGTGGGTGTAGGGACTGGTCACTTTCACCTGGGAACGTATCCGGGCTGCTGGTGCGCATGAAGGAGTGCATGTGAGCTCCCTGAAATGAGTGCAGGTTCATTTTTAGAGGCCAAGAATTCATGATGATGAATGTTTGAAGTTTTTTTTCCTTTCATACTGATTCATCTCTGTGGATAAATTCTTTATTAACTAGGAGTCTTGAATAAAGCTTCACATTACTTTGCACATGAAGTTGCTTCTCCTATGTATAAATATTGAGGGTGCTAAATTGGCTGAAAAGAAGAGGCAACTTTCTGGTGTGATGGCAAACTTGTGTGCTGTTACACCATGGAAACTCTTAGATAAGTACAAGCGTAAGTACCTTAAGTAAGGACAGTAAGGCAGGAAGGAAGGATTGTCCTCGCTTTCTGCAGGCGAGATCAGGCAGGTAGTTTGTCAAATACATCCAGTCAAGAATTGTAAAACTGCTGTGACTTTGATTAAAAAGTTGGCTCTTACTTGAAACCTGTCGTGTCCTTTTTACGTGTCTGTAAATCTCATGGAGCCCAAACAGCCCTCAGCGCTTGTGGAACCGAGGCTGGAATCGATCTGCCTGCACTCTCAATCACCAGCATTTTCAGACCTGCTGTACTCTGGGCACTCTGTTTTCCCTGTGATGGCTGAGGTGTAAGAACCTGAATAAGAGGCCCCTTGTTTCAGACTTCTTACGGTACCATTTGCCTTTGGATACCAGAGCTCAGAAGTAGAACAGCTGATTTTTGTGAAGCACAGCGCTGTCAGTGCGTGCATATCGTGCCTCAGCCGATATCTGTGCTCTCATGTTGCTGCACATCCTCCACAGAAGTGCTCGTTCTAGGAGGAACAGGGGCAGCTGTCAGCCGCAGTTATGTGGTGTCTTTAGGAATACGTAGTGTCTTTGTGCCTGCGCAGATTAGTAAGTTTGACGAGATGAGACGAGTACCTAGAACTGGCCTTTGTTTTTAATTTTAAAAAATGATGTTCTTGGCACTAACTATTAGCCAGCGCAGATCTTGGCATATCCTGAAGAGCTGTATGCTGTTTTCCCAGGGCATGCCCTCTTTAGAGCACAGATGTAGAACTGGAGAGGCCCTGAGTCACTGAAGAACAAATTTGATGTCCTGCTGCCTCTTAAAGGGTGAAAACTAATTGGAGGTACTTCGGAGCCTCTGTCCACGTACTGCACCGGCAGGTCCGTGATATCATGTCATGCAGCTGGCAGGACTCGGTGCTGAATGGCAGCTGCTGGAGCAGCTTCTTCCACTGGAATGGTGGGGCTCGGAAGTGTCCTGGTGGTGGCCCTTGTGGTCCGTCTGGCTGTCCTCCTGGAGGAGGTGCAGGTGTCCATGCTCTCTGTGCAGCTGTGGGTGAATAGGCCGCGGCCCACCTTTTGTATTGTACCTAGACAGTGTCAGTGAGGTGCTGATGAAGTGCTGACTCCTCAGTGCCTTTAGGCGTGTAGTTTGGGCTCCATGTGAAGTCTGGGAAGATAGCAGCAGCTATAGGTTCGGGGGGCACAGGTTCAGGGCTCCTACAGGGTCCTCTGGTCGGCTCAAGCAGAGAGCCACGCAGCTGCCAGCTGCTGTAGCTGGAGACCCTGAGGCCTCGCTAGGAGACGAGTGACACAAAAGCTGAGTCGTGTCAGCCTGAAACATCCTGACAGTCCTTTCTTGAGCAGAGTGGCCAGAGATGTAATTATCTCCTCGTGGTGCTGGAGGAAGTTGTATCTCAAGCAGAAAAATCAGATAAGAGTGACGCACTGTACCAGTACCAGCTAAATTCAGTTCAGTCTCAACAGCAAATGGAGCAGCAGGAGAGGCCCTCGGTGATGCGAGTGCAATCCAGGGTGGGCTTCAAATTCAGAAGCTGATGCTGTGTGTCCTCACCTTGGGAGGGCTCCTGTCTGAGCAGCAGAGGAGCGCTTTATGGGAAGCAGGATCGGGCAGCAGTGAAAGGCCTGCGTTGTGCTCTGTTGGCAGGTTGTTTCTTCCTCCCGCACCTCTGCGGCCAGCTACAAGGTTGCCAAACCTCAGGTTGTTGCCCAGTGCTTCCAGGTCATGGCCCAATAGCTAGAGGAGGGATGGTCCTTAAACATCTGTTGGGGTAAAGCCTCAGGTTTGCTTTCTGCCTCTCTTTAGAATGCTGCTGTCTGTGCTGGACACTAAAGGTTTTATTTTTTCTTGGGTAGTAGTCACACGGATAATGCATTCCCCGCTGAGCCTTTTTAGCAGTCCCCTAGCTGCTTCCCATCTGAAGGGAAGTGTAAGAGGTAATTAGCAGCCACTTGAAAAAAGGCTTAGCAGGTGGGTGGGAGCTGCGCTTGGGTTCATGCATGGAATTGCCATGGAAATGCTGAGATTTCCTGGCACTTGATCCAGTGTGTGGGCTCCGAATATAGTTGCACTCGTGGGCCTCTCTCCTTGCGATCTCGCTGCCCTACAAAGGCAGCAGCTGCGTTCTCCTTCCGGGCAGCCTCTGCGGGCGGTGCCGTCGCCATCTGTGCTCGCTGAGGCCGCTGACCTGGCTGAGCAGAGAGCGGGGCCACAGCTGTCGGCTGAAGCCTTTCTGCACTGCTTTCATGTCAAACCAATGGGCAGAAAATGAGAAAAATGACGAACAAGCGTCCTGGTGGTTTGCCCCTTTTAGCTTTTAAAAAGTTGGTGCACAAAGAACATTCAGAGTTGCTGACTTACAGAAGTTGGTGCTGGTGTTGCAAACCTTCCCCAGGTCAGTAGCCCTCATGTGGTTAAACCCACTGAAGCACCGCAGTACAAGGGCTGCTTTGCACATGAGTGTTTTCAGACCGTGTGCCAAGAGCTGTCTTTCCTTCTAGTCCTGTCTTGTTTTCTGGCCACTTGTGTGTTTAAAATATTGGGCGTATATGAGGAGTGTCTCTCATCTTGGTACCCGTTCTAGAGGTCTGCAAGGCTATGGGCACACCTTCATCATAAAAGGTTCTTTGGGGGGGAGCTTACCATATCTCTCCCTCTTTCTGCAGCAGCAGTAACAAAGAGCCTCCTGAATGTGTCAGCATCTGGGCTGCTTTGGTTTTAAGCAGTAAAATGTGCAATTTGTTTCAGATCACCTGTTAGCAGACTCCTATATCGGGCAGGAGGACTCCCCCGAGATGCAGCAGGCGGCGCAGAACAAGCGCAGGCTCTCCGTCATCTCCGACGGCAAGTTTGAGAGGAGCTTCTCCGAGGAGCAGGCAGAGAAGATGCCAAGCGAGGGACCGAAGCCACGAGTCTACACCATCTCCGGTGAGAGGCCGATGCTGTCAGACCACGAGAACGAAAGCATGGAACTGGTGGTGATGAAGGGGGCTGCCCAAGAGGAATGCCACCACGGTCACCCTGTGCATGGTGCCGGTGGCTCTCACGGCGTTAGCAGGCACTGCAAGGGCTGGCCGGGCAGCCGGCAGGGCTCCAAGGAGTGCCCAAACTGCAGCCGGCTTGCTGTCCC
This sequence comes from Alectura lathami, assembly GCA_013399715.1. Taxonomy (NCBI): domain Eukaryota; kingdom Metazoa; phylum Chordata; class Aves; order Galliformes; family Megapodiidae; genus Alectura; species Alectura lathami. The sequence goes on along the minus strand of VXAV01002795.1, from coordinate 26,619 downwards.
TTCCCATCATTCCTTTGACCTGGAGCAGCATCAGGCCGGTGAGACTGGATGGCACAGAAAAAGGCTGGAGAGGATGTATAGCGTCGACCGAGTGTCTGGTGAGTAAGTGCTGGGTCCTGGAAGGACACAAAGGGACCCTTCAGCGTGGTTGAAGGGTGACACCTGTCTCTTGCCAGCATGGAGAACGTCGATGCCGTGTACCTTTGAGCTGGGCCCTGTAGTGTTTCGCCTTCAGCTCCTTGCCTGGTACCCTGCACCAACGTCCACGCACAGGGGTTGCCAAAGGGGGAGTTTTCAGCAAGGGGAGCTCAGTTTGAGGCCAGCTTCTCAAACCTGCTGTCTTTGCTCATCAGCAGCGCGTGAGCTGGGAGCACCTTAGTGAGGGGGTCTCCGTGGGTTCCCGTTCTGTTGAAGGGAGAGCTGGAGAGGAGGGGCTGTGTTGAAGCACCTACATTTTTGCTCATCTAGGAGGCAGTTCAGAGCAGGACTCTCCTTTACCTCACTCAGGGATTGAGGCAGGTGAAATCTTGCTGAATGTGCTGGAGAGAGCCTCAGCCCGGTTAGAGCGTGGTTGTTGCTGTGTTGCATCCCCAAAACGCTGGTCTGTGTGGCTGGGAGCAGTTGAGCAAGATCCCTCACGTAGTGCCACCTCATAGTCCTTCCTTAAATACCAGCTAATAAAACAATATTGGACTTTCTCCAACACTCACTATCCATTTGCTAAATGTTTTTAGGGAATTTGGCTTGTAATTATTTAATTGCATAAAACACACCCTGATCATGTTTAAAGACTTAACCATTAATCAAATATTTCTGTCAATCTATGTGCTTTGAATTGTAAGCTAGAACACAGTCCATCCTTGTCTGTCAGCTGTTTGTGTGGCTGGCAAAGAGTCTGACCAAATTTGTCTTTTTTTTTTTTAATACATTTTCTTGATGTAAACACACATCCAGGCTTTTAGAGATGTGTCCAGCCGGGAAATGTCAAGGTTTTCCCCTTGAAAAAAGTTGAGGTAGAGTGTAAGGGCTGTGGAGGTGATGCTGTACATCTTTCCTAGGTTCCCAGTGATATTACTGCTGGTGAAATTGCAGGAAGTTTGGGTTCCGGACCATATTTTCATACTTGGATGCTTGGAATTACGTGACTGGATTTGTATATTGCCTAAACATAAAGAAGAAAAAAAGACATTATCGAATGTGCAGAATACCTGGAGTCCAAATAACCTGTGACTTTTGGACTTCATCTTAGACACGACACGTGCAGTTCAGACTTTCTTAGTGTTAGTGTTTAAGTGTGAGAAAAGGAGAAGAGTTTTCCTGTATTTACTCTTTTATGATCATCTGCATTTTACCAGGTGAAAGATGACTCTGCGTGTGGTGACACAGCCAGGAATCTTGATTGAAAATAGAAAAAGAAAGCGAGACCAGTCACAGCCTTTCAGGAGACGTCACAGCCTGAGGGGCTTGGTCTTGTGGAGAGCAGGGTGCTAAGCTGAATCAGCTGCAGCCTCACATCATGTTCTGAATTAAGAAAGGGAACGTTTCTTGTTCTAGTGCTGATAGATTTATGTTGAAAGCTTTCCTGAACAAATCAGAATTGTATTCCTTGCTGTGGGACTGAAGCGGGTTGCTTTACAGAACCAAAGGAAGGCCCTGGATTGCTAATGGAGGAGTGCTAACTCCCCAGAGCTGAAGCTGAACTCCTCTGTTAGCCGGAAGAAAACATGTTCTAGCAAATGCTACGGAGAGAGGGCGTGCTGCCTTTGAGTCTTGGGCTCACAATGTCTGTTTACAACCAGGCAGTGGTTTGCATTAGGGTCAGGTATCAATGTGAAGCGGAGATTGCCTTTCCGAAAATACACATACACCAGAGTAGTTCTTATATGGGAACAAAGTGGATGGTGCTGAACCTGCAGATGCCTGTATGGATGTTTCACATTTTATACAAGCAGGCAGTGGCCGCCCTCTGTGCTCGCTGCAGCTTCTGAGCGCGTGCAGGTGTGGCTGCGCTGGCAGCACTGTGCCTGAGACCAAGTCCCTTCAGCGCACAGCACCGTGGGCTGAAGGATTTCCCAGCTTGGTCTGGTTTGCACTGTCTGTCCAAGCAGTGCTACTCAGGGGGAGAAAAAAAAAAAAGAATCGAGTGGCTCAAGTATAACAGGTTGCAAGAGATATTTCTTGGAATGTCCTTCATGCATGGCTAGCAAAGAAAGCAGAGCAGAGATGAATGGAGCTGAGAGAGAGAGATCCCCAGAAATTCTTTTTGCAGCGCTGCTTTCTCTGTTTGGGTTTACATGAGATGTTATTGCTGCAGACCAACACTCATGGCCGTTAGGCCGGATGGGCATAATTTAATATGGATTTTTATGCTGAGTTTGTGATGCCTGACACCTTTCCAGAGAGGAAGCTGCTGTTGCCTGTGCTGCTCCCAGCCTCTGGTACAAACACATCCACTCTTTGCAGAGGTGCTGAGATTCTCAAGCAGCCTGGCAGGTGCTGGAAGAGCTCAATGTGGCAGTGGTTTTCCTTCAGTCTCCTCCGTGGCTCCTTGGCTGCTGCACCACAGTTGATGGTAACAAGAAAGGAGGACGAGGTGCTCTGCCTGGCCAGAAAGGAGCTTGCTACTTGCTCCTGGAAGCAGAACAACTGCAGTTATAATCTGAAATTTAATCCTCCAGAGGAGCTCTGGAGCTGAGCTGTGCTCCCTGGTCCCCAGCTGGGTGCTCCTCTGCCGCAGTCCCTCTCTGGCTGGTAGAGGGGCACCTCTGAAGGGTCACAGACCCGGTTATTTTCTTTTGAGTGCTGTGGTTGGGGGAGAGATTTTCTTCATATGTTGGCTCCTGTCTGTCGGAAGAGAAGGGTCCAGGCAGCACCTCATGAGGATATTAGCTGCTCCTCATAAGCTCTACTTTGGATCAAAACTAGTGACTTAAAAGCTGTACGGTGCATTAAAACACCATCAGTCCTTTGAGATGTGTAGCTCCTGAGAATTCCGTGCAGGGCTAAACTAGGGTTGGCTAAACCAGAGTTTATACAACTTCTCCTCCTTCGCCACTGTTGTGGTTTTGAGACTTTAAGCAAATAAATCATTTACACTCTGAGCTGTTTTACATTGCTTATCTATCTGGTTTTTGGAGGAGAGCAGGCAGAGAAATTTCGTAATAGGTATTTAGCATAGCAGAATGCTGACTGCATTTAAAATATTTATTTCCTTAGGGTGCCTTTATACGCGCCTTGACATAAACTGTTAGCTGAGAAGGAGTGTCTGTTACAGTGTTCTGTGTAATTTCTTAGGAGCTCCACTTCAAAGGAAGCCTTCCCACTTGCATCTAGCTATTTACTTATTTATTTTGCATCTGTAATTGCAGCCACTTTTTGTGGGTTTGACTGGGTTTTGGCCATCAAAAGTGAGTTAAGATACTCTGGATAATGCCAGAATATTAATGACTGAGGTACTGTCGTTCATAGCGATCTTAAAGCTTGAGGGAGTGCATCCAGACACATCATTAGCAGCATGTGGAGAGGCATTAAGCAGGGAAGCCACAAACTGGGAGTGAAGCGAGACAAAGAGTCAGGTAGCCCAAAATCCTGGGGATCCAGCCCGGCAAGGTCTCACACATCTGGTGTCAGTGGATTTTATTATACCTCCGATTCCCTTCCTGACAGGTTCCAGCCTGAGAGTGCTCAGTAGGAGCTCCTTCTTGGTCAAGTCCTTCCTCCTGTGTCAGCACTGTCCCACAAACATGAATAGTGACTGATTTTGCTGCCTGCTTTTTGTCTCGGTGGCCGTTAGGTGGAGGTGATCTGATGCCCTAATGCAACAGAATTGGGAAGAAATCTGCAGTTGGCTTGTCAGGGCACTTTGCAAACACAGGGCTCCAGATAAGTGCAGTTCTCACCAGGCTGCACAGCTGATGTGCGGTTTGACTTCTAAAACCAGAAAAACTCATGAAGGCCAGCTCATCGGGAGCAGTTGTGTGAGGCCTATATTGGAAACCTTCAATAGAAGAAAAAGAAATTGTATTTCTGGCTTAGAGCTCTGAACAGAGGGAGGGGAATGCTTCTCATCTTCCATGGGAGGCTGTATCAGAAAGAACTGGATGAATGGGACGTTTCAGACTGATGGTGCTAAGGAAAAGGCAGAGGCTGGAAAATGCTTTTAATGAAAAATGTTTCTTTCCTCCTTTTTTTTTTTTTTTTTTTTTTTTCCCTGTCTCTTGTTCAAATGTCTCTTATGTAATTCCTGGATTATTCTAGTCTTTGTGCTTAGGAGAGAGCTTTCACTCTTCATTAGTGGTGTGATAGACAGGCTTAGCACAAATTTACAAAACACTTGGTTGTAGCACACATACAAAATGAGGGGATGAGACTTTTATTTAATGTAGGGCAGGATGCTGAAGAAAAGTGCTAAGAGCCTGGGGAGCCTTGTCTGAAGTGTGGCTCTGCCTGCTGGATTCTCAGGTTTTGCTCTCTCTCTTCCAGATGATGTCCCCATACGAACCTGGTTCCCAAAAGAGAACCTCTTCAGTTTTCAAACTGCTACTACAACTATGCAAGCGTAAGTGAAACCACTGCCTTAGCTTTGATCGTACACCTCCAATTTTGTGGCCCACTCAGAGCTGTATCTGAGAGCAGGGAGCCGGTCCAGCTGTATGCTTGGCACTGCAGCCTGGGGGTGAGAGAACCTTGTCTCTCATCCGTTCTTTTTTGTGCTTTATATTTCGATTTCTACTACTTCCACTTACTTGTTTTCCCCTTCTTTAAGTTCTTGGGCTATCCAATTCTTCTCTGCGTCCCTTGTTTTCTCTGTGACGCTGTACCCTGTCCCTGACTGCCTCTGCAGGGCAGGGGTCCTGTGGGAGCACCAGCTGAGACCCTCCACCACTTACGTCTGCTGCAGCCGCTGCTCTGACCAGGCCTGCCCTGCATCCATCGCTCCACAGAAGTACACCTCTGTGTTCTGAGATGGAGCCCTGAGGCTCAGTGTGGTTTGCCAGTCCTTTGGAGGTGTCAGTAAACATCTGCAAAGCGTGGGCAGATCCGCATTAGGAATAGCCTCTCCCTTCACACGGCACGCAGGTTGTGGTGCTGCTGGTTGCTGTGCCCTGGGAGGAGGCTGTTCTCAAAGGACTGAGGAGGGCAAGGGAAGTCTCATTTCAAGATTGTACGCAGGTTGTCAGGGTATGACATCTTCCTCATTTCAGGTATTTCCTACCTGGCTGAAAAGGGAAGGCGGGCAGTGAGGGGAATGAGACACTGCCTTCTAAAGGCCTTCTAAAGGAGCCTTCTAAAGGCTTTCTGTCACTTTCTGGTGTCCTTACTCCTGTATCCATGTCACCCTCAGCTCTACTGCTCCCTTTATTTCTTTTTGTTTAACCTGGTCTCCATTTTGTAATCTGTTTCTTTGCCACTTCTCTCTCACGTACGTTGCCCTCCCCAAATCCTCAGGAGAAGCTGATGGTTGATCTTGGGATAACCCAGACTGAATCAGACCTTTAGCAATAAGGGAGGGGGGCTGAATTCAGTGTTGGAGGGAGGGGAGGCTGCTGAGATACAGACAAGATCTCTCTCCCCTAAAAGAAAGAGCATATCTTCATGCTCTTTAACTCCTCGTGTACCCCCACGCAGCTGGAGGTGCCTCGCAGCCTGGGGAACAGAACCAGAGGGCATTTGGTGCCAGTCTGCAGCCCCTTGTGCTGCTTCTTTCACTTAGCCCCTGTGTCCCCCCACCTCCTCTTTGAGGGCTGTAAGACCGGGGGCACTCACAGCTGGTTAAGGCTCATTGGCACCAGGCTGACAGGCTCTGTGAGCAGTCTGAGGGCAATTTGCTGGAATTTTAATTTGGTCTTTACAAATATTGGTTGGTAACAGTGAATATGGTGTTTTACAGTTCTGATGTGGCAAACCAAACCATGCATAAAGCCAGCACATTGCCTGTGGGCACATCCTTTGCTGTGTGAAGTCATCTTTGCTGTGTGTGGGGTTTGTTGCAGGATGGTGGCTGATACCAGGGCTTGTAGCTATTGGAGGCCAAAGTCAGGCTGTTTTGGAGAATGGTGCCTGAAGAAAACCCATGAGGAGCACAGCTCCCTTGGTTAATGTAGCTCCTCGGTTAACATCTCTGGAGAGTCTGTGCTGCCTCTGGAATTCCCTCAGAAACATCTCTAAAAGTTCGGGGTACCTCCCTGAGCTGGCTGGGAGTTCCCCCAGGTGCCCCTGTCCTCCTGCCCCCTGCTGTAGTGTTCTCAGCCCAGGGCTTCCTTCCTTCATAGCTCACACTGCCCAGTCTGATCTTACAAGTCCTGGTTGCTGAGAGGAGAAGGCCTCCCTGCTCCAGGACCCCTGGTGCTGAGCTGCTGGTGTAGCCTGATGGGCTGCGTTTGCTCTCAGCTGAACATCTGCATGTTGTCTGGGTCTACAAGGAGCTTAATTTGTGCCGCATGCCAACGCTGCCCTGGGAGGTTTGAGCTTGGCGAAGCAGCAGTTTCACCACTGAGAACTAACTTAAAAAGCAATTTCCTTCCACGTAACAAGAAATATTTGTACCTGCTGGAGCGAGGATTCCCTCAGGATGCTGCCAGGGCTGAGCACTAATGAATTCCTCTCCTTTCTCTTTTTCCCTGCATCTTCTGGAATCTCTAGCATCTCGTAAGTATAATCTTTGTTTTTATTTCCTTGTCTGTTGGTGTCTGGGATAAACTGTCCTCTGCTCTCCTGTCCATCATATTCATTCATGCTTTCCCTGTGCTACAGCTGTTTGTCAGCAGGCAAGAGGTTAGATGGCAACACCAGCTGTGCCTACAGGGATCACACCACAACCATCCTTATCGCCAAAGTGGAGTCTACAGAGGCTAGGAAGCTTTGTCCCTCTTGAAACTGGTGTACAGAGGTCTCGTGTCTGCAGTCTCCTAGGTCCATTTCTCCGTAGCAGGGATGGTGCTGTTTGGCCCTGTTCTTTGGGAGCAGCTGCTTGGCCAGCCGTCTGCTCTAGAGAGTGAGGACCTTTGCTTTGGTGACTCCTTCGGCCAGCCCCTGACTCACACGCAGTCGTGCAAGGCCCGGCTTTCTTCCTCAGGCAGCCTAACTTCTTTCTGTTGTCTGGTGAGAGCTTTCCTGTCTATGTTCCATGTCCTCTCCAGTTCAAAGCTGCGTAGTTGGTTAATGGCTTGAAATGGTTTCCCAGGGCATTCAGGGGCTACGCAGAAAGGAAGAGACGGAAACGAGAGAATGATTCTGCAGCTGTTATACAGAGGTAGGGCCCCTTTTCTCCCGTAGCCGTAACCCTGCCTGGTGTTGCATGGGCCCTTCCAGTGTCACTAGTGACGCTCGGTGACGTTGAACGTGGTTGTCCCTGTCTGTGTTGCTGTTCATAGGGACACTAGCAGTGGCTGTGTTGGAAATGTGGAAGTGAATGCTGCTACTCAAGATAGCTCATCTCTGTCTTCTTAAAGGAACACTGTCAAGTTTCTTTTAAGCTTCCAAATATAATATACTGGATCTGTGTCTCAAGCCGAAGAATATACATATACATATATACAAACTAAAGATGCAGTTCCCCCAGCCCTTTCCTACATGTTTGGAATTTGTTTGAGGTCAGCTGAATACCTAAACCGTGGCTTTTATGTGCTATTGTTGCATCCGTGTAGGCATCTCAAAAATCTGAGGCTTGAGCAAAATTAGTATCTCTGGTGACTAGAACTCTTTTCTTTTGTTTTAAAGAGCAGAAAAGAGAGAAAAGAGGATTGGCTCCTTGTCCAGTTATTACCAAGGGGCCCTGTTTCCCTCTGCTGGTTTCACAAGGCACATCACTTGGTCGCTGTGGTAATCTGAACTGTTCTGTTTTTTAAAATGTGCCAAGGCTGGTGTATTTTGGCAGCCTTCTAGGAAGGATAACACAGCATTTGTGTCATTGGCTAAAAACTGCCTTGATTACTTCAGCGCTGTTCAAAACAAAGTGGGAGAAGAACAACAGGTTTTCTCAATGGGGAAATTGCCAGGAAGATTTTTTTTTTTAGTAACTTAACGGGTTTTTTTCATCAATAATGAAGACAAATACGAACCAAACCTGAAGAAGTGGTAAATAAATAGACAGTGTATCTTTAAAAAGAAAGAGATTCTCAGAATTTGTTAGACAGAGGTGTGCCTTTGGTAGAAAATGTCTGGTTCGTGTGGCTTGAGAACAGAGGCGTGGGAGCTGCATACTTCGGTGACGCTGAGCAGTCGGGGCTGAGAGCGTCACTGCATCCTGGTGTGGCAGGCAGCTCGGCCTCCAGAGGGTCTGGACAGGACTGTGCAGCAGGAGCCAGTCTGCACGCATCTTGTGGTGAGGATGAGGTAGGATTGCAGTGATGACGAAGTCGATGTGGGTTTTTGGCTGGGCCACTCAGACAGACCCTGGCGAGCTATAAGGATTGCCTGGCAAGGGACGCTGAGGAGTGAGGAGGATCCCAGCCCTGCCTCAGTTTTCGATGCTTTCTGGCAGCCCTTTGTAGCCTCAGGTGTTCTGGAAGGTCAGTGGTACTCGCAGAACCCTTCAGTGCGTGGCCCTTTGCCTGGTGCCCGGGGAGGTCGGTTTGTGTGACGCTGCACGGGTACCAGCGTGGGAGGTGTTGCCTCGAGAGTGATGCCTGGTGATTTGCAGACCCAGTGACTGCTGCAAGTAGAAGCTGGGGATGAGGAAGTGAAAGGCATTGTCAGGAGTTCTGCAGAGCCGTGATGTGCTGCAGTAATCCCATCGCTGTCGCTCACCTCTGTTGGGATAATGAGGATGCTTCTCTTCAGAGTGGAGATGGATCACTGCGGGTGGTGCTGCAGGATAGGGAGCAACAAGGAGATTTTACCACTCTAGCTTCAGGCGTGCTTGTTGGATTTTGATGAGTGAAGAGATCTTGTTAGTGATCAGATAATGCCGGGCTTTCAGGGTGTAATTGCAGGAGTCAGGCAGGAAGACAGGGCAGGTTTATGTGGCCTCGCTGCTCACAGAGCAGATTGCTGCTCCCCGGGTGTTCTGAACGGCAGTGCTGTGCCATGCTTTCATGCTAACGTGCCAGCCCAGAGGGGCCTGAGGAGCAGTAGAGCTGCAAAAAGCCCTCAGAAGGATCCAGATGGCCACAGGATGCTCATGTTCAGGTAGTCCCAGGCTTGGATCTCTCTTCCAAAGCACTTTTTCTTTGGAAGAGAGGAGGAGAGAAAACAGATCTTTGTCTCATTCTCCAAACATTCAGTGCAGTGGTTAGCGCTGAATTCTCCTTGGAGCTGCTGCAGCAGTTTTTAGAAGATGTATCCTAGAGCTGCCTTTGTCAATCACTAATCGGAGAGAACAAGCTGTCTAGGGAGCTGGGAGCAGCTTTTATGGCAAAGACCTGCTTCCCCCACCTCCAAGGTCTGAAGAAGCTCCTCTGTGGAGAGGACAACGGAGCATTTAACAGAAAAGTGGATTTACTCCAAAATGCCAAAAGCCCTGAAGGATGCAGTGATGTCCTTGGCAATTAACTTTGGTACTCGGTGTGTCAGGTGAGCTTAGTTTCTCAATGGGCCACAAAGACGTTCATTCTGGTGGTTTACAACATTTAAGACCTGTCTGTTTAAAGAATGTGCCTAGTTCCCTTAGAACATTGTATTTGATTTGAGCCTATCATGCAGTAGGACGGCCCAGGCTATCAGTCTTCATGCACTGCAGAAGGCTTTGCATACAGAGCAGGTCCAGCATGTGAGTAAGAACATCTTGGTTTGGATACTTGTCTGAAGGGGCCTGTTGTCTGATCCACAGCAGTGAATTGTCATCTGTCCAAGTAGAGTTCAGAACACCTTCAAAAATTGTCATTAACGGCCCAAGCGCAGATGGAAATTAGTCATGGAATAACGTTACTCCCAGCTTCCTTGTGCTCTGCTGGTTTTCCTTCCTGACTTGCTGAATTTGGATTATGATGACTGGGATCCAAAGCCAAAAAACAAGCTGTCCGTGGCATGGGCTAAGTGCTCTTCCTCTCATGAGATCTGTTTTTGGGTTGATCTCTCTGAATCTGAGTACGTGTCTGACTGGAACACCTTGATGTCAGTGCTGGACGTGTCTTCCAGTCCATTTGTCGAAGTGCCTGCATGGTTGTTCCATGTTCTTACTCATCTCACTAACGTGTGTGAGCCAGACGACTTGTCACCTCACCTCTTTCACTGGCAGTACTCTCCGTTGTGTAAGGTCTATGGTGTGTGTTTGTGGGCAGGAGGGAATCGAGGAACCTCTGGTACACGGGCTCACTGACATCCCCTGGGGGCCATGGGGGCTGCAGTGCAGGCTGGAGTCACTCCAGCTAAGCAGAGCTCATGGGCGTGTGAGCTTTTCCTTGCTAATCCACCTGCTGCTCGTTCACTGTGTCTCTTCTGAAGTCTGGTTTGGTTCCTGTCCTGTTTGGTTACTTCCCAGGTGCGAGATGAGAAACCAAGGGAAGCGGGTCCTTCACGCTCAAAGGGGCTGGACAAAGAGCCCCGTTGCCTCGTGCTCTCAGGAGTGCCCAGGATGGCCTGTTTTATGCAGACTGTGGGGTGTAGCTGTGTACCAGAGCCTTGCCCTCTGGTGGACTTCCCTCTGGAGCTGAGAACTCTGCAGGCCCACTGAACTCTGCCTGGGGTCCTGGGCAGGAAAGCACATGGTTAGACAGGCAGCAGTAGCACAGCTGGCTCACGAGGACAGCCTTCCTGAACAGTGCTTCCAAGAAGGAAGGAGCTGTTTTAGAATTTCCCAGCATTTTGCCCTGGAGAGCAGCGTGGGCTGCGTGGTTGCTGACAGCACTGATGGGATTTTAGCTGCTGCTGTGAGTGTGTTTGGGAATGAGCACAGCCATGTGCTGTGTGAGCATGCTGCCTAGCAGTGCAGGGCCTGGGGAATTTTCCTGCTGGAGCATGTGTGGAAGGAGAGAGGAGAGCAGCTCCTGCTGCTAGCCAGAAGAGGGAGTGTTGCTAGCATGGGCAGCAGCAGTCTCTTCAGCAAAGCTGCCTTAGTCATAGGAGGGTGGGTGCAAAGCCCATGGCAGTCCATGAGAATCATAGAATCATAGAATGGCTTGGGTTGGAAGGGACCTCAGAGATCATCTAGTTCCAACCCCCCTGCCGTGGACAGGGCTGCCAGCCACCAGCTCACCAGATCAAACTGCCCAGGAACCCATCCAGCCTGGCCTTGAACACAGCCAGGGATGGGCCACCCACAGCTTCTCTGGGCAGCCTGTTCCAGCGCCTCACCACTCTCTCAGTGAAGAATTTCTTCCTGATGTCCAACCTAAACCTCCCCTCTTTCAGTTTTAGCCCACTCCCCCTTGTCCTACCATTATCCACCCGTGCAAAAAGTCAGTCCCCCTCCTGCCTGTAAGCTCCTTTTAAGCATTGGAAGGCTGCAATGAGGTCTCCCCGGAGCCTTCTCTTTTCCAAGCTAAACAATCCCAACTCCCTCAACCTTTCCTCATAGGAGAGGTGCTCCAGCCCTCTGATCATTTTGGTGGCCCTCCTCTGGACCCGCTCCAACAGCTCCACATCCCCTCTGTTCTGGGGGCCCCAGGCCTGGACACAGCACTCCAGGTGAGGTCCCACAAGGGCAGAGTAGAGGGGGACGATCCCCTCCCTCTCCCTGCTGGCCACCCCTCTCTTGATGCAGCCCAGGATGCCATTGGCCTTCCTGACTGCGAGAGCACACTGAATGGGACTGCCAGGTAGAGCCTGGCTGTACCACAGAGCCGGAGGGTTCAGAAACAGCAGCCATGTGCTTGAGAGACATAAATGTCCTTGGCTCTGCACAGGTGCAGGCTGGGTGCATGGTCTCCGGTGTTTGAATGTCTGAAAGGAATTATGTTGTCTTTTTTTCCTCCCCAGCTTTTTCAGTCTGGGCCCAGCTTCATATCACCTTTCTCAGAGGTTTTGTTTGGCCTTTCTTACAGGAATTTTCGGAAGCACCTCCGCATGGTCGGGAGCCGAAGGGTTAAAGCACAAAGTAAGTGAGAACCTGTAAGACGTGGCTGTGAGGAGCTGGGGTTTGTGCTGGTGGGTCACAGGGAGCCCACGCTGTGCGCGGATGTCCATAGAAAGGACCTAGCGTTGGGCTGGAGAAAGGATTTGACCTGCTGATGGCGTTTTGCCTTAAGAAAAGAAGGCCGGGTTGTTGCAAGTCTACAAGATGCGTGGTTATCTGCAAGCAGCCTTAAAGCTATTTCCAAGGATCCTCTGCCTTGGCTGTGGGAGATTTGCATCCTCAGCACGAGGTGTGGAAGGAGAGCTGCAGCATCCTTGTCCTGTGTCTGCGTGCTGTTTGGTGATCGCTTGGTGCAGGAGCAAGGAGAACCAGAGCTGAGAGCTGAGCAGAGCAAGCGAGGGCTGCCTGGCCTCTTCCTGAAGCTGTGGGCCTGCCATGGCTCACTGGGGACAGTTGGTGCTTCGTGTGCCATGTGGACCAGTGGCTTTCTCTTTTCCCCTCCCGTGTCCCACCACCATCTCTTCTCCACAGCAGGACCTGGGGGAGAGTTGCCCAGTGGGAGCTGAGAGAAAGAAGAACAGGAAAGAGATTGGAGCAAGGGGTAAATAAGGAGAGCATTATGCCTTACCGGGGACGGAATCACCTCTTAGGGCTGGGAAACAGCAGGTCCCTTTTCCTGAGGAAGGCAGTGCTCCTCCATAACTTGACTGGGACAGCTCCCTTATAGCTGTGGAACGGGCTGAGAGTGGCGTAGCCAGCCCCTGAGAGCCAAGAATTGTTCCAGAAGAGGAAACAGCTTGTTCTTCCCACCCTCTGGCCAGGCATCATGTACAGCCTGCCCACAGCAAAGCGTTGCTGAGTTGGATTTGCATTCTTTCCTCTTCATTCTTATATGCTGTAGGAAGAAGGCAGCAAACAGCATTGCCCTTTAAAGCGTCTTTATTGGCATCTGAGTTAGCACTGCCTGTATGAAGAGGGCTCACCTTCCCCTAGAGCTGTCTGGAAGTTCAGGCATGCCTCTCTGCCTTGGTAACTCTCGGGTCATGTTTTCAAAGCTTTCTTTACGTGCGCAGTAGTATAATGTGTGATTTTCAAGGAAAGCTGGGGGTGGAGATCACCTGAAGAACTTCCTGTGTGATTTGTCTCCCTGGACGCCCACACTTGGACACACTGCAGCACAGGACAGGTTCCTTCTCAGCTCTTGTAATGCACAGCTGTTGCTGATGTGAGGTGCTGTTACTAGACACATGCTGCAGCAAGCTTGGTCCATTTACTAGTAGAAATAGGTATTAGTGGCCATAAGTGGCTGTTAATCTCGATGTAATGGCTCTCACAGGGCATTGCCAGCTTAGACATTGTGGTTGGTGATTCTCAGGAACTTGCCTGTGGGGCAGCCAGCTGGGCCAAGCTCCCTGGATTCTGCTTGGGAAGTGCCAGTACAAATGCCCCTTGGGGGAAAAAAAAAAAAAAAAAAAGAAATGCTCACGATACAGCAGGCAAGCAAAAACTGAAGAAGTTCTTATTTTGCAACAAAGTTTAGAAAGCATGAGCTTTCCAGAGACCCATTCTGATGGAACAGAACAAGAAGAGAATGTCCTAAAACATGAGAAGGGAAAGATGACTGGACAGCTGCCTTTTTCTGGTTACAGGTGTCATTAGCTGTTGAGTGCACCTTCCTGTGAAAGCCTTTAGAGTCAGAGCATTTACACCGCGACATTACAATTAATTAATTAAATTGAGGTTTGATCGCTATACATTTAAGGAGCGACCATCAGTTGTGCTCCTTTTTCTGTTATGTGTCCCACAATGGCTCTGCTCAGAAAGCAAGCACCTTGCTGCTGCCTAGAAGACAGACCCTTGTTGGCCGTGTGGAAAGGACTCACATTTGGCAAGTGGAAGAACGAGCACAGGGCAGATCGTGATGTGTAGCTTTGGTGGAAATCTGCTGGATGTTTTGTTTTGCTGGCAGCAACAGCGGTGGCTTTGGAGTCTGTTAATGTCGTGCTTTGGTTTTATCCTAGCATTTGCCGAACGGCGTGAGAGGAGCTTCAGCAGGTCCTGGAGTGACCCGACTCCCATCAAAGCTGATTCCTTCCATGACTCTCGAGAAAGTGAGTTCTGAGTCCTTTGAGCTTCCTCCTGTGGCCAAACCCTCCAGCTGAGGTGTTGTCTGGAGTCCCACTGGAGTAACTGCTCTGTGCCCTTTTGTCCCATCTGCGATCCTTTTAGTTTTATGAGATCTGAGCAAATAACACTCTGGGTGTATGCACATGTTCATCTGTGCGTATCTCTATTTATACGTAGAGCACGAGCACATCTATCCTCACGTTATTGTGCAGAGGACACCAGTGGTACAGCTCTCTTATGGCCCTCTGTTCCCATCATCCCTTGTTTACTTGGGCCAAACACCCTGTGTGGAAGCACACAGTCCAAGGCTGCCTTCACCATAGAGGGGCTAACGTCCCCAGCTCCCTGTGCAAGAGCCCCTTCTGAGCTCTTTCCTAGCCTGGAATGACTCAGAGCACAGCTGCAGTGCTCTGGGAGATGTTAACTTTGATTTCCTGCCTGTGCTGGCTGCACAGGTGATAGCTTGGGGCAATCTGATCTTCCCTGGGGCTGCCAGGAATTCCCCTGGGGATCCCCAGTAATGCTACAGCGTTCTGCTTGTGGGGACCAAGATGCTGTTGTGTGTTAATTGTAAGAAGGAAATGCCAGCATCTTCCCACTGCCTTTTTTATAAAGGGAATGGCTGTTGTACTCCATTTTCATTTGAAATCCTGCAGTGAGGGACTTGATGGCTGTGAGTTTGCCCATGCTGAAATGGGTTGTAGTCATTACATGAACTTCACTAACGAAATCAGCTGGCCCTTCAGGTAAGCATGAGCTCCAGCCCTCCTAGCTGCAGACGACACTGTTCTAGGCTGCAGGGGGAGATGTTTCAGAGGCCAGGTTCAAAACATGACCCGATTGTTCCTTTGCAGTCTGATTCCTCCCTTCTCCCTCAGCTAACTCAGAGGCGAATGGAAAAGATATGGTTCAGGCAGGCGTGTTCGGTGCTGCAGGCACTGCCAACGGCACTCGGGCATCCCAGAAGGCACACATGGAGGCATCTCGGTTCTCTTTCCTCAGCCCTTGGCTTCAGGGAACCATCTCTATTTTTAACGTTTAACGGTCCATTATATTCCTTCCAGATGTTTTTTTTCCCCAGAAGGGATTGAAGGCCAACAGGTAAGGTGAATTTGGAGACCAAGTTCAAGTATACTGTTGAAATACTACTGTGTTTGCTACGGCTGTCCTCGCACTCTCCGGCAGGATCAGTTTGACTAAAAAGGCAGAGTTTCTGTAAAACCACTCAGAAGATGTATTCAGACCAGTGACTGTTACAAGGAGACCAGCTTTGAAGTCTCTGGACTTTTGTTCATCAGCTTGGCAATGTTGAAGTGTAGAGAGTCTGTCTGCATTCCATCTCCTCCTCCATTTTTGAAATGACGGGGTGACTGTTGTGAACTAATGTTTGAAAGCTGAGCTTGGTGGCTGTGAGAGTGATGAAATGTTATGTGATATGTGGTAGCAGGCTCTGTGCGTGCACTCTTCATTTGTTAAGAGTGTTTGTCTGTCGAGAGATGCCAGCCCTGACGTGTGGTGTCTGTTGCTCTCTTGGAAGAAAGGAGGGCACAAGTCTCACGGCTTGTGGTGCTTCTTGCAAGGCAGCTGCCAGACAGGGCTGAGTGGAGAAGGCAAGCCGTTCTGCCCTTGTAATGCACACTGTGTTCTGGCAGGCCATGACCTTCAGGATTCCTGTGGCACTTTGGATGGTGACTTTGACTTGAACTGGGAAGCAGAAAAGGAACTTGAAGCCATGGCATGTGACGGAGAAGACTTTATTCCACCAAAAATAATGGTGAGTGTTTCCAAGCCAGCTACTTTTATCTGCTCAGGTCCTGTCTGTCTTGTAACAGCTGCTACCTTTAGGATCTTCATGGTGAGCATGAGAAGTATCCATCCCTGGGCGCCAGCACCAGTGCCTGCTGTGCTCTCACAGCGATGAGCCGAGGTGCCTGCACCCACAGCACAGCCAGATCAGCTGCGCCTCCATTGTCGCTGGGCTTGTGCTGCCAACAGGCCTGTCTGCTGAGGCTCTGGTGACCTGGCTGAACGCTTCAGCCAGAGGCAGGCTGCCAGGCGTCCTGCGGCTGTGCATGTGCCTGTGCCCGATGCCATCTTACCCCTTGGCCACTGCTGTGCTCAGCCCTGGCTGCTCCTGGTTCAGGCATGCAGCATGCAAATTTGAACAGTTCTTTGCAGCCGGAAGCACAGACCCTGGCACAGGGCAAGGCCGTACAGAGGTGATCTTCACTGGGGTACAGCCGTTCCCAGTGGTGCATGAGCTGCTGTATGCTCTGTGCCCACCCATCCCCCTTTACAAGCTGTCATCTCTGAGCTGGTCCTTACTACTGGGCAGAGCTGTGCGCTCAGTTGCTGGGGCTGTGATGCCTGGGGGTGCTCGGCAGGCCTGAGGGTGCTCTGAAGTGGACCGAAGGCTTGGAGCACCTGCCACAGCTGGCTGGGGTAACACCTGGGAGCAGTGGCTGAACAAGGCACTGGTAGCATGACCTTTGTGCTTCTGACCTCTATGGCATCTCCTAATTTTGTTGCACTTATTTCTTCCTTTTACAGCTCATTTCTTCCAAGGTGCCCAAAGCTGAGTATGTCCCGACAATTATCCGCAGGGACGATCCCTCCATCATCCCCATCCTCTATGTAAGCATATCGCTTCTGCTGTGTCCAGGAGAGTGGCAGCTGGCTCCACACAGATTTCTATTTTTGTCCTTATCCCTAGTTCCTGTTACAGTGATTCTGAAACACAGTTGTGACTAGGAAAAGCTGACAGGAAACGACTGGGTGTATGCTGGGCCCAGATGTGGGGTTTAGCACAGCTTTCTGGGGGCTTGGGTCTAAGTGGAATAGCAAGGTGGAGTGAAAACCGCGTGTGTGGGATGTCAGACTGTGTAGGCACAGCCAGGCAGGGTGAGAAGGTGAACAAGGAAAGGCAAGGCAGACCTGAGCATATGAGTAGAGCTGTGTGTTGTCTGGCCCAGAGCTTCTGCTTGTTCTCATCCTTAGGCTGTGGGACCTCAGAGCTCAGCAGTGCACCATCACCTTACGTGCAGTGGTGCATCCCTGTTTAACCTTGATTTTCACTAGCAGTCTCGCCTGAGCAGGCATTCAAAACACCAGCAAGGCGTCATGAGTCTCTTCTTCCTAATCTCTTCCTATATCCACTTAATTTGGAAGGAAGGGTTGGACTGGCAGCCCAGAGAATTCAGTCTCTGTGTGCAGCAGGCAGAGCTCCCGGGGGTTTAGCTTTGCTGCCTCTCTTCCTTTGCGAGCTGTACAGTTGTCCTGGTGACCCTGCTGTGCCAGAGGCAGCAGTGTTGGAAGTGCGGCCGTTTGTTAGCCACCTCAGACATGTGTAAAGCCATCAGTTTGCCCACGTTTTGTAGCCAAGAGGCAAATACACGTTGGTAACGTTGACTGCATCTGATGGCACGTGCTTGGGGCTTGTGGGTGTCGTCTCCAAGCCTTTGGGTGGAGCTGGTCTTCATGGACCATTCAGTCTTCAGCTTCTTTGCTGAGGTGTGTTTTAGGGTGGTAATTCCTGTGATGTGGCTGGAAGCCATCGTGTTTCTAGCACGTTTGTCTGGCAATATAAGTGTTACATTGAAGACTTGAGTAATGTCGTGGGAGCTGGTGCAGTGACCTTGACACATCTTCCCTCTTCTTGCTTTCCAGGACCATGAACACGCCACCTTTGATGACATCCTAGGTATGTTGAGTGTTACTTCTTAACTCCCACCTGCTGCAGGTATAACTGATCAGTGTGTGTTGGAGTCACTTCAGTGCCCTGTGCTCAGCTACCAGGTGGTTTTATCACCCCAGTGATGCCTGATTGCCATTGAATTTGCTGCCATAATAAAACATCACTTCTGTAGGCAGTTTTATCTGCCAGGGTCACAGATTATGAAAGAGAAGTTTGAAGCACAGGGCAGCAAAGGTGCCTGTTTGAGGTACCCGTGTAGGTGAGTAGAAGTATTAGCAGGGGCTCGGGACATCTGGGTCTGGTGCAGTGCTGTCGTCACTCCAGAGAGTGGCTGGTGCTGCGCCGTACCTTGCCTGCCCTGCAGTGTGCTGTGGTTTCTGGGTTTCCAGAGTGTGAAAGGGAAGGGTTTGCTTTGATGGGAACATATGTGCTGAGCACCTCTTACAGCTCGGCTTGCTGCCTTCCGGACTAAACTCTAGTGAGAAGAAATTCTGCAAGATTCATTTTTAACTTCCTTCATAGCTCATCTTTCCCAACATTTTTTCTTTTCTTTCTTTCTTTTTTTTTTTTTTTTAGAGGAAATAGAGAAGAAGCTTAACATTTATCGGAAAGGCTGCAAAATCTGGAAGATGCTGATATTTTGCCAGGTATGTGAAAATTGTTAAGTGCATGAGTGGTTTGTAACACATTTCTTTCCTACAGGGAAAATTACATGGAGGAACCAATATTCCAAGGTCAGGTTCTGTCAGAGTAACTGCATGTGTAGAGCTTTCACTTCTCATTTCCCCAGACAGCAAGCTGTCACAAGTTGCTGTGACAGCAGCAGATAAAATTTGATTTAGTGTAGCCAGCTCCAAAGCGGGGTTGCTTCTGAGCTGCTTTCAAGGAAACCCAAGCAAACCTACACTAGTGCAGACCTCCAAAGGAGGTTTTTGGAGAAAGGAAGAAGCATTTCTGATATGCTAGTTGAAAGTTTTCATACAGCTTCAGTATGACACTAGCAGCAGAGGATGTTGTAGAACCGATCGGCAGATGGCACAAGCTGGAGCCGCAGCACAGGGAGAGAGGTCAGAGAGCAGGCTTAAGGGGCTGTGGCTGGGACAGATTCAGGCCCTGCTGCATCTGAGGCTTGCTGGGGATTTCCTTCCCAAGCCTCTAGTTCTGAGGGTGGTCAGCTCTGGACTCCCCCGGCCGCCTCGAAATGAGAAGTGAGGAAGTTAACGTGAGGAAGTTAACCTGACGTGGGCTACCTCGTACGTGCTAACGCTGCAGGGCAGTAGCATTTACAGCCCGCTGACCCAGAAACTGCAGCTCTTCATTTTCATGGTTATGCTCAGTCTTTTTATGCCTACCACTGTCAACTACCAGTTCTTCTGCAGTGACATCTTGCCTGCTTCTCCCCGCTTTGCTCAGCTTCTTGTCTGCCTGCTGTGGCAAGTCCCCTAACATACCCAAATGAAAGGGACTTTCTCGTCTTCCCTGTTGTTCTCCTGCCACCCACAGTGAAGGGTCTTTTTTTTTGTCTAGTACTATGTCTTTCTAGAGCGAGGTGGGCATATAACATTAAAAAAATGGAGAATCCAACCCCAGACATATTTCCTGTATGTGAATATTTCCTGAGTTAGTGCCTATGGTGTCTCCTGTGGGGGTTGTAGCGGCCGTGCCAGCCCGGCGTGTCTGCTCTGCTCCCTTGTGGCACTTCTGGGTATGGCTGTACAGAGTAAGAAATATATCCAGGGTGTGTTTCTTTAGGTGGTTTGCATCTGTCTGTCTCTCTCTTGCAGGGGGGTCCTGGTCACTTATACTTATTAAAGAACAAAGTTGCCACTTTCGCCAAAGTGGAGAAGGAGGAAGATATGATCCTGTGAGTGACTGTGCTGTGTTCTAGCCTCGCATAGCATTTCTCTGCTGTCTGCTCTGTGTTTGTAGCACATGGCCTTGAAGGAGAGGCAGAGGGAGCTGGGATGGTTTAGCCTGGGGCAGAGGAGGCACACAGGGAATTTAATAGCAGCTTACAGTTCCTCAAGGGAGAGTTGCAAAGATGACAGAGCCAAGCTCAGCCCTGGGCTGGTGCAGCCCTGGGTCAGGTCACCAGAAGATTTATGCTCTTATCTGCTGTTTAGTATGTCTCTGGAGTAGAGGTTATCAGAAGAGAGAAAGATAGATCCTCTTCTAACAAAGGCTTTGGTGACCAGAAACCAGAACATGCACCTTGTACCTCTAGTGCCTGGAAATGGCTGAGGTAGCTTTTCGAAGCAGGTGACTAGTGGCAGAATTCCAAGCCAATCCCCCAGAGCTGTCTCTGATAACTGCTCCTAAATGCAGGGGGAAATGGAATTCGTGTCTGCAAAGCCTGCTCAAAGTCCAGCACGTTGCTGAGGCAATTTTGCTTCTCCTTGCAGAGTTAAGCTTTGCGTGTTTTGCTGCCTGCTTCCTTGTGCTGGCTCAAATTTAACTTCACTAACAGTGCTTCGTTGTGGGGGAGAGTATGCATTACCAGCCTGTTCCTACACAAAATACTGTTGGCATGAGGGCTGAGTTTAAGAACAACATCTGTTCAGTGCTCTCACGCTCTGGCACAAACACTGTCAACAACATTCCTAGGCACGTGTGCACATACATACTTGTGAATGCATTGGAGGTGTAGCCGGTCTGAAGTTGGTAATTCAGGGACCTTCAGAAAACTGTGAACATGCAGCTGAATTCTTGGATGCTTGGAAATGAACATCTGCATCCAACCTGTATGTGCTTGGGAGGCAGCCCTGAGGAGAGCTTATGCCACAAACAAACATCTGATCACAGACCTCACAGAGGAACTGCTGGGCTTCAGAGCCCACCAGTCTGCTCTAACCCTCGCACAAGGAAGGTGGCTGTATCTCGTGTCCCTTAGGCAGAGTGGGCTGGTCAGCAGAGGCAAAACGTAACGCAGGTGAGGCGGTGGTGAGTGGCACCGAGCACTGGCTAGCATGGAACAGCCTGTGTAGTCTCTTCAGCTATGTAGAAGTATCTCTCAGCCATTTTCTGTTGATTTATTTCATGCACTGGAAATGAACCAGTGCACTGCTAACACTCCTCTTTAGAGAGGGCAATTGTTGATAGAAATGGGAGAGGGGAAGTGGGAGGGACCTGCCACAGAAAGAGAATGCCTGGTAAAACTGCCACTGTAGAAACACTCCTGGTGGACTTTGCTCCCCTTTCTTCACCTTGGAGCTCTCCTGTCCCAAAGGGGAGCTCTTCCTTACCTGCCACGTGGCTTGGACATGTTCCTCAGGCCCTTGCTGTACCCCTGCTGTTGTCTAAGAACTGCTGGCTCTCTCTGGGCAGCTTGCAGCTTAGGCTGTGACCCTCAGGTCTCTTCTGAGCTGTTTGCTCACACATCCATGTGAGGAGATAAATTTCTAAGTGATCTATGTTGTTTCTTGCAGCTTCTGGAAGAGGTTGAGCCGTCTGATGAGTAAAGTCAATCCTGAACCAAATATCATTCACATCATGGGCTGCTATGTTCTCGGAAACCCCAATGGGGAGAAGGTAAGAGCTTCCTGGGTCACCCCTCTGGGAATGTCTTCTGAGTAGCACCAAGCCCAGGGAGGCAGCAGTCACACTGTGCAGTGAAAGCCACTTCTGCTCTGTGGAACATGCTGCATCCTACCCCATGAGTTACTGGCCAAACCACCCTATGGCTTGTGCCATCCCCAGAGGGCAGGGCAGGAGGGGACAGGTACTGAAGCCTCTAGGAGGAAAGTCAATCAAAGCATTTAATTTATATATTGCTGAACTAGATGTTTTATTTAAAGGACGTGTAATGGAATGTTTTCTAGATGTAGCGAAGAAGGATGAGCAATCCTGGGTTCCCTAGAGTTCATCTTTGTTTTCAGCTCCTAACTCTCAATATATTTTCCTTTCAGCTATTTCAGAATCTGAAAAACTTAATGAATCCTTATAGGGTTGCCTTTGAGTCTCCACTTGAACTATCAGCTCAAGGTAATTTCTGTACAAAGAACCATGTCTTCCCGATCAGCCTACCTCCTTCTGTGGGAATCTTCATAAAAAAGCAATTCTGAGCTCCCTTAAGCCTTGCTACAATCTTCCTTCTGTCATCACCTTTAGTGCCGTTTGTTTGCTGAGCCTGGCTTTCCCCCTGCAGTTTGGCCGTGTCCGCATTTTAGCTGTCCTGCTCATTGTGCCTGAAGCTGCAAAGCCTCCACCCAGGCTACTCTCAGTGACAAAATAGCCTAGATAATAGGTTGCCTACCAGGCTGAATTTGAGAGTTTCATCATTTTGCTAGGACATGTGAAGCCCATAGGAGACATGAGAGCAGAACTTTCTCTGTATCCAAGTGTTCAGGGGTTTCTTCTCCAGAGGACTCAAACCACTGGTACCGAGCAGGTTGCCTCATCAGCAGGTGACTTGGGTGGAGCTCGTTATGGCCATTCTACATCTCAGCCCACTTTGCTTTTTTTTTTTCTTTTTTTTGGCCTGTAGCTCACGATATTTCAAAGGGCCATAGAATGTTTCCTGTCTTTTTTCTCACAGCAAGTGTGGGTGCAGTTTCAGAAGCAACATTCTGAAGTTGCCCTTGTTTGTAGCTCTTTGCCATAGTCCTTGGTACCCCCTTCTTCTGGAAGATGAAAGCATGCAGCACTAGGCTGTACACACTGTGGACCCTTCCCGCGCTGCTCACAGCTGGCTCAGCACTGCTGGGCTATTCTCAACTCCCACTTACCCCAGGGATGTGCAGGAGCTGAGCACGTCAGCGCTGTGCAGCGTTCTCTGTGCCCGTCCTGCAGAGGTGTGGTTGCACAGAGCCCCAGATCCCACAGCAGACACACTTGTACAAGTGTGCCAAGAAGCAAGAGGCAGGGAAATTCCTGGGTTTCTACAGAACCCAGCAGGCAAGGCAGTGGGTTCTGTGCGCATGCGTTTAAGCAGCTGATCATCCAGGAGGCTGGGCTGTGTCTGAATTTATCCTGCTGAGCAGTCTGGGACACACTAATAGTGTAACCTCCCTAATCCTCCTCAAAGTCACCTGAAACTAATCTTCATCAGGCCTCAAAAGCGAAAATCTTTTCCTTGAGCCCTGAGTCCAGGGCTGTTTGCCCTTTAATTGTACTTGTTGCCTCCAGCGCCAGCCCTGTGTGTGGAGTTCGGCCTGTGACTGCCTTGTGAGACCCCCGCCATTCATTTGAGGTGCCAGCAGTGCAGACCTCGCACTCGTGTGTCCTGCTGAGCCTATTGCTGTGAGAAGAGACAGCTCTGCAGGACGGAGGCAGCCTGTTAAAATCTATTTTCCCAAAAAAAACACACAATATTTGTTTTGAATTTTCAGTGTTAAAGTTTCCCACAAATTTTTACAACGAGTTTACTCTTGATGGGTAACATTCTAAATCCTCCGTGCGGTGTTGCCTCGTGCAGGCTGTTGGAGCTGTTGTCTGACGCTCCTCAGTTCCCACCTTCTGCAGTCGGTGCAGAGGTCGAAGCCTGCAGACAGGCTTTGTGTTCTGTTCCCACCTCTGTGTTCAGACCTTGCCGGGGATTATAAGGAGCCTCTCAGGGTCTGAAGGGTCTAAAAAGACCCTTGCTTCTCATGGGCACCTTCACGTGCCCTGGGTTGTGTTGCACGTCAGTATCCTCCAAATGAGGCAGGTTCTCCTGTGCCCCCACCTATACAGATGGTCTGTTTGGTTTGTTTTTTTTTGGTGCTGCAGCCTGTCTCATCTCTCCCTCGTGCTGCAGGGTGTAACCCCTCTGCTTCGTCTCACTTCTCCTAGGTAAGCAAATGATTGAGACTTACTTTGACTTCCGCCTTTACCGCCTCTGGAAGACCCGCCAGCACTCTAAGCTATTGGATTACGATGACATTTTATGAGCTGGAGAAGCCTTTGCAAGAGGAAGCTGATCACCGGTGTCCAAGAAGTCATGCTTATTGCAGAGAGACTCTTTTATTGGCACAGGGAGCCCTACAGGAGGCAGCAGTGCTAAAGGGAGGGAAGAAGGAGCCCTCGGAAGTGTATCGGGAGGAAAGCCTCCTGGGTCGAGAGAGACTGGAGGGGAAAAGGTTTGGCACCTCACTCGCCTCAGGTCAGAGCCGTGGTGTCTCAGGAGGAGCTGTGTGAAGTGAGGACAGGATGGCGTTCCTTGCAGAACTGAGCTGATTTGGGTCAGAATGGGCCAGATTTGATTCCAGGTCCTTTTAAAGACTTTTAAAGCTCAGGTTTTCTTACTAAATAAATAAATAAATAAATAAATTACCCGTGCACTACAGTGAAGAAATGACCAGAGCACAGAGGAAGGAGGGTTTTGTACTCATGGGACCTTCTGT
Organism: Alectura lathami; assembly: GCA_013399715.1. Classification (NCBI taxonomy): domain Eukaryota; kingdom Metazoa; phylum Chordata; class Aves; order Galliformes; family Megapodiidae; genus Alectura; species Alectura lathami. The sequence goes on along the minus strand of VXAV01002795.1, from coordinate 2,525 downwards.
GCTTGGGGATCTTTGGAGAGCAAGGACTGTAACACAACTCCTGCAAGCTTAGGTCAAGATGATCCAGTTTCAATGTGAATATATACTGGAATATAGAATTGAATCTAACATTTTTCTGTTTTGTTTAATAGAAAATAAGTGCAATTTTTATAGAGAGGAGGGTAAAATCCCTTCCGATATTTAATTAGTTAAAAATAACACACCAGTAACCAATAGATGAGGTATTTTTGGTCTGCTTGAAAATATATTCAAAATGGTAATATATCTTCTGTAGACATATTTAATCACCAGCAAACATGGTTTTAACGTAACTTAGCAGACCCTGCATGTCTGCTGCATTGATTAACCCGGTTTGGTTCGTTACTTTCAGAGTAGCTGTGTTGCACAGATTGTATGTGCTCTCACGAATGTATATTTCTCCTCCAATTAGACACAACTTTGTTACTTCCTACTTTGCTGCTTGCAAAACTATGTGACTTTAGTTTTGCTGAAATATTTTAGGTTAGAAATACAGTAACTGGCTGGAAAGCCTCGGCCAGGTTCACTATGATATAAAAATGAATTAGAAATTAATAGCCATGGTAATTGTTCATGCCAGTGTTTTGCTACGTGTTGAGAGATGAGTTCTCTTTCTGGTCTGCTGTGGAGCAGTGAGGTTCCACGACCGTCAGCAATCCTCCAAGGAGACTGCTTACTGTGGCATCTGGAAGGAATGCTTCTGGAAGAGTTTAGCACGGGTTTGTAGCATGAGTTTGAATCTTCTCTATGTTCACTTGACTGCGAGAAGTTTGTGCATAAATCACCTCTTTTCCAGTGCTAAGAGGACCTGTGGGTTGGTCAGAGCTGCTCACATCCCTTCCTGTGCAGGACAAAGCAAGCACAGAGCTTTGTCAGAGGAGGCGTGGTTTGGGAACCTACGTTTGTGCTTGACATTTGAGGATCTATTTTGGAACATATTTACTTTTTGTTTGTTTAGGGCAGGGACCGATTTTTGTTTCGGGAGGGGTTTTGTTTTGCTTTGTTGTTTTCATCTGCAGCTCTCCGAAGGACAAATAAATACTGCTTACAGTCTGAGTAGGGCACTGGCTGTTCTGGGATCATACACTGTTTCTTATGTAAGTAAAATGTACTGGAGAATAACAGGGAAGGATTACCTTGTTTTCCTGATTTCTGGTACCTAAATTATTTGATTGTGAAGTGATGGCAAATATATGTACAAATCTTGTTCTAAATACTTACAAAAAGAGCTAGTTGTTCTGATCTGTAGAGTACTCCTTCCCTCTGTGACATAGCTGTGGTTGTAAGTTTGGGAGCAGGCCCCCGGCTAGAACTGCTGCCCCCTGTACATTTATAGCAGTTCTACAGCAAAACGTTTGAAGAGATAATGTACGTATGGTGCGTCAGGAGAGGAACGGGGAGAGAGAGACGTTGGAGCTGTGGAAGTAACACGCTGACCCAGGCAGGTCTGAGCTGCATGCCCCCTCCGGTCTGCGCAGCCTGAGCTCGGGGCTGCGGCTCCGTCCTGCCCATGGGGTCTGGGAGGGACCTTCAGAGCTCACCCAGCCCAGCTGCCCCGTGGCCGGGCGCTGATCCGCCCGACTCAGTCGTGTGTTCCAGACCTGGAGTGGAGGGGATGGTGGGTGCCCATCTGGTGTTTGGAAGAAAATCCCAGACAGAAAAATGAAAACAACATTTATGCCCATTTCTGTTAGTTAGCGTGGTGGCTTCCACCAGCTGTGCTTGTGAGAGGTGGGAACCATGAGTTTAGAGAGCAAGGTAGTGTGCTATTTAGGGAAGGAAATGGTAGCAGCAGGATTAAAATGCTGAAGCCAAACTCTCCCCCTTTGTGCCCCTTTCACCTCCTATGGTTGAGCTCCTAACTGGCAACAGACAAATTGTTCTTCCTCTTTCTTTTCTAAAGTAAAATCCCAATTCAGTGAACTTGGTAGCATGAATGTAGCATTGTGGAACTACTGAAAACCTTCTGACTCTGAAAGGGCCTGTTTGTGTACCCACCTCAGTGATTTCTCTGTAGAGTTATTGTGTATCTATTATCACCCACCACTTGTACAACTCGGGTTGCAAAGTAGCAAGGTAGCTTGTACAGTTGCATAACCGCTGTAGGAAGATGTGTTTGAGTGACACCAGGAGCTGCTCGCTGGTGCAGCCGGCTGTAGTGCAGTGTGATGACAAGCAGTGAATGCATTTCTCTTTTCCAAAGATCTATATTCGACATAGCTTGTGATGTTTATGACATGAGCATATTATTTCTGTTGTAGCGTTCATTTGACTAAAGAGATGGAATGCTCTAAAAGCTGTGGCTGGACAGACAATAGAGTTTTGATGTTTAAAGTCTCCTGTGCAAATAGTGTCATTGCAGTGTTCACTGTTTTTGAAAGAGGGGAAAAAGGAATTCTTCCCCTTTTAACTTCTTGAATTTTGTAAGTGGCTGTTGGGAAAGGAAGGGATCAGCAGAGGACAGGATGAGAAAAAAATTTAAAAAATAAATAAATAAAAAAAAAAAA
>VXAV01002794.1:163595-198237 GCA_013399715.1 Alectura lathami | reverse complement strand
CATGGGAACATTGCCTGTGCTGCTTACCTTAAGCACATAAAAGCTGTAGTATTGCTAGTTATGCAGATGTTTCATACAATAATCAATTTTCTCTGTATTGTTTGGGTGATTGTTTATTGTTGTTTCCATTCTGTTCCAAAAGGCTATACAGAGCCATTCCTGCTTGCCTTTGGCTCTTTCTAAAATAAAGAGATGTGTTTACTCTTTCCACTTGAGCAACAAAAGGTTTTGGGCCACACTTCTGTAGACAAGGTACTGAAATAGGAAAGCAGTTTCATGTACTGTAACTATGCTACATCATTCTTTATTTTAGGAGCTAATGGTGGTCAGCACAAAGCCTCCAGAAGAAAGGCTTACACTGTCAAGCAAACAGGTAACTTTTATAAAAGTTCTGATAGCACTGTGTGGGGCAGTTCAAAATTCTCTTGGTGTTCAGTTCGTGAGATTCAACAATCCAGATCCGAGGGTTCTATTACCTCTCTGTAGGATTTTGTAGAAAAGGATGCCTGAGAGGGAATGCGCACAAAGAGCTGTGTCATATGGCCCAGCTGAGTTAAATCTGAGTGCAGAATTTTGTCGCCTAGGTTGATTCTAAATTCTGGTTGAATTTTGGTAACTCAAAATGAGATGGAACTTAGATCTGTGACACTAAAGTTCTAGTTAAAGCTTTGTCCTCTCAGTTACAAGTTGTGTTTTTTGTTCAAGCTGGCAGTAGAAGAAAGTCTTCCTGTGACGCCATTTAGCTTGCTGTTGGGGAAGCACAGACATCAGCAGTCACAAGGGGATGTAGACCTTGGAAAAGTAGTTCGTACTCACCACCAGCAAGATTCCCCTGCTGTCAAAGAGGTAGGAGTAATTAGAGTAAGTGCACAAGCAAAATAATGGCAAGCAGAAGCTTTCATAAAACTTTTTTTTTTTTTTTAATCTCTTCAGCTTCTGCACACTCCAGCACACGTTTTGCCGTCTGCTTCGTTCCTGTGTCCTATATTTATTAATTCATTGCTCATCTCCAAAGAGAACAAAAGGTAAGAAAAACTGAATAACTCTTCCTAGTTACTGAAGCTACTTGAAATTAATTACATCTTTGTTTAAGTGTAAAACAGGTTTTCTAACACTCCTCACTCTTCTGTTAACATAGGTCAGTAGAACACTTCATAGTGGCAACATGTTACTGGCATCACAAGAGAACTTTTGCTGGGGGGGAGGTATGCAGTGCTGAAGAAGTTAGGAGTTCAGTGGCCTGTGTAAATATTTGCAGCTGTAGAGCTTGTACTTTGACACTGGTGATTAGTATGGCTGTGCACTTCAAGTTGCATACAAGTATAAGGACTGCGGGGTTGGGCCCTTGAAAGAGTGGCAAGCGCATATCGCTGCATAGATTAATTTCCTTGCTAATGTTAAATCCTTCTCTCTCCCATGTAAATGTAATGTTAATGTATTATCCACGTGTACCTCCACTGTTTACGTTCTATGCATGATAAACTGTTTTCATTAGAACAGATGATTTTTTCGGAGACCAGTGCTGTTCTATTATGCAGAACATGGCTAATGATATCCAAAATACTTAAGCAACAGAAATTTCAATTAATAGTGTAGAACTACCCCACTGTAAATGGTAGGTGTTCTATGTAATTCTTTTGAGTATGCTTCTTACTTAGCATGGGTTTAACTCTCAAATCAAGTCAGAAGGGAGTTCAAACACTCTCTGTATTCAAAAAAAAAAAAAAATAGTATTTTCTTTTTCCCTGGGAACTTGCTAGGTATTGTAGCAATTTTTAAGGTTTCTTTCAGACCTTTTTCAGAATGGCCTTCTGAATTATTGTCTCATCTGCCAGTATATGCTATACTGCTAATCCTCTAGGAGCATGAATTTACAACTTTTTAGGTAACGATGATCTGCATGTTCTCACAGTATCACGTTCAGAGAAAAAATGTGTACTGGGTAAGCTTGCTTAAAACAGAAGACAGCTATTTGAAAAATGGCTTGTAGCTGAGATGGCAGGAGGGATATAGAAGTTCTTCAGTAGCCTGAGATTTAAAAACAAAAAAAAAAAGTGTTTGCTTGGAGGTATTTGCATGATAACATAACTCTGAACCATCATGTGTGATCAGAAGTACCCATTAATTTCAGTGGTTGTTTCCAATCCTAATCCTTTTACAGTGCTGAAGAAGTTGCTGATGAAGTAGAAATGGAAAGCGAAGAAGCAGACGATGATTCAGATGAGGAAAAAGACGTTACTGAAATGAAGCAAGAAGATATGAAACCAATGGAATCATTAGGAGAGATAACACGTAAACTGTCTAAATCTGAGGAAAAAGAGTTACGAAAAATAAGAAAAACGGACTACAGTTGGATATCAGCTTTCTAAATAGACGTCTATTTTTTTATATTGTAAGTTGAAGCTTTGTGGTTTAAATATTCTTCCAAAAATCTTTCAAGTCCTTTAGCCCATAAATTTAAGCAACCTTTATTGCCCTAAGAAAAGAGAACTGGGGGGAGGAATTAAAGTTTTGAAAAACTGGTTCTGTTTTTAGCTTTATTATTGATTCTCTGTGAGCCGAGAATATACTTAACCTGTATTTTTCCTCTTGCAAGTGCATTCAAAAGGCTCCTAGCAAAACTGTATTCATTATTTGACTCGTGGTCAGTTACCAAGTCTCCCCAGTTGAGACTGGGCTATGGAAGCCCAAGGAAGAGGAGCAAACTGCTTCAGTTCATAGACTGCTTAATTCAAGGTCTGGTAAGGCCAGCAGAATAGTTCTTAGAAGTGCTGTGTACAGGTAAGCGACGAGGCTCCTCCTTCCTCTAGCTGTGGAGATGGACAACAAGTGGTTTGATACATCTGAGTCTGGAATACAGCTACCTCATGTCTTGTGGTCTCCCTGCTTGCTGGTGTTCGCAGAATACAGAGATTCTCAGTCAGACTTGCATGCGTTAGACCATAATGAAAACTAGATTCCAGTCATGAAGAAAATGGCACATCTTGGAAGGAGGTGCATCTCCTGACAGCAGTACTGCTGGGCCTCACACAGGAGCTGCAGCTTCCACCATGGAGGGCTGACTGTGGGTACTGCATCCAGTCATGTCGCAATGTGAAGGCAAGCTGCTGGAGGCTGGTTGGTGAGCTATGGAGAAACAGTAGCAGGAGAAACTGCTAAAAATACTCAGATTAAAAATGTTGGAAACAGGGACGGTGCTTCAAATATTCTTTGTCAGTAAAAAGCATACGCTCCCTGCTTCGCTACTACCTACCTTCAATACTGCCTTGAAAGCCAAGTGGAGGACGCTTTCCCTTATCTTTTCTAGCACCATGTATTGAAAGGCAATTAGGGGCAACACTTCTCTTTTTTTTTTGGTGGGGGGATATCCTACAACAGACAAATCCATCACTTCAATACATGAAGGATTTCAGTGTTGTCCATACATCAGGTATGAAGGAAAGGACCTTACACTGATTTTGCTGGAAGGGTTATTTTCCACACTTTGAGCGTAGCTGTTCAATTATAGTAAGTAGTGTTGACCAAGTGTCATTCGCCTCTGCATTAAGCAGTTCACAGACTAAAAGCCAGAGGTAAATGTTGTAGCATTACCTGGAATGTGACGGAGCAACGTTCCACACTGTATGTTGGAGTTGCCCTGGCAGGGGTGAGTACTCTGTTCTGAGCTCAGCCCAGTAGGAAGCACAGGAGGGCAGAGCTGGACCTGCAGCCACACATGCCACCTGCATGTGCACACCAGGCTGACCCAGGGGAAGGCAGTGAGACCCCCCCCCCCAATCTCTGAGAAACTGAGAAGTTTACAAAGATAAACTGCAAGCAGATTACTGCTGTTTCCCTTTGATAAAGAGCTTGTACACAGGAGAACAGAGAGTGTTAGAAAAATGAACAATCAGAAACATGGGCTGAAGCACAGCAGTAGGAGTTCAAGGACTTTCTTTTGCCATGTGGTTGAAATGCATAATGTCTTGTTAGCTTCTTCCCTGCCCTTGTCTTGTCCCCTGGCAAATGCAGTACAGCAGCTGTTCTGGCAAAACTTGCAACTCAAAAGAAAGGGAGCTCTGCCAAAGCAAGGCTGGGGCGCTCCCCTTCCCCAAACACCCGCTTGCAGGATCACCTCTGGGCAGGCAGGCTCCTTGCTCCTGCAGGGCGTGGGGTAAGCTGGGGCCTCTGCCCAGCCAGTTGCTGCACTGCCTGGGCAGAAACAAGGACAGCGCCTCTGCCTGTCAGCTATGGTGTACGACTAGGACTGTCCCCTTAGCCTTGGAGCATATTGCTCGCTAATTTTGATTTCCTGAGCTTGTCCTTGTGACGGGTGAGGACAGTGGTATTGGCAGGACCATCTGAGCTTTGTGTGCAACTGTAACAGGGAGGAAGTTCACAGAAATAAGAAGTCTGCCTACATACCTGCATTCAGTAGATGAAGCAGTAACCCCAGGCAAACAAAACCACAGCACTTGAACATGGGCACTGCAGGCATTTCAAAGCAGTTGGAGACAAAACCACATACTCTGCGGTAGTCACTTGTAAACACTTCCTGTACTGAAAAACAAATTACAAATCTATCAATAAATCTGGGTACTGGCTGAATCTAAGTCAAAATTAGTTTAAAACTCATAAGTAGAAAGAAGTGGAAAAGTGCACTTTTTTTTAATTGTAAATTTACAGTCATATGGATCTCAAAACATAGGAACATGGGAAATACATACTTTAAGTACAACTCTAAATGTGAGAAGGAAATCTCAATATTTGTTAGGGTGTTTTATGTTTTTGTTTTTCCTGAAGTCCATGTGTTCTCGTGAAATTAAAAGTGCTTTTTTGGAAAGTAATCAGGTATGAAAAAAGAGACAATTTAGTTTTATATTAGGACAACGTATTGGGAATCTTCATCACAAAAATACATAGCTATTACAGTTCTGTTTTCTAACCTTTGTCCTGAGTAAGTTTGTTTTCCTCTGCACTCTTAATGCTCTGGGATAACAGAGTCCTCGCTTTGTATTTCTGTGTGTATGTTTTTTCTATTCAAAACGGAAGTACATTTCTGTTTAGAAATGTATTTAGTAGCCGTGTTCTGACCAACTTTTTTTGAACATTTCTGTTGAAAGATACTGCAATTATGACAATAAAGAATGCAGAGGGAGGGCTGGACCTCATGTGTCTGGTTTGCTCCAAATGCAGCTGCTTTTTGTTTGTTTGGTTTGGTTTTTCTTTGGTTCCCAGGAACCAAACATGAAACATATGAACATACTGTTCTGCACTGGTGTTCCCTTCAGAAAGGGATATGAGATGATGTGACTACCATTTCCCTCCAGAGCTTCACATATGCTTTCCAATGAAGGTGATTCAATAGGTATCACCAAACGGTGCCTACAATGATTTTTCAGTTGCTCAAGAATAGGGAAAAAGATACAAACTGCAATTTGTGTGAGGGTGTTTTAGCATTGCCTAGATCTTTGTATTTTACATGCATTTCTGCCTAATAATCATTTTGCTGTTTGTCCTTGGGGAGCCTCTCAGAGGTATTACAGACTGGGATTTGGCAGATGGAGGTGAGCCTGTTAAAGCAAGTGGCAACAGCCAGAATGAGAATCAGTAGAGAATAAGAGGAAAATAACAAGCTGAAATATAACTCAGGGAGACTGGAATCTCTGTTGCAGATCAGTCTCCTGCCCTGAAGCAGAATAACTGAGGTAAATATTCCTGACAGATATCTGTCTAAATTTATAAACCTCTTGTTTATAAAGTCCTTCTGCAATTTATGTAGTCTGTGCAATGCTTACTTATTTTTCCTAATATCTTTCCTGATTTTTTTTCCTTCAGAATTTCTTTTCTTCCACATGTGTTGTAAACTTCTTTGATAATCTTTAGTGGAAAAAAAAAAAAAAAATGAAAGCAGCCAGTATGCTACTCAGTTTCTTTTAAACAAACAAAAAAAATCAGCTTTTCAGCCTTTCAATTTTGTTTTCCTCTAGGCCCTTAGAAGCATCAGAATGATCCTCTGGAGTTTCTTTGGGGTAATTGTTACAAGTCATATTATTGTTCTGATTAATTTATTATTAATCCAGAGTTAAATTTTTGCCAGGGTCACCTAATACTGATCGGTCTTCTGGATAGTCCTTTGACCTGTTCTGTCTTTATCCCAGCTTGTATTCCTTCCTGATTACCTTCAGTATCTACCAGAGTATTTCTGGTGAAGGAAGCAGCAAGGAAAGCAGTCTGTACCCCAGCTAACAAAGCAGTGTTTGCTTGGAGCCGGATCCAGAATCTCAGCTGCACCCTGCAGATACACCAGTTTGTGTGGAACAGCGCTGGCAGTGGTTTTGGCCCCTGCACAGCTCTGCTTTGAGGAGTGAAGGAGAACATTACCATTAGTAAGCTAGAATTTAGCCAGGACAGCAGGGTCACTCACCTCCAAGGTTGCAAAAGGCACTTAAATACTACTCTGAACAGCTCAGAACTTTAACTACTTTATTAACGTGGAGGAGAGAACTTGCCACGGCAGAGTATCTTCACAACATGAAATCCTCATGAGATGGCAAAAAGTGCAAATGAAATGTGTGTTGCTGTAAAGCCATTCCGCATGAAATTCTGACTCTTCAGAAATCACTGACAAAGCCCTGTTTGACTTTATACCCCAGGGGCACAAAACCACACAGCAAGTACCAAATTTTTGAATGCTGCTCTAAACTGATCGGTTTCCAAGTGAATGCAGTCCAGCTACTTATGTTAAGAAAAAGTTCCTTATACTGACTGAGGCCCTTTAGGTAAATACCGAGATGTGGGCGTAAGGAAGTTACCACAGCTCTGGGAATGTGCGGCTCAGCAGTTTCTGAGGTCACAGGTTTCTCAGCTGCCATGGAAAGCAGCATCCCCACCTTCCAGCTAGCATCCTCTGCTCGTTTCTGCTCCCATATTGCTGTCAGCTGTGTGCCAGTGTGAGCTTTATGGCCCCTGCGGTGAGCTGGACTGGGGGAAGAAATCTGCCTTCGAACCATCCTGGTTAACGCAGAAATAAATCGTTGAAGGTGGTCACTGAGCTGCAGCCAAGTTCCACTGAGAACAGCGGAGGACTTTTCTTCAAGAACTTTTTGTGTGCTCAGGAGATGACATTCCTATGCTAAACATGCAAAATCCCACTCTTTTCTCACGCAGTCCCCAAGCCTGTCCCTTGTGCTGCAGGAGACCCCCCACAGCCGGGCCATTCCCCTGACATCTGAAAGGACACAGGGGACACCTCAACGCTGCAGCAGTGCCCCGTTGCCCCTTGAGCCCTCTTCTTCCTCGCCTGCACTAATGGGGAGGATAAATATGCTTCAAATAGAGCAGCAGCTGTAGTTCAAAGCAAATACTTTTAGCTTGATACTATCACAGCATTAAACACGGAGGAGGAATCTTTTCTTAGCTTCTAAAACAAGATCAGCTAAAGAATTCTGAGGTTTTAAACACGTAATGAAGTATCGTATTGGAGCTGTGACCTTGGGCCTCTGTTGACCTTCACAGATATGTCTGTGTTGCTAAGAATTAGGTTTATCTTCCAAGAACAGCCATAAACTCATCTAATTTCTTCATGAGAGCAGGAAAAAAAGAACAGGTTTCAAGAAAGAAGGTACTACCCGAAAAAGCCAATTTTGTTGTCTGTTTTTCAAAATGGCTTGCTTATACCTCTAACTCCACGATTAAAAAGTTATCTTAACCATAAAACTGGTTATCAGTTTCTGCGTTAGCTTAATGCATCAAGAAGTGCAGAGGATTCATTACAATTACATTAAATAGGACTTCTCAGTCGAAGACCTGTCTTGGAAGAAGAGGAGGGATGGGCTTGTCACCCATTACGCACGTGACAGATCAGCAGCAATGTTCTGCTCAATCAAGATGGCAAAGACCATGCTGTGTGAGCCCCGCATTGCCCAGCTTTAGTCTCTGCTCCTTATTTTCCACGTGGACTGACCGGCTGCTGACTGCTCTATTTCCCATGCCACTCCAAAATCATCAGAGCTGAAGTACTGCAAGTATAAACAAATGTAAAAGGGAGCACATGCACTGTTAGTACAAAGAGGCTATTTAAAACCTGCAATACCCCATACTGAAAAGTGCCCTCTTTCCCTTGCCATAGTGGAAAGGAAAGCTGGATTTCTGAGAACTGTCACATAGGATAGGAAAGTTTTCACAGTGCTTCCTCCATCAGTCAGTACAGCATGTTATTCCTGGACTGCAACCCCTGTGAGCAGGTTGGGCATGCAGTGACAGCTGATCTTTCTTTTTCTGTGTGAAATCCACTAGCTGATCTCAAGGACTAAATGGAAAGAAAAACTTGCATCCTTTGCAAAATAAAAAGCCACTTCTAAATCAGATGGGTTAGATGAAGTCAGAAAACCACCCGAACCACACATCACTGAACAGCACCTGGAAGCAATAAATAAAAGATTTCCATTTAACCAGCAAATAATGTTCCAAAAACATTTCAACTTTGAATCATGCATTGTAAGTAGAATCACTTACAAAACAATTGAAGATGGGGTAGGATGTACCAACGGTGGAGGCTTCCTGTGTCTCTTCTTGGCTTCCTTGCACCTCAAGCCATTTACACAGCGAAGGCAGAACAATCCAGCAGCAATGCTGTGGCCATCTGCAGTATGCATACACCACAGCCGCGCTTGAGACCTCCACTTAAAAGTGGCTACCAGGTCAAATACGAACAACTTTAACAGAGAGCTGCTGATCTGCAAGAAAAAACTGTTCAGAAGTTCTGAAGCAGCTTTGCAGACTATATATGACTGCATGATGCAGAAATTCAGCATCCAAAGAAATGTATTTTAAGTAGGTTATATGCTTAAGACTTTGTTAGTCAAACAAGAACAAAGCTGCAGAGACTCGCAGATACCTGGCTGCATTGCAAGAGGAGTGTCGGCAAGAGATGAGACAGTGATGGGGAGCATCAAGAAAAGAGAAACAAGCGTAAAAGGTGTAGGAAAGATTAAAAAAGAAGCTCTGTGCACAGCACAGTATTGCTCATTTTCCCAGTGTCGCAGCTTTGGGCTCTCTAGCTCCTCTTCCCTGTCCCTGGAGCACCCAGTCTCATCTCCCTGAACTCCCTGGTGCCAAGCCACGGGCTCCTGTCAGCACCACGCTCATGGCCACTCTCCTCTCTCCAGGCGCCCATCCCAAGGAACTTGCAGCAGTGCAGCCTGTCGATCAAACAGGGCGAGGAGCGACCAGAGGGTTCAAAAGTTATTTGGAAGGGGAGGGGAGAAGAGGGAGACGCACACAGAGGAGTTGCGGTGACTTTCATTTTTTTGAATGGAGCCAATGAAGAAATCAATTTTCTCTCCTTTCACGTAACTCCCTACTAGGCAGCTGTGCCAAGACACACAAGAGAGGCTGTAGTGCCTCTCCCTGCACTCACGTGTGGGGCCACCTGCAGCACCAGCCTGACCGTACACTGCCGCGCAGGGATCAGAGTCCCACATCAAGGCCCCGCCGACCTTTGCGCACAGGAGCATCAAGGTGGTCAGCCACGGGTGACCCATAAACCTTATATGTGGCTTGTTATTTTGAACTGGTTTGCAGGGGACAGCAAAGATCTTCCTGGGGCGCAGCACTGCAGGACACACAAGAGAAAACAACTGTGTTTAGCAGATGGGGTCTGGCCGTGGGGAACAGTTGAAGAGATGAACACAGGTGAAAGCAACTGGGCAGGGCCCTCAGCTGATGCCACCAGAGGAAGAGCACAGAAGAAATGTATGGACCTCAGTTCATCTGCAGGAAACTGCCATCAAGTCTGCAGTCCTCCAACTAATCATCACAGGAACATAAACTTTTTTTTTTTTTTTTAATTAAGATCCAAGAGCTACTAAGAAACCACTTCTAGGCTAATGTATATATAGCTCGGATCTAACATAAGCAGCTTGGCACACCTCAGAAAACACAATCTTCTAATGAGGCATTTATTATAACTTTTTCTCCATAGGAAAAAAATCTTTACACTTAACAATAGGGATAAGGTGAATTTTCTTAACAGTGTACCGAAATAATCACTTTAATTGTCATTTTCTTTTAGGTTTCAGAATAGCTGTAGGCTCAGTTCCATACAGTTTATTAAGAATAAAATCCGCAGGGTTCCATAGAAATGGCCTCAGAATCTTTAGGTATAATTACTTCTCAAGAAATTAGAAGAACAAAGAATTTCATGGTAAACATTCAATTTAAAATAATAAAATTACATTTTTATTAAACCCAGTCAACATTAATCATTTCTTAAGTAGAATCTGAGAGGTACAAAGCAGCCTTTTTCTAATCCTGTGTTCATTTTCCAAATTCAATTTGACTATTCATTAGTGAGATCACACTGCAAAGAAAGAAATATGAAGCAGCCCATTGTGCCAGTTCACTAATCCTGTGTTTACGACCTGCTCAAACTATCAAGAAGGTTAAATGTTTGATGCCCATCAAGAAAAATTAGCATAAAATGAAGGAAATATATATTTCAAGAGACAAAAACTCCAAGAAAAAATTACAAATTTTTGGAAAAAAACAGAACAAATCAGAAATGCTGAAGTGCTCTATAGGAAGGCATAGTCACTGGAGAGAAGTGGGCATTTCTGGTGCTATTTTATGGAAAAGCTCTTCTGGGGAGAAAGGTTTATGCCTTTTGGTATCTCATTGATGGAGACAAGATTCATCTTAAAAGCAGTAACTGGAACTCAATTTTGTTCTAATTTATGGCTTTCAGGGTAAATTACAAACAAGAAGGCAACAAAAAAGTAACAATTCTCTCTCTTCTCTTTATTCTGGAGAATAAAATTTTTGTCATTTGGGGTAACAGGTTCTGAAGAAATCAGGTTTGTCAACCCAATGCTTTTTGTTTGCTCATCTCATGAGTCCCTCATGAAAGGAACAGAAACCAAACAAACATATGAAACAGCTGTGTTTGCATTTAAACAAACATTAATTGATAAAAGTAATGAGTAACCTCAAAAATGGTTCAGAAAGTTCATAGCATCCTTCAAATATTTGTCAACTATTAGAATTTAACTACTTAATCAAGTATGTAATATCTTTTATCACACAGAGGGGAAGGAACACTATTTGGTGCACACACTTGTACATCTGAGCATAACAGACTGAAGTAAAAGATGGAAGGTGAGTGGAATACTTTGACAAGATTTCTTGGCAGGAAATCTACCTTCAGCCCAAGCTTCCAGCTGGCATCATCACTGGTTCAGTGATGCTTCTGCTCTTTCAAGAGAAAACTGAGCAAAAATTAATGTAGAAATAACCTGGCAGCTGCCTCTGGCTTGTCCCATTACTCCTCCTACAAGTCTACTTATAGGTCCAGTATATATACTGGACTCTTTAGAGAGACATGCAAAGTCCTAACTGACAGCTCAGAGAAAGCCTTTAAAGACATCTGACATATTGATGGTATATTCATAGAATCATAGAATGGCTTGGGTTGCAAGGGACCTCAAAGACTATCCAGTTCCAACCCCCCTGCTGTGGACAGGGCTGCCAGCCACTAGCTCACTAGATCAAACTGCCCAGGAACCCATCCAGCCTGGCCTTGAACACAGCCAGGGATGGGGCAGCCACAGCTTCTCTGGGCAGCCTGTGCCAGCGCCTCACCACTCTCTCAGGGAAGAATTTCTTCCTGATGTCCAACCTAAACCTCCCCTCCTTCAGTTTTGGGCCCACTTTTGCAGCCTGTCCAGGTCCCTCGGGATGGCATCCCTTCCTTCAGGAGTGCCAACTGCACCACTCAGCTTGGTGTCATCAGCAAACTTGCTGAGGGTGCACTTGATCCCACAGTCTAAGTCATCAATAAAGATGTTGAAGAGCACCGGTCCCAAGACAGACCCCTGGGGGACACCGCTCGTGACGGGCCTCCACCTGGACGTAGAGCCATTGACTACAACCCTTTGGCTGCAACCTTCCAGCCAGTTCTTTATCCAGCGAACAGTCCACCCATCAAATCCGTATCTCTCCAGTTTAGAGATAAGGATGTGGTGCGGGACCATGTCAAAGGCCTTGCACAAGTCCAGGTAGACAACATCCATCGCCCTCCCTTGGTCCACTGATGCTGTCACTCCATCATAGAAGGCCACCAGATTGGTCAGGCACAACCTGCCCCTGGTGAAGCCATGCTGGCTGCCTCGGATCTCCTCCTCATCTCACATGTGCCTTAGCATCTCCTCCATGAGGATCCGCTCCATGATCTTCCCAGGCACAGACGTGAGGCTCACCGGCCTGTAGTTCCCTGGGTGTTCCTTCCTCCCTTTCTTAAAAATGGGAGTGATGTTTCCCTTTTTCCAGTCACCGGGGACCTCGCCTGACAGCCACGACTTTTCAAATATGATGGATAGCGTCTCGGCAACCACATCAGCCAACTCCTTCAAGACCCTGGGATGCATCCCGTCTGGCCCCATAGACTTGTAGACGTTCAGTCCCATAAGGTGGTCTCGGACTTGCTCCGCTCTTACACAGGGAAGGATTTTGCTCCCCCAGCCCCACTTGGATTTTCAGGGACATGAGAGACTTGGGCAGCCTAACCGGTAGTGAAGACCAAGGCAAAGAACTCATTAAGTACCTCAGCCTTCTCCGCATCAGAGGAGGCCAGTTCTCCTTTCCATTCGTTAGAGGGGGAACACTCTCCTTCACCTGCCTCTTCTGCCCTATGTAGCTGAAGAAACCCTTCTTGTTGTTTTTTACATCCATCGCCGAGCTTAATTCTACCAGCAACTGTTCCATATTCCATGGAACAAGACAAGAATTTCATACCATATCCTTGGGAGCTCGGATATCACTGCTCAGACAGACAGAGCTAACCACTTGTTCCTTTAAACTCTTCCAGTAGCATGCATTGTGGCACTCTCATTTAAAAAGAGGAAATCACAGAATCATAGGATCATTAAGGTTGGAAAAGACCTCCATGATCATCTAGTCCCACTGTCAAATGTGAATATGGGGCTATTTGGTTTTGATTCATCTACTTTTCTGAACATTTTAACCTGAAGAAGTTACTAAGAAACACTCTTCTATTGATTTACCTTAAATTTCATACTGAAATTAATCTATATTCCCACAATATTTGAGCCACTTATTTCTGACTTTCCTCTGTGGAAAC
Source organism: Alectura lathami (assembly GCA_013399715.1). Classification (NCBI taxonomy): domain Eukaryota; kingdom Metazoa; phylum Chordata; class Aves; order Galliformes; family Megapodiidae; genus Alectura; species Alectura lathami. The sequence continues at coordinate 185,120 of VXAV01002794.1, read as the reverse complement.
TGTAATCAATGTAACAGGATCCTTTAAACACTCCATCAGTGCAGTACATGGTCCTGCTCCATAGCAAAGAACCTCTTCGTTTCCTGTGTTTTCCCTTCTCTGTATTTTAAGCAATATCAACTTCCAACTGTGTGCTAACGAGAGATCAGGGAAAAACTCTGAAATACACCAATATACCCAGAAACCTCTGAGCTATTTGGCAGGCAAGTCCAAAACATCTCTCATTAATCAATACCATGCTTCTGGACTGTTCATTTCTTTGCTGAATAAGTTCCACTGCTATTTAGAAAACAAAGTAGGCAACCAGAAACAGATGATGTACCCAGAACAGTGATAATTCATTTTGTTTATTTTTTCTAAGAACCAGGAGCAGGTAGTATTATTTAAAAGGAGTAAAATAAATGCTAACCAAATTTAGATGGTGGTAGTTCAGCACACTACATAAATAATTCTTGCCCATCAAGCCTTGGAGGTTGGAGAGGAGGCAGAAATTTCAGGCCAGGGAGGTAGGCAGCAGGTATTCTTAATGAGCTGCTGGTTTTCCAAGGACACAAGTTGAAGAGGCTCCAAAAGATTAAGCGTGTGCTACTGGTCTATTAGGTTTAATGATATTCTCCATCTCCCCAAAGCACTGACTTCCTTAGATCTACAAACATAAAAAAAAAAAAAAAAATGCTTCCTTGGACAGCAATTTAGCTGCTTGAATATACATCCATGTCTGAGACTACAAACAGTCCCACTGGAGCCACAAGGTCAATCCCATGGAAAAGCTGGACAGATCGTATCCTTTTGATGACTGAAAGTCTCACCTGAACAAAGATATTTATAATCTTTCTAGCCTCAGGCCTCTAGTCTATAATAACAACTCAAGGTAATCGGGTGTGTATTTGCGTTTCCACATCGTATTTCCTGAGGCTGCATTGCTTAAAATAATGTTCAGCTTTGAAATAACAGTGCATATCTATAGACACTTTTCCACACTTTCCATTTTAAATATACCCCTCTGTCTCTATGCATATGGAATATATCATGATGTGATAGCACCTCAAGGCAGTTACCCTACTCATGGAAGACAGAGATTACCTGATATCCCTGGGCTGCACAGTGACACCCGTGTTATCAAACACACTCGCTGGCACAAGCGGCTATCTGCTGCAGTAGCTCCCAAACAAGGCACTAAGACCTGTAAATGCAGGGGGAAACCCAGAACATCTAACTCTAACAGAGGGCTCATACTCAAAAGCGAGGTCAGGCTCACGTGAGCTTGCCACCAAAAGGATGAGGACTCTTGCTGCATGGCACAGAAATCACATGTAGTTTGGTGTCACTCTCCTCCATCCTCAGGGAAGCTAGCACAACAGTTTGTCACAAGACAGTGGCACTGCACTAGAGTCTGGTTTAATATTTTGTAGTTTTAATTTCTTAATTTAGTTTTAATTTAATTTGAGATATTTTGACTTAAAGTAAATCAAAGCTGAAAAACTTTGCCTTATTCCCAAGCGCACATTCCCCAGATCAGAATTATTTGATTTAAGGGTCACTTTTAGTCCTTAAAAGTTGCTTCAGCTATGTCTTTGAATGAGACTGGTCACCAAACCAGTCACAAGTCACAGCACTTCTCTGCTGCACCCAGCACCTAAACTGATGACGGAGCTGACAGAGCAGATCTGCTGTGGCTTGGATGGCTTACAGAAGGGGATCTTTCGTGCTTAGTAATGCCCACAGTTGTGCAGAGAAAAGCCAGTTTGACTAACCACAAAAAAACAAAACAACTCTTGAGTAACGTGCTGTCTGTAGTAGCGCTCTCATTACTTCCAATTTTTAATGTGAAAATTAAATGTAAAGCTGAAAAACATAGCATTTATTTGAGTATCCTGCCACAGAATGAACCACCCAGGAGATAAAGCAAAGGAGCTGTGGCTGCAGTTCCACAGGAACATGTTCCCACAAGGACCTCCAGCGCCGCGGAAGGGACCAAACCAAGACACAAAAGCCATCCTTACCCACTGACTTCTCCCACAGCACACCTTGCCGTGGGTGGCCTCATTCACCCAAAGCATCTTTTAGACTGCCTCAAAGTGCAGCTTTCAGTATGTAAAAAAAATATTTTTAGAAAAGCGCTATAAAATAGTTGAGATGAAGAAAGCTTGAAGCATGCCTCTCACCCTGAGTACTTTTATCTTCAGTTTCTGATCTACAGCCAACTGTATGACTGGAGGAAAAATACACCATTTTTCCTACTAAAAATATACCTGTGCCAAGGATTTTATCCCACATTCAAGTACCAAAGAGGAAGGACATTCAGAGATTAGCAACACACGCATCTCTTTGTACCAACAAACTGCAGCTTGGTCAGATGAATCACAAAGGTAACTTCCAAGGCTCTGGAGCTAAAATGAAACAGGAAAAGTATTTCCTTCCTCTTCTTCCTGCGAGCTGACTTCCTTCATGAGATGACATGTAGTTCGCACAGCTGGGGAGAGCAGCAGCTCCCCTGCAACCCGCTGCGCTGCACAGCCGTCCCCACAGAAAACACACTGTGGGAAAGAAATTTTAAAAAGGAAAATATGCAAATTCACCATTTGCAGCTTAAGGGAGCAATGAATCCCACTAGGGATCCAATTTTAATTTTCAAAATTTTCCTGGTGTCTTACAGTATAAATAAGCACCGGGACCGTTAGTGCGCAGGCACAAAGCGCTAAGGAGTCTGGCTGCGCACCGGGGTTAGTGGAGTTCATGTTATTCCCCTTGGGTCTGACTCCAGCAAGTCTGGCGGTCTGAGCAAACAAGACAGCCTGAAGGCAAGCAGAGATGTCTGAGGGCAACCGAAGAGATAAGAAGGAAGCGCAGTGTTACAACCAGACTTCTTCAATATTTTTATTTCTTTTTCCAAGACTTTTGTCCAGAAGGAAAATGCATCTTGCTGGAGAAGTTGAGTGTTTGTAATTAGAAAAGGAAAACATGGAGGTTTAAAAAAAAAGATATAAAATAGAGGTCTTGGTGGCACTGCGTAACAAGCAGCTAGGCTCCAAGAAGGTAAATTTAGTTGTTACTCTCAACTGCATTCTGCTTGAGATGTTGGTTTGGGGTTGGAGTTGAGGTTTCCCTCTGGGCACGCAAGTGAGGAAGAAAGGTCCCTTATCCCCAGTACCACACACCTCTGAGGCTGCTGTTACCCGTGTAACTGCCTGGAAAGCAAGCACTACACAGGGCTGAGCACTCAGGTACCCAGACCTGAAGTACCTGGAGATGTATCACGCTACAGTCCACCACAGGTAAGGTATGGAGACCCCAGTTATTGTAAGTCTTTGCAAACTATAAGGGATTTAGCAAAGTAGTTCTTATTCTGAAACAGTAACCCCTGTTTTCTATCTGGCAGGCAGCTTCACAGAATCATAGAATGGTATAATAATAACGGTATAATTGTAATTGTAGCTTAATTATTAATGTTTGCAAAGTATACTGAGATCTATCAACAGAAAGTGTACCAGGAGCAGAAACACATCACCCCCCACGCGTTACGCAGACCTGCGTTAGTTTTACTCCTTTGAAACCCTGTCTGAATTAGGAGCTACACCAAACTTTGATGTAAAGCAAATAATTGTCCTGCCCAAAACACAAGCTCTTTTTCACTTTGAAGATTGATGGCCATAAAGAGCGGGAAGTCACAAATAATTCCATGGGAAACATGTGACTCCGCAGTACCCCTATCACTGCTCAGGCATCTACTGCTGGGTCTTCTGATCACACTGGGAAAGGATGTGAAACCTCAGAAGTATTAGTTCTTGTATATTTGTGCATGTCAGGAGCACAATGAACACGACTGCTCCCAGCAGCAACTCACAGAGCATGCTTCTTGCTAGAGTCACAATGCATTGAACTCAGATTTTGATCTATTAAAATAGATTCTGTACAGCTTGTGGGTCTTGAAGCAGCTTCCCCTCCTGAACTCTCAAGCATTTTGCACATTTAGAGTTTGATTGTACATGTTTGTTTCCATGAGGATGCATGGTGCACATATTATGGGTTTGGTACTGACAAATTTAAATTACAATGAGATAGGTTCATGGAAGCATTTTTCCCTTGGATTTTTTCAACCAAATAGCAAAAGCGGTTTTTCACTTGAAGGTGTAGTAGAAGGACGGGTTGAGAGACCCATTCTCCCTGTTCATAGAACCCTGGGTATTTTCACGACTCACCAAAAAAAAAAAAAAAAAAAAAAAAAAAAAAAAAAAATCTGATGCTGTAGTAAACAAATTCAATTAAAAATAACTTTCATTCACTAAAAGGCAGAAACATGCAGGTGACATGTGAAAACATGTTCCAAGTCCCAGCTATATGGGCAGACCGAATATATGCTCTCACATACCTTGCTACCTTGCTGGATTTTTTCCTGTCCTTGTTAAGCTTTCACCACGTCCCTCTCAAAATGCCTGAGTATCTCTGCAATGTCCTTCTGCTGGTGTCTCTTAGCAGTTCGCAGTCATTTCCCAGCTGCCTCTCACCCTTGTATTTCTGGCAAGTGTCTCTCTGACACAACAAATAACTTTCATCTTGTGATACCAATTGCTGCAAAACCACTTTCTATTTAAAATGTCACCTGAGAATCCCTTCTTATCCTAGCAGCTGAAATTAAACGAAACTAAGATCATAAATATATTTATAACTCATAAAATAGTTATGTTCAATTTCAAGCTTGTCTTTTTTTTCTTTTACTTTCTAGACTGTGCCAGGATTTAAAAAAAAAAAAAAAGAAAAAGAAACCCTGAAAGAATGCAAACAGGAGCTACAGAGGTTCATCAGAGGTTAATTCCAGGCCATATGCAAGGCAAAAGAAGCACATTAGCTCTTCTCAAGGCAAAAATAAAGATCATGTGAGCCATGTGCCAACTTTCCACAGATAACCAATCGACAACAATTTGACTTCCTAATTGCATTTCTGCTTTTCCAAGGACAGAGGAGAGAAAAGAGTTTCAAGGAAATGAAACTCTCCAGCTACAAACATCAGCATGATTGCACTTGCTATATCTGTCCCGAGAAACGTGACTCTGTATTTCTAAGTGCAGAAATAATAGCAAATATCCTAGCAAATGATCCTGAGGTAAGAGGCATCACATGAATTCTCTGGTTCACACAGACAAAACTTTTTAGAATTGACAGCCCTCTGGATTAAATGTCATGGCAAACCCTCCTGACACTGAACAGGCACTGGAGTAGGCTCTTCAGCAGCCAAAGCATCCCTGCTGTCCACAGCCTCTGAACAGGCAGGTTAACCTGCTCTCCAGCACAAATTTCTTCCATATCAGTGGCAGTGGTCAGAAGAAAGTTACATATATTCCATGGCTGAGGCCAAGTTCATTAGATTAAATTCAGCACAGACCTGGTACGGTGCTTTGAAATTTCTGTTAGCAGAAGCACTGTGAGAGGACAGTGGCATAAAAAGCGAGCCCAGAGGGCTGGTCCGTGGGGACGTGGTGGCTCTAGCCTCGGGACACTGGAAGAAGCTCCAAGAGCCAAGCGGAGGCTCGGGACAGGAACGCGCCCAAGCAAGGATGTCAACATAAAGGTGTTCCGCAGGTCTGAATGTCAGCGGAGCATCACTCTGTTCCTGAGAGAACCCTGAGAGCTGCTGTCAGGGTGTTAGTCGTCAGAAAGAAGCTGGCAGTTACTTCTTGTCTCCGCTCCTGCATCCCAGCCAGTCAGCAGAACCCAGGCCACTTTGGAAAACATCTTACTCACACATTTCTTACTTGCAGTCTCTCAGCTTAAACTGTGCAGTTTTCCTGGCTTCTGCTTAACTCAGGAAGCAGAACCAACAGTGAGCACTATCACAGGCCAAGGGAGAAACAATAATTTGCACTGGAGTATCACTAGGCTCAGAAAGCTGAAATCCTTCTATTGATTGGTCCCTGCCAGTCCTCATTTGTCAAACCTAACTTAAAAGAGAAACTTGAACCTTCTAAAAAATGTGAGACTCCTAACAACTGGATTATTATTATTTCACCTCAAATAACAAATGGTTTGTTACCTAATGAGCTATGTTACCATGTTGTACATTAGCTATTTCGTGAACTGATCATACCACTCAGGCTTGGGATTTAATGCAAGTCAAAATACACACTAGTAGTTACAAACTTGTCACACAGGAGACTGCAGACATTTCCTGGCCATTTGAGTAGAACTTCTGTCCATGTCAGCAGAGAATCAATATCTGCAGTAACTGTCACTCTGACAGTGCTTTACCAACAACCCAAGCAATATTTTAGCTCCTCCTCATTCATAACAGCACTAATCCACACAGGAAATCCATTCAGGTTTGTGTAAAGTGTTTGCTCCATGTGTTAATTGTTTGAAGTGAAAATTTGCTTGAAAATAAAAGTTTATGCCTGAAGCCAATAACCTTATCAGCTTTGTGGCATCCAACCTTTGTATCTTCTATTCTAATAATAAACATTTTCAGAATCTGAAATGGATAATGGGTGGTAAAGGTACTATTGTTTCTTCTCTTAAAGGGTGGAGGTCCTGTACAGCTCTCTCTGTTTTCATTAAACAGTATTATCTGGATGAAGGAATTTCAGAGACTGCTCTCAGAGGGTATTTTGTTTTCGAGGCACACAGAGCCACCCACATCTTCAGTTCGATCAGCGCAATGCTTTAGGCGGAAGGATAAGACTAAAGCAGGTAAAAGCAAGTCCTATCTTCATCCAAAAACACAATGTGTGTTGGCAAGGAACTTTCTTGCATGGAGAAAAAAACACAGAAAAAGCTGTCACCACCTGGGAATCTCACGAGCACCATTGCTAAAACAATCTCAGCTAAGCACAACGTACTGTCAGATGGCTACCTTCACCAACGCTCTGGATTGCCATGGATTTCTGTTTATTAGAACTGTTTGTTTGAATTGCTGTTAGCAACGTCCAACAAAATTTCAACACTTCAGTAATACCTTAAGGAATGAACAGAGCAGTTCCAACAGCCAATTTTAGTTCCCCCCCCACCCCCAAAGATACAGGTAATAATGCTCAGTGATGTCTGTCAGCTTCTCCGAGACTAACACAGGGCGAGGTTCAGAGCAGCGTGGCCAGGCTCCAGCAGTGGTGGGAGGGAGGCTTTGCTGCGCCTGCCAACAATCCCAGCGACGGCAAGCAGAGCTGAACTTTGCCTTACATAGAGGCTGACGGCCTGCGCTCTGCAGGGTTTTCAGACCTTCATGGGGCTCCACTCGCTCACAACAATGTCAGCTCTGTGGGAATCCAGTGAAAAGAAAGCTTGCATTTTAAGTTACTAATTCATACTGCGTTAAGCCGATGGGTATGGGTCAGCTTTTGCTATAATAGCCAGTTCCTGCAGGCTTCTTTTAACATATCTGCACATATAAACACTTTTTTTTTCCCTTACAATGGTTGACAATTGGTTCTATTCATCTAGTCTTGACCTACAGGGCACTGCTTTGCCAGAAATATCCCGGGGAAAATCTCCCATGAGGTACCTCACATTTGCATTTTCTTGCCAAAAAGTTTCATCTTGCCTGTGGGTGGCTGAGTGAACACAGGAGCCCCCAGAGCCTCAGTGGCAGTTTTCATGGTGCTACTTATGTAGTGGGGTTGTTTTCTTAATTCTTTGGTTCTGGGGCCTTGATGCCACAGAAAGCTAGCTCTTACCATTTTACCTTCACACATCACGTACCCCCCAAGACACAAATCAATAGGCTGGGACTCCAGCAGTAAGGAAATTTTGTTACGAATTTGGATAAAATCACTGAACAGCTTCAAATAAAATAGACGGATTTTCCTCTTGAGTTAAAAAAAAAAAAATAAAAAGTTTGGAATTTGACATTTAAAAGCATTGCAATGTTCTGCTTTGCAGAGTTACTTGTTTAGAGAACGATGCTTTATAAATCACATTCTGGATAAAGCTTAATATTTTGGCTTTCCCAAAATATTGCATTCTTTTGTTGTTAATTTTTTGTTGTTTTTGCCAAGAACATTCAAGTTTTTAAGGCTGAGCCAGACCCATGTTTTTTCTTTCCTCAGTAATTCCTTTTTCTCCCAGTTCAATAACCAATATCTAGTTCTAGATCACGGACTGAATTTGCAAAGGCATTTAGGTGCTGACTCCCACCGAAAAAAAAAGTAACTGTGAATTCTCACCAAATTCCCCTGTGAACTGCACTGATTACTCTCTGTTTTCTCAGTGGGCACTGCTATCAGGTCAGATTCTTTCCACCTCTTGTTCCCTGCCCCTCCTTGAAAAGGAAATGCCATGAAATTTTTCTCCAGAGAAACACATTTGATTACACAGATTATGGAAGTTGCTCCCCACTTTCCCAGTAAGCCCCATAGAAAAAAAACAAATCTGCTGAGCAGCCCCTCGCAGGGTTGTTTCTGCATGGAGCTGTGCGGACACTTCTTGGGCCCAGGGCTACCTCACAACTCTGTGGGCCACAGGAGGCAGCATCTTCCACACAGGGTTTTCTCCTCTGTGTAAGCAACAAGGTGGACTTGCGCAGGGGCATCAGATGCACTGCACCCTATTTTCTACCTGAAATTTGAGAGGGAACCACAAAAGCTGAGCTTACGGGCCAGGTGGGCCGCTGCAGTGGGGAGCCCCACGTGCCTTCCCGCAGCAAAGCCCAGGACAGGACTCTTCCCAGGGAAGCTGACAGAGGAGATGCTCCTGCACATGGTGTCAGCCCAGAAAGATGGGGAGAGGGGATCAGTGCAAAGCGTTCCTCTGTGAACAAGAAAAGGGGATTTGCAACTGCTGAAGCGTCCATCACGTGAGTTTTGTTTCCTTTATAGTTGTAATCATGATTTTTATGGTAAAGGCAGCAAAAACATTGCTTGCTCCTCACAATGCTGGATTTCTGCAACGCAGAATGAACCCTGGACACCTACCAAAAATGATAATTCCAGTAATGCACACCTGACTGCAAATTAAATAACATAAGCATCTCTCACACAACCCCAGTATTTCATCATAGCTGAATCCTACCTTTCTGATTACGTTTCTGCTCACTCTTACCCCATCATTTCAAGTTACCAGCCTTACAGCTGACTTCCAATTGTTGTATTGTTTCAGTTGTCCTCCCACCTGTGCACAAAGTGACCTAAAGCTGTATGGTATACTACAAATGAGGTCACTCTGCCACGGTTATATTTCATGGGTTTCTGGTCTCTTTAGTTCAAATTTAGTTTTCTCACAAGAACTGATGTATCATAAAGACTGCCAAAGATAATTATGTTCAATGGGAACACCTTCAGTGACAACTGAATCCCTTTGTTATATTGCACAGCTTCATGTGCTCTCATACTTCTAATGAGTGATACATTAATAGCTTCACCATATAATCAGAGATAAAGTAAGAAGGAAAAACTGTAACTAAGAAGCACATGATAGAAAGCCTTAAAATACTCTGGGATAGGTTTGAACTATTTGCTGGCTGGGAAACTGCTGAATCATTCCCTTAGAGTCATACTGAAAATAACATTTGATTTGGCAAAGCTCATACAAGCCACTAACACTCCCTATTGTTTACCTCTGCAGAATAGCTGCTGTTCAGTAAGGTTGAGGAAGCATTCTCCTAACTTTGCTGCCTGCTTGAGAGGGAAAGAATGGCAAGTATCTTTTCTCCTACAGCAGCAATTCTTCCTTTTACAACTTATTTTTAAACAAGAAAAAAAAGCCTCCAAAACATTTTCAGACCATTCGGTAAGTTTTCTGAGCTTGAGACGCTTTTGAATAAATTTTACTTGCCTTTTCACACACAGCACCAACCACTCACCTCTCAGTTACAGTCCTCTAGTAAGGCTGATGCTTTCAATACAGAGCCTGTAAGATACTTCTTAGGCCTAAGGGAATAAAGAACCTTTTGTCTTTTCCAACATTCATGACTCTATGATATTAACTTAAGATTGAACTAATATGAAGAAAGTGGTGCTCTCTGAGGTCTTAGAAAAGGTGATTGCTTAATGTCCTTAACAAGGAGGTGAGAGGTTTTTAAAAGTTGAGTTCTAAAGTTCCAGCTGCAGTTAATTATGCTCCCTAATAGGCTTTGTAATGACTGTTTCCCTACCCTTGGTGTCCCGCAGGTGGAAAGAGAGACAAGAGTTGCCTTTTGAGTGTCTCTGGGTGTCTGGTGACCTCCTCCCTTCTTTCTTCTCCCTGGCAAGATAGAGCCCCAGGCTGAAGTCCTCTGTTTATCAGCAGAAAGGGCGCAGCACAGGCTCCTGGCATGAACTTGGCAAGGCCTGTCAAAGGCAGGTCACTGCTCCTGTTCCAGCAGCCCAAGATTCATCTCCTCTCTGTCTTCTGGCGCTCATGCTGGTATACCTGATGGTAGCACAGATGCTGCTGGTCTCACCTGCGTGCCTGTGGAGGGATGCAGCCCCTTTGTCAGAGCTGCCAGGGGACAGGCACCAAGAAATTGTAGGGAGAAACCTGAGAAGGGAAGGAAGACTGCAGTTTTCTCTGCTCAGTCTGGGAGCAGCACTTCCCACATCTCCCCTGGCCTCACCTTTTTGTGGTGGTGGCCGACCAGCACTGAACTTGCCAAATGTGCTCATGCCAGGGCATCGCCTGCTGCTGCTGAGCCTGTGCTCATGCTGGGAAAACGATGTGATCAGCCACCAGATCTGATAGTGAGATAAGGATTCTACTGTCCATTTAAAATCTGACCATTTAAAACACAGTGGTACCTTTTAAAAGAACAGAATGTATACTACTCCTTAACCATTTGCCTTGTAACCTTTATGCAAGGGTTTGGGTATGTCATAATGAAACATTCTCATGCACTTCATACTACTGGAGGGGAAAGCAAAATGCCTGTGGTGACAAAGCCATGTGAACTTGCAGCTTGTGCATTTTTGCCTGTAACTTAAAAATAATCCTGTAATTTTTCTTGCAAATAAAATCTGTATTTGGAAAATGAGGATGATCTCCAGGCAGGAAGAGTGGGCAGCCCGGCTCTCAGTCTCCACAGAGGGCTGTTTTCTCAGAAAGCAGAGGATGGTGCTTCTGTTGTTTCCTTTACAGAGCTTCAGACTGCGGTAGGTGGGACACCTGGGGGCTGTTGAAGAGACATGCTGAGTCAGTCTGCTGTGCTGCCTGGCACAGGATATCTGGAGCTTCCATGGTGCACAGGAAGCTATAGATGCTTTACTTTCCTAATTACCTTTTCCACTTATGGTACATGGGGCTCACAAATTCATACAGCTAAGCTGTTCGGCACAGCTGTAATTGAGTAATTCCTCTCAGCCTCTGCCCGATAGGTTACTTCTATTTTTCCCCAGATATTCATGTATTTAGATTCCAAAACAAATGACTGAGACTATCCAAGTCCAGAAATTGTGGTCCCCTGAGTTCACGAAGCCCAAGATATAACTGCATTAATCCTGAATTAATCAACCTTCAGTCAGCACCATGAGGATGGCACAGAGCCATCTCACTCCAGATGACTTCAGAGGGTCTAGAGGCAGTTTTCCATGGTGTGGGGTGAGCGAAATTCCACTCAATAAGATAAAGATCTGAAAGGTGCAGGAATTTAAATGATGCCTAGAAGAGAGGTGATCATGTGGAACCAATGAATCTCACTCCGCAATATTTGCCTGTCCTCTCTCACGTGCTCCCAGTGAGCTGCCACACTTCCCTCTTTCTTAATATTTTATACCCTTCTGTCATTTCAGTTAGAGCTCTCCAATACGCTCTTCTACATGCCTTGAACAACTCTTCATTTTTATAAACTTTGCACTCCCCTCTGCTGATTTTTTCCATGCTTTTTGTTTTTTTTTTTTTGCTATCTGCCACTCTTTGCTGCTCTCCGAAACCTAGTCAGAAGTGCCTTCTCCATTTTTAACCCGTGCTTGTGCTTACAACTTCCAGAATGGGTTTGTTTTCCCCATCCTATTGTTTTGTGGTTGTAGCCAGACATCTGGTATGTGCTATATTCAGCATGATGTAAGGCAAGAATTGCTGACTCATCCTCAAGTACATCTAATAATGCCTTGTATCGCTTCATCTGCAGGTCTTGTGAAACTGTTGTTTCCTTTTTTTTTTTTTTTTTGAACAGTGTTACTTGTGGATGTAAGCAAAGTTAGCTGAATAAAAACACGCTGTAAGAACTGCAGTCAACACTACTCAACTATTTACTACTCAACTATTTGTATCTACATTATTCCTTGAACTTTTAGTGAGTAATAATTTGTGTAGGCATCAACATATAATGACCAAATTGTCTGCAATTTGTCTAATACAAATTACATACTGACAACTTGAAGTGTTAATGAGGACAATCTGAACTACATTTTTAATGAAGAGAATCAGAAGATCTCTCTGAATACGTCTTTATCAATTCAGTACAACATTTCCTTGCTGTCCTTTCCCGAGATGAAGGTTGTTGGAATTTACGATAGCAGTGCACAGGGCTCTGTACAGTATGACCTCAAGTAACGCTGCACACATTCAGAAACTACAAAACCGAGACCTGCAGTTGCCTGGGCAACAAGGTGACTTGTTTGGCACTAGGCCCCAAGTACGGTCTGTGCCTGAAAGCACTGATAACCCTGACAAAGTGCTGCTGGTAGGGTAGCTCCTCCATATCCCTCTTTTCTGATGCCAGATTTGTCCATGAATACAAAATCACCCTCAGCAAATAGGTGATGCGTTGGAAGTGTACAGACCCAGAAATCAGCAAGTATCCAGAAGACACACGCAGCTTCCATGGTTTGTAGCTGTGTGGGTGTGGACGTGCACAGCAAGTGTTAAGGAGAATGCAAGACAATTTCTAGGATTGCTACCCCGCACAAAATGAAGAGAATTATTGTACCTTAAAGCTAAATGAATACAAGCTTCCTGATCCATATGTAGTTTCTACATTATTTCAGATGGGGAAGAAACATTTCAGAAGACATTTAGAAGATTTTCCTCTACAAAACTTTTTGCCAGGGAGAAGTATTTACTTTTTCTGTTATTTTCATGTTGCCTTCCATGGGCATATATTACTTCTAGTGCCATTCTCTGTGTTTCTCTCCAGAAACTGGTTGTGTTCCAACCGTCTCACAGTGTGCAAGGGCTGTGGGAGCATTTGTTCCTGATGCCATCCCGTCAGTCCACCAAGAACCTGAGCTACTGAAATTTGCAGTGGATCTCTGCAGAGTAGCCCTGCCAGCTCAGTCACAACTTCCATGAAAGAAAAATGTTGCGTGGATGAAGCTGCCTGTGCTCAGACCTCCAGTAAGGAAGCTCTGCAGCTCAGAAGGGCTGTTCAGGGTTTCTCTGCTCCCCGGCTGTGTCTCAGTTTGCTCCTTTCAGGCATGACTGAACAATGCCAAGTTACTATAAGTTGACACAGAGCAAGTATGTTGCAGCCAAGCAAATTAAAATATCTGTGCTCATGGCATTTCAATTGACTTATTTTCATTCCTCTGAAATTTTTGTCAAAACTGTCCCAAAGAATGGGTTATCTTGTTTTGTTATCTTTAGAAGACAAATGGGCTGCAGCACACTTCATACTGTAAACAGTGACTTTGACTGGCCTTACTCCAGTAGCAGCTGAACAAATATTTCTAACATGGACAACTCCTCCTCCCCCTTTCTCAGCTGGACAGACCACATATTTTTACAACACCCTGTGAGTTCTTATGTCTAATGTGGCCAGCCTGTGGAGGGAAGCTCCCAGAAAGGAAGGAATTGAAACATCACAGATACCTTTTCAGTAGTCTTAAAACCAAAATGTGCCTTTCCAGGAGCAGCCCCAGAAAACACAGCCTAAACTCTCCAAGTTAAGGTCAGCAGGCTGCAGACAGCTAAGAGAGCTCCAAGAAGCAGGCTGTACAGGAAGTGTGTACTAATAACGTATCTGCACAGGATTATTGTAGCATGTGAGCCTGTTGGACAAGAGTTTGGGCAAGTCTGCTTACTGAAATCAGGACTGTTTGCACTGTTGTGCCAAAATAATTTAAGGGAAAATCTAATATTCCTAACTGTCATGCTAAACAATAATGCAGAAGAACTCTTTCAGTTAAAATTCTCTGCTGAAATGATATGGATATTAATCAAGAAGCATCATTTTGTAAAATACCTGAAATAGTTTGAACTGTATTGAAAGTGCTAATGTAAGGAACACTTGTTTTCTTCACTTTAGTGTCCTATTTTAAAAGGATCCTTGGATGAAAAGGTGTTGAAGCTGTGTTACTTGTACTTTCTAAGCATAAAGAGAATTTTCACACTTAGCATTTTGCTCCTTCAGTCATACATTTCAGAATTCTGCCTTCTGAATTCAGCAGCATCCCTTTACAGATCTGCTGTACAGCTGTTCTGCAAAAGCTGACCATGGTAACAGGTGTATTTTCAACTGACACTCACCAAAAAAAAAAAAAAAAAAAGGCAAAAAAAGCTTTAGTCATCTAAAAGCTGCCCAAACACTTTAACAACTCCATGGAACAGTTTGTAATGGTGAATTCAGAGACTGCTAATAAACTGAAAGCAAACTTTGTCATTACATGAGAAGATGCATTTACAGATGGGCAAGCCATCCCTTGGGCAGATCTGGAGGAGGGCAATGAACTGGCCGTTAGCTGGTGACAACAGTAAGTGTGAACTCGTCCGCTATCTCAACAGGGCTTTAGGGGAAATACTGAACTGAACCATCTGTGGAAATACGTTACATGTAATGGGGGAAAAGCTGGAAAAACAGTACCTGCCCCTTAAAGATAATCAGTATTAGAGAAACCACAGCTTCCAGGGTTCAAGCACACTGCAAACTGCCTTTGTTGATGCCTGTCTTCTCAAGCATGATTATACATTACTCCCGTCTCCTTTTACACTCTCAGGTATTGTCAGCACATCACCTCCCAGTCTTTAAACGACCCCAGCTCTTTCACTCCTGCCGTCTGCTCTAGAGCTCTAATTACAACTGTTGCACTCCTCTGGTTTCTCCCCAGTTAGCACTGCTGCTCAAGTAAAACATGAATTAGAAATTGGATATGGTGCTCCAGTCTTCCAGTTCCAAAGAACAGCCTGTATGGTTCACATGCACAGTACATACCTGTACCCCTTTCTCCTTTCATGTTACAATGTTGATTTATGTTTGGCCTTGCTGCTACAACCTTGCAATTCTTTTCTACCTTTTCAGTAGTCTTAAAACCAAAATGTGCCTTTCTAGGAGCAGCCCAAGAAAACACAGCCTAAACTCTCCAAGTTAAGGTCAGCAGGCTGCAGACAGCTGAGAGCTCCAAGAAGCAGGCTGTACAGGAGGTGTGTATACATAATGTAGGCAGATAGGTGTCCCCTAGCCAGTATTTGAGCAGTCAGTTGTTTCAGCCTAAATGTAGCACCTTGCACTTACCTATGTTTGATTTCATCTTATTTTCCTTCCAGACTGCTTGATTGATTTGTTAAGATGTGCTGTTGGCAATAGACCAAGGCCCATTACAAGCATCTTGCATTTGTAGCCATTTTCTAAGGACATGGGACTTACACAGTGACATTGCTCTGTCACTCACTCCTCCACCACTTCCTAGCAAATAATTCTTGAACCAATTGGTAAATTCCAGCTATACAGGATCAAAGAGAAAGGTCCCCAAGCCTGATGTTAGCAGTTTTGTGAGAATCAGCAGCTGGGGAGAGGGTAGGTGTGGAACCGCTTCCCCTTCCAGACAGAAAAGCCTGTGGCATAAGCACAGGACCCTGCCCTGTTTGTGCTGGCCATCAGCTAATCAGCCCCCATGCACTTGCACGCCTGTTGCAGGCACAGCACTCCTGAGGACAGGGCGAGCGTGTGCTCTGCTTGACCTGCTGATAGCACAGGGAGCACTGAGAGCACGGGGGGAAGAGCCATGATTGCGCAAGGCAGGCTAAGAGCTACAGTTACTGCAGGGGTGGGTGGGTGTACGGTGACCTAGGACATACACACATAGAAAGCCACGCTTTGCTAGCTTGGCTGCTCAAGGAAAACTGATTTTCAGGCTCTGGTATGGTGTTATTGAGATGCTGATACGCTATATATCGTGCCATCAGCAAACAGTGGGCTGTGTTTTCTGAACCAATCCATACAGCTCTTGTTTAGGGGGTTTGTATATTTTGTCTAAAGGAGTGATGAATGGTTTCTACTGGAGTTCTAATTGCTGTACATTCTCTTTCCCTTATCTACCTAAGGAGTAGAATCAGATTTTCTAAATATAAGTCAAGCAACTTCCTCCTGAGCCATTACAAAGGCATAAGAACACTAACTGTGTGTGTGAAAACAGATTGCTCCATCACTCTCTGCCTAGCATAAGGGTGGAAGGCATCTGGTTGCATGCTTGTGACCAAATGCAACAGAAGTTTAACTAGAAAGAAATATTGACCCACACAAGGACAAGCTGAAGTATTTGAAAAAACATTACTGAACAGCTCGCACTTTGTGCACACATCACAAGTCTTTAAGCAAATATCCTTGTCCAGTTTTTTCATCCATTCAGAGTCACAAAACAGAGTCTGTCTCACTCAAAACAGGAGCTCGAGGCACAGTGTTACTCCAGGAGCAAAACCCTCTCTTTTACTCCAACAGTGGTTATTATACCATGCCGTTAACAGCATCCACGAGAAGCAAAACGAACAAGAGCACAGAGAGCAAGAGAATACTAAGCACCAGCATGCTCACATGTACCACTAGCTCCTAGGGAACTACGTGCAAGAGAAAAGTATGAATGGCAAATATTCATGTCCTCCCTGGAGGACCTGAAAACCAATCAACTTTTCAGTAACTTTTAAGAAAAGCAGTATCACCTGCGCAGAGCTAGTTTTAGAAATGTTAGACCTAGCAGTTGCACTCTTCTTCAGCAGAACTGACCATTGTTACTCTGAATTATTTCAGATTTTCTTGTAATCTGGTACTGTTTCAGACATGTGGCAAGCCTATGATTTGGCATTGACTCAGCAATACCTGCAAGTTTTTAATACTAAAAAGCAGTGTAAGTTATTCACAATAAAAGACTGGAATTGGCTGTGCATTTCTGTGACAGAACGCTCAGCTTCTTTAGGAAATTTTATCTGCCAGCGCAATCCTTTGTACATTAAGTTTAAAATCTATGCTTTGCAATCCTAGTGACGCAGGCTCTGAAAGAAGCCTCTGTCCAGTGTGAAGAGTTTAACTATACGGAAAGATGTGGTCTTTGAGAGCAATAGGAAATGAACATTAAACCAGTTTAAGCAAACGAGCTAGCTCATTTAAACTGTAGGAATTGAGTTTACTCAACCCTATTTCTTGTATCAAGATTCAACTTTCAGTCCCCAAATCATAAATGCTAGGTTTAAGAAAACCATTTTGAAAATAAAATCAGTTAAGTATTCCAGGGCAAAATAATGAAGTAAGTAGTATGCAACATACTTTGCCTTCCTTCCACAGACAGGGTTTCCATTTCCACTACCCAGTGAGCAAAGTAGCACAACAAACAAATGAACAGAGTGGTATCTCCAATTACCACCCTTGGCTGCTGAGCACTGAATTCCACAGATTCTTGGACAACTCAGAACTTCTCCAAATGTGAACACCTTAGTCAAGGACAAGGGTGAAACCATCACACCATAAATCATCAAGAGCCTGTTCCAGCATCCTAGACGATATTATTTATCCATGAAGTATATTAGACAATACCATTAGAATTTTAGACAATACCATTAGAATTCTGTCTTTGTATGTGTAGGGGTGCACCAGGGTAACTGCCTTTTCAAATACGCTTTCTAACGCTAAGTTTGTAAGTAGCAGTCATGGAATGGTTTTTACTGCCCTTGTTGTTTCCCTCATCCTCAGTGCTGTTAGTGCTTCCAGCCCACCACCACAGAAAATCTTCACTTAGTATCAGTACTTAGATCAGTATTAGATGTAGCACACCAAGACACACATACTGAGTAACACAAGACAAATAATTTTTTAATGCAAATTTATTCATTAGCTTTAACAAGATTAATACATAAATCAGTACTATGTCCAGCATAAGGTTGTATAACAAAATAGGCTATTTTGGAAAGATTGATTTCTAGTGCGTAGATTTTAAGGGCAGTTTTCATCCAAATTGGATGTATTTTTTTAAAAAAATAAATAAATACAAGGCCAAAAAAAGTTTACTTAACAAAAATCCTGCTAAGTAAGACTTCAGGCTCCACCTTGCTTCAAAGCACTAATCGGTACAGGTGTCTGTGTACATTTTAAAGACATACACATGGGTTGTGCTCAAGCAGCATTCCTTTTTTGATATCTGACTTGGTCCAAGAACATACCAGATTTCCAATTTAGACCTCCTTGTTCCTCACAAAGCTAGCATCCACCTTGCTCTTCTGCCTTTTAGGATTGTCTTGCCATCCAGTTATATATCTGCACATACAAATCTTAGGAACAGTATGTATACAAAATACGAAGGACCAGCCCCCTCCCAATACTACTTTTTGGTTTGAGATCCGGACTACAATATTTAGTGGGACCATTTGTGAGACAAACTGCTACTCTACTGAAATAAGGCTACAATGATCTTAAAAACAAACAAAAAAATGCTTTGGGAACAGATAGGAACATAAGCTCCCAGGTCTATTCCTCTAGAAACCGCATTTTCAGCTTTGCTTCCCTGAAGGACAGTGAGTCCAATATATGCTCTGGCATTTAGCTGTTCCTCAAAGTACAACATAGAGGCATTCCAGAGATATTCACTGACACTTGGCTACCTTTGTTTACATTAAGCAATGTTAAGATCTGGTCCCAATTTAGATTACATACACAAGACAACATATTTGGCAAATCAGTGATTTTATTCACTACTTCAAAACTCCTTACTGGTTCAACTCTATTCTCTAACACACTGTAAAGGCAATTCTTTGGGCATCTTTATTCTAGAAATCTAGATAAGCTTGTTTTATTTCTCTTCTGACTCAAGTTCTACTGATGGCAAAATTCCCTTTTACCTCAAGAATTTACACTCAGGATTGAGTCAAATTTTAAAGCTCTTCTAATTTACATATTTTAGCTTATTACATTAAAACAAAATCCAACAGCTTGTTCAAAATATAAACATTTATAAACCTAGTGAAAACATCCCTGAGAACCTTTGAGTAACATATCAGTAATGATTAGTTTGGGTCCATTAGAAGAGAAAAATTATTACAGTTACAGAACACTGAGGGCTACAAGTAGGTTGTACAGTGGATTCCCATTCATTCAGTTCCACTCTTCTCACAAAATACTGTAAAATGAAAGCCATTAGAGGTTGTGATTTTTTGTTTTTACATTCTGTTTAGGTAATTGTTACAAATTTTAAGACAGCTGGCCTAGATTCAGTCCTGGTGTAATGCCTTTAATGTCAACACAATTTACTCGCTTACGTTTCAGGGTTGAGGTCTGGCAACATAGACTGCGTGAAGGACAGTACCCAAAATAAAAAACCCTAAGAGTTAGTCACTTAAAAGTTGTGTCAGTAACTTGTGAAAAATATCCTTTATGGTCTTCTATATTCCTTACAGCTTTGCAAACAAACATTTTACAAAAATTTAAGTCTAAAAGTCATATTGTCTTACCATAGCAAAACTCAGGACACTACAGGGTTCAACTGTACTGAAAAAGCAAAGTGCTTAGAATAGCTTCCACAAAAGTGCATAAATGGCAAATGACTCTAGAAGCACCGTGTCAGTACACGCGCAGAGTCAACACAAGAACTTCTTGGTAATCAGAGGGATAAATCATTCTGTGTCTCTGAAGTTGCTTTAGAGGGCCACACAATCCAACAGCTCATTAGTTTGTTCTCATACTGCCAAGTCAAAATTCACATAAATGTAGAACAGATAAATGCAAGTAATCCACTTCATTTCTTTTGCCTGGAATACTTATCATTTTCCAATACATAATGCTTTAATAGGGCTTCTGAAAACAATAGCATCTGAAAATAAACTAAAGCTGCTTGTACTCTGAGGCAAAGGCTAAGTCAGCCTAGACTTCAGCTTTTCTGTACCAGTACTCCTGACATTAGTACTTTCTGCTACATCGGACCTGAGCAGACCTGTCCTTTGCAACTAAAAAAAGCCATGCTTTATAATGTTACATTATAATAATAGCTTCTGCTAAAATGAGGTTATGTTCTACTTTATAAAGTACAACACTGTAGTACAATATCTTGTACCTATGGCTAATCTAGCTTGTAAGAAAACATGCAAAAGAAACCTGCACAGGTGTTTCTGTAAAGTTAAACCACAACAATACTAAAAAGCTCTTCTAGGGAAACATCAGAACTGAGAGTTCCCTTCGGGAAACGAAGAAAGGCATTCTAACCCTTTTGAGAAGATGGGGGGCTGAGGTAAAGGGTAGAACAGAACATGTTTATGGAAAGGGGAAAAAAAAAAAAAGCAAGCTTTTCTAGAGGAACTAATTATATAGATATATCTATCTTGTTTTGCTCCATGAGCAAAAGAATTGTTTGGAATTCATGGACAAAGCATCCATTAGCATCCGCTAATCAGCATCACTGTATGGAGCAGAAGGACAGACTGAACATTACTCTGTGATCAAATATTTGTTATATGATTTCTGAGATTCCTCTGAAACACTAGGTGTTCAGATTCAGTGAGGTTGTCCCTATTCAAAAATGAAACATTTGTGCAAGATCAATGAGTTCTTTTGTGAAGGCTTCCTTACATGTTTAACTTACACATTCAACTCTAGAGAAACACCTTAGACATGGTCATAAACGGCAATATATGTTTAACCATGCTATTCATGTAGCAAGTTAGTGAGAGAAGTGGATCCTTTCAGACAGTAGATGTATTACCAGGCAGTGAACTATCAGAGACAGCCTTGGGATCATCGGGATCAGGAGTGCAACAAGCAAGAAGTTGTTTTCCCAAGCTCTTCTGAGCAAATCTGAAGTACATTATGTGGCCCATAGCAACAAAAGACACAGAAATAAGCACCAATAAACCAAAAGCTTCTGGATTAGGGGCCAAGATGACCATGATGAAGTGCAGCAGATCAAGAAGATAATTCATGGAGTTTTGGACACCATTTATGATGCCTCTTTCAGATTCTGCCACATTTTCTTGGAGCAACTGTGTGACAGTCAAATCAAAGGACCAAAGGCCTATGGAGAAATAAAAAAAAAAAAAGTTATCCACATGACTGGGCTTCTTAAGGTAAACTCTCACAACTGACACAAGCTAACTCATGTTTAGGAACGCTCACTTCTGCCAAAAATACACAAGTCAGGTCCAACTAACCCCCAGCCAGAGTAAATGGGTTTCACACTGGCACAGTCAAGAACCATTTCTTTTCCCCTTACTAACATTTCCTGAACTAGTACATACAGCTTGACATGTTAACTTGCTTGTCATATCTTGCTTCATGACAGCTATTAAGTTAACAATGTTTGGCTCATCTGTAGTAGCTGTTTTACAGCAAGTTCAACTTGCAAAACAGTTCCTACATGTGAACCAAGTGTTATCTTCCTCCAAAATTCAGTAAAAGCTGCAGAAATTCTTGTAGAGTACAAAGGTTCTGCAGACAGTTTTTTGAGT
>VXAV01002794.1:136292-151582 GCA_013399715.1 Alectura lathami | reverse complement strand
CCCCGGCAGGCGCGGCCCGCGCGGTCTGGGCGAGACCGCCGGCAGCGCGGGGCCGTGGGACATAAGCGCTCTGCCTTTGGCTTGCCTCTTCTTTGTTCCCTTTCCTTGACATTTTTCAAAGCGCGAGATTCTCGGGTATTGAAGTACTTCAGGAAGCCGGAGTTCCGAGATAAGCACCAAGTATCGCAAGGCTATGGCTGACACGCCTGTAAATGACAGTGCTCCCAGTTCTTAGCTTTCGAAAGCCAAAACAAACAAACAAACAAACAAATCAAAACCTATCTCACTGAAGTAAGCTTCTCTTCTAATGAAGATGGTGAATTCCTTCATTTGATGCTAGCTCAGGCTACCTGCCTCAGATCAAGTAAGCCCCCTTCCTACGATGAATTTTTCCTCTCCTCTCCTCTCACCATCAACAAAAATAGCATTTTTATAGTCTTAAAAAACAGTCAAAAATGGTCGAAATGTACAACTAGTTTTTTAGGATCCTATGGAAATATTTGAGGAGTCCTTGTGCTTCTGAAAACTTAATGATTGCTCCTGCTTGCCAGGGCTGAAGCAATATTTTTTCCATTGTGCAATACTGCAAAGTTCCTTCCTATATGTGTATGCATTTTTTTTTTTCCCCAAGTATATAGGCCATCCCAGAAGCAAATGTCTGACAGAGCAATAATCTGTTCTGGTTTTGCCACTCCTGTGATCCTGTTCAAAGTATTTGTTGTATTCATTAGATGACTTTCTATGCATGAATCACAGTTTATCCTTTGCATAAAGACAACTCTACCTTGGGAAAAAAATAACACAAAAAAATCACATAAACAGAGGAAGCCTAAAATTACTACTTTAATGGGATTGGCCCTCCTAGGTGAGTTAAGTGATTATTCTTATGGTGTATTGATTTGAAAATGCACAAAATCCTATCTCAGTTTGGCATCAAAAATAAATTTTCGTGGTTGCTGGTCTCATATAGCCTTACTGCTTAAACCACATTCATTATTGAAAGATAAAAAAAAAAAAAAAAAAAAAAAAAAAAAAAAAAAAAGATTTTCCTATAATAATTCCTAAAATTTTCGGTCACATTTTTAATATTAGCCCATATTAAATAAATAATCTAGTGTATATCAAAATCAGCTGATACCGTGTTGGTGTAAGGTCCATTTATTAACCGTCAGTCCTTGCACTGGCAGTTCAGGTGCATTCTGCAAGAAGAGGCATTGAGTTAGCTCTGCTTGCTTCTGGTGTCGAAGTTCTTGCTCCTTAAGCAGTGAGGTGCCAGTCTCCAGCAGCACTAGGAGATAGATGCCTGTGTGATCCGTACAGGCCAACACACCTGACTTGCACCTTTTCCACTCCTCTCCCTGGTGGTACTTCTGGCCACTTAGCGGTGGTTTGGTGACTGCACAAGGTGGATCTGGGCTCTGATCCAGTCTGCCAGGCACCGTACCTGTAATACAGCAGCAGCACTGGAACAGGATCCTAGGGAGATTTACCCTCCACACAGTAACACTAGGAACACAAACCAGAAAAGCACTGATGGTTAGACTTTTTTTTTTTCCCTACCAGAGAACAATTTGGATGAATTAATGTTCAAATAACCATTTCTGACTGAATGCTCGCTGTACTTAATACGTGTGCTTTGGATTCTACCGCTGAAATCATTATCCTCAATATTTTTCCTACTGGGTAATGACCTGTTTTTGTGATATTTAGAGCATGAGGAAAGGGCAAGAAAACATACCTTTTGTACTTTGAACTTTAAAAAGCAGTGGTCTCTGTATGTCCCTGGCATTTTTCAGACAGAAGGATGTATGTTCTGCCCAACATGGCTATGAAATACTGAATTTATTGGATGTCAGTGAAACCTTGTGTTGCACACAATGCTAGAGTTGGTCTGCACGCAGTGAAGTTGGCCTGTCCAGGCTGCACAAGGTATGATGCATACGATTTGCATAGTGCAAATAAACGGTGCAGTTCATACCCTATGGGTCGTGTATGCTTCGGACACAGCAGAGTCACCACGCACGTGATATGCAGTCAGCTTGCACAGATCGTACAATTGCTATCAGGTTGTGTTTCTGCAGCCAAGCACAGCACCTTTTCTAGTATTTTGTCTGCCGAATGTCCTGCTAGGCATACAGCTAAAAGGACATCATGTTGATGGCAGGTACGGGAAATCCAGTTCTCCTGAATTTGCCCCCAGCTTGCTGCATGATCTTTCCCCAGATACTTATTAAAATAAGTCTGTGCTAGGTTTTTTCCTTGTCAAACAGAGAATCATCCAACGTGCTGTTGTTAAACCTAATACATTAGCTTGAGCATTTTGAATTTTACATCTAAGAAGATGTTAACTCCCAAATATTCTTATATTTGGGCTTACATCTCCAATAACTCCAAACGTTATTAGATTTGTTTGTGGAGCCCTTGTGAATACTTTTAAAGAGGCAGCTCTTGTTGCTGGGTGCCTGGCTCACCGGAGTCTTCACCACAATATTTACAGATTTCGGATGCATTTAGGGATGTGTTTAATACCTGGAAGCCATACGAGAGGAGTTACCTGTTTTACTTGGTATAGACCAGACCCAGCAGTCTTACAGCGATAATTTACATAATGGGACAGCATAGCAGCAGAGGACTTGAGCCCAGGCCTGGCTAATTGTCGTTGGAAGAGTGGAACTGGAGGCAAAAAAAAAAGTGGGATTTTGGAGACACGAGACCTTTCTTTCACGCTGAAAGATGTATTTAGATGCAGAAAGTCTGCTTTCATATCAGTATTTAGGTTTGCAAATAGCTAATGAGTTTTCAGAGGTTATAGACAACAGGACTCACATCTTCCTTCACAACAAGGGCAACCAGTATGTGCAGAAACCACGGATTATGTTTGCAAGGGTTGGCCAAAACAGCGAGACACCTTTGTGACGCAGATAACGCTGTCTTTCCACCATTCACTGCAATGTACATGTTTGTGGGCAACCTAGTAGCTCTTCTATGGTGAGGCCAGCCCTAGCCTCCCACTTACCAACACCTCTGATTTCCTTAGGAAGATGTAATCATTTCTTTTACTACTACCTTTTCCAGATCATTAGATAGCACAGCTTATCTTTGTTTCTTTTTCATGTGAGGAAACCCTTTCAGAATTTCCATTAATTGCTTTGTAGCTGTTATAAAGGCATTGTATTCTTCATAGAAATCTCTTAATTCTTTACAGCCTATCTCTGGAAATGCACATGAATCATCAAGACCTGTATTTATGTTATAGCCTTCCTAGACAATTTTTTTCAGTGGATAAAAAATCTTTAACTCCTTATTAAAAATATGATTGATGTTGTCTCTCTAGTTATGAAGAATGAAGAAATGTAACTACTGCAATAGTTTAGAATTTTTAAGCTTCAGATTAAATCTACCAAGACTTTTAATTGAAAAAACATAAATATTCCTCAAAGTGTTTCTAATGAACCACCTGTCCCTAACTAGGAAAGACATCCTACATGTAACCTGCCTGGCAGCGAGGACAACAACTCAACTACAAGACACCAACAACAGAAAATGCTTTAGCAATTGGTAAGCGGAAAACAATGATGTAAAGAATATTCAAAGATACATTTCCAGGAAAGACATGTCTTGAAAAATAAGAGAAGATATGTTTGGCTTTAAACCACTGCCCACATCAGTGGCAGTTCTATAAGCACTGGGCTTGTAATAGAGCTTCTGAATCTAGAGCAACAGCAATTTTACAAAATACTTCATAGAAATGTCATCATGGATTCAACAATGAGGTGTGAATAATACTGAGACCTCATGTAAGCTCAGATATTACACTCAGCTGAGAGCTTTCATGCAGTTTAATTATCATGATGTTACCATTGTTTTTGACTCATGAGCTTACACAAGAAGCTCTTTTGGAGGGTGAAGCACAGAACCCTTCGCTGAGCTGCCCCTGCTGTGACTCAGGTGCAGAGCGCCATAGCTCTCTTGCTCACAAGCCCACCCATCCAGCTCTCAGAACTAACAGCTCCATGGCGGCTGACACTCAGAGTCCAAAGTTTGCATTGCATTTGCACAGGGAAGGTGGCAGAGATGGGGTGGAGAACTCTTCTAGGTTTCTTAGGCTTCCTGCTCCCATTCAGAGAGAGACCTTTTTACTCCCAAGCCATTATTTTCACTTACGTCTAAGTAACCTGAATAGCCATACATACTAATCTACATCAAGTAGATGTCTGCACCCTCCCACCTTTCTCTAAGATCTACAGTGTTATCTACCTGTTGGGTTTATCTCTTTCAGATTTCAGAGTGACAGTTCTGTCAGTCAGGGCTAGATGACAGGCTGCAGTCATTTAACATGAAACAATCATCATTTTTGTTACCAGTGGTGGACACCTGTGACAAACCCTTGCAGGGCAACTATTCAGAGGGTCTAGCAAACCCAGAATTCAGTGGTATATTTGGATAGGGTATGATTAATCTTGTTTATACAAAACAGCTCAGAAGTCTGAACCAGCTCTCTGCTCACATGCCAAATCCAAGATATTTTTAACAGAAGTGAGGCCTGGCTGGTGAGCAAACCAACTTTGCTTAAAATGCTATGTTATCCATGACAACTTGTTTCAGTAAGACACACCTCTTGTCAGAGGTCATAAGAAATCACTGTACCCAAAACACAAATAATGAAAGCATCTTGTACCAAATGAGAAAAAAAAAAAAAAAAGTAATTAAAAGAAAGGAAAACGCCCCATTTAGAGACACGCATTCTGAGAACATTCATTCTCGAAAGTGTGAAATTACTGACATGAATTTGAACACTGTGTGTTGAGGAAGAGCCTGAAATTAGTCTTGAGGGTAAGATAACAGCCTATCTGCAAACGGAGTTCATTTTGTTTAGTTTTCTTCATTAGAAGTTCCTGCAGTTTGTCACCTCCAGGGTGTCATGGTTCTGTTACTGAACAATACAATGATGTTTAAGAAACAGTATTTTGTTTCCTGTCCATATTTCAGCAAGGAGTATGAAAACATTGAGATGTATTATTTTCCCTACAGCCTTCTAACACCTATATATTTTGGCTTCACTTTTTAGTTCAGTGTTCAGGAATTTTGACACATGCAATAAAATCAAATGTGAAACCAAGTCAGACAGTATTTGTATCTCCTAAAAAACTACCCTGTTGTAAGTAGAAGGCATTCTTCTCTGGAACAGCTCCTATCGAAGATTATGCTTCACATCTTTACAACAGTCAGATTTTGATATCCCCTGTTCACCTCTCTGCAACATTTTATTTTGATTCCATGACAAGAAATAAAGGCCCACATTTAATTTCCGCTGGTTTCAAGGAAATAAAAAATATCCTAGATTTAAGACAATGTTGAAAGGCTTTTCAGAACAGAAGTCGACTGGAATAAAGGCTTATTTGACCTGTGCTGGCCTGAACTGAGCTATCTGTAGTATGAGAAATGCCGTAGCACAAAAAGGGAAATCTCTCAGAAGGGCTTCTTCTGTGACATACATGTGTCACGTGGTTTTTGCACTCTCCATTGCACCACCAATTTCTGTTTCTGGGTGTGTCACACAGAGCTGTCCTTATAAAAACATATGTTTTGCCTTGGGACCTAATAGTCACTTATATTCAAATTAACCACAAATTTAAACTAATTTGAGCGTAAAGCATAAAGTACAACAAGTACTTTGAATTACATGAGGAAGTAAGATTATAACAGCAAATAAAATCAGTAATATAAACATTTCCGCACTTGTAAAAGTAACATTGGCCTCAAAAGCCATCAGTTTTGTCGGCACCAACGTTGCAGGCATATGAAGATGGATGAGGCCCTCTGCCCGTATACAGCACCCTATGTGAACAGAACTCTGCAGGGGGGCACAAGATTTACCCAAGTAAATCTTCACCATAACCTGCACAGACGATTCTGGCATGCGGTTATAGGTAGGAGGAAAAATTTATACTACTGTCTGCGTGATTTGATAGTGATTAACTAGGCTGCCATATCTTATTAGGCGTTAATAAGCCAGTCTTTTCCCATTTTGCAATATCATTAATATAATCCTTTGGAGCTAGTGCTATATTGATTATTCATTATAACCCACCTACTAATTAGCTATTATTCTCTAATTACTTAGCTTTCAATTCTAACCTTCTAGCCATAGCTTTCAAAAGAGTACATTTACTCATCAGGCTCGACCAGATACGTTCATGTCACATGGTAGATGACTTCATTAAAGATCAGCTATTGTTTCGGTCAGGTAAAATTGTTCCCATAGAAAGCTCTGTCCATTCGCAGGCTTTTTTAAAAAACATGCTTATCATTACTAAGTATTTGAAAAAAATTAAACAGAAAACCTGAAATTGTCAGTTTGTTTTACAATTTCTTTTACGGTGAATCTAACAAGAATATGCATATTAATAGTTACTTTCTAATTTTTCTGAGATGCGTGTTAAAGGAATTAAGTACCAAGGAAAGCACTCTCTCTGTGTTCCCTTAATGACACCCGTGGTCTCAATCATATTACACAGATTCAAGCTGGTAGATTCCCTCAATATCCAGAGTGGTCTGCAGAGTCTGTTGGCACCACGTACTTATGCAGCTGTGCTCAGTGACAAGACGCAATCCTCACTGCCTCAGGATGTTTTTCAGAGGTAGCCTTTGGCCACAATGATGGTCTTGGCACTCGCTTTCAGCTTTCTGCAGGCACTGCTCCATCAGAGCTGAAAACATGGCTTAAAGTATTTGCAGATTTTTATTTTTTTTTTCAGTATCTTAAGCACAAATCTACTCATTAGGTGAAATCAACTTAACAAGAAAACACAAATATGGCTGGTAGCTTGTTGTTACCTTGCAATAATACTTCTCCACCCTATTATTATGGCTAGCACTCCCAAATGGATGGCATGACCTGTTATCCTAACCCAGATAGCTGGCTAAAGTACATTTTTTTCATGGAACAAGTATGTTCAATGGCATAAATTGGGATACATTTAAATAATTAGTTATGGAAATCACGTCTCAATATAAGTGCCCACTGAAAAATTGAAAAACAAGTGGGTCAGTATTTCTAAAAATGTCCAGCAGAAGCAAATATAAAGTCTTATGTTTGGGTGGGAATAGCTCCATTCAACAGTACAGGCTGGGGTACAACTGTGTAGGATGTAGCTTTGAAGAAAAGGATTGTGGGGGACATGGTAGACAACAAGTTGAGCATGAAGCAGCTTTGCATGAAGGAGCACATCTTTGCAGCAAAGAAGGTCATCTCCATCCTGGGTTGTGATCGTAAGAAAGTAGCCAGGAGACCCAGAGAAGTGATCCTTTCCCCTCTGTTTGGCACTTGTGAGACTGCATCTGGAGTACTGTGACCAGCTTTTGTCTGCTCCAGAGAAGAAAGACATTGAGATACTGAAATGAGTTCAGCAAAGGGCCACCAAGATGGTCAGGGGGCTGCAGCACATGACATAAGAGGTGAGGCTGAGGGAGCAGGGCCTGTTGAGCCTGGAGAAGTGAAGGCTCAGGGGACACCTTAATGCTGGCAGAGAAGACAGACAAGACAGAGCCCAGCTCTGCTCAAAAGTGAACAGCAATAGGACAAGAGGCAACAGACACAAGCTGGAACATGAGAAATTCTAATAGCTATAATATTTTATTTTTCTTTACCACAAAGATGGCCAAATACTGGAATTCATTACCAGGAGAGCCTGGGGAATTCCCATCACAGGGGTATTCAATACACAAATGGACAACTCCTGAGTAACCTGCTCTGGGACCTGCTTTGAACTGGGGGCTGGGTAGATGACCTCCAGAGTCTCTTCCAACTTAAACTATCCTGTGATAATGGGAATTTTATCACCTCCAATGCCCAGTTTCTCAAACTGCATGTTGTGGACCTCTCTTCTGGGGGAAGTGTAAATTAATCCCATTACAGATCCACCATGTAGTGTCAGTGTATGTGAAGAAGAAGTGGTCAAAAACAGGTTCTGTTTGTTTGAAAAGGCAGTGTTGATTTGAATTTGGGGGAAGGGTTGTAAATAACTAGATATTATGGATGAACTGCTCATAAAAAATAAATCCATATTCAGTGCTCATGAGTCAATTCCATTTAAATCAAGGTTAAGCTAATGGAAGAATAAACAGAATCAGATATTTAAGAATTTGCACATCAGGAGATCAAACAATCAGCTAAGGGAACTGATTTGGAAAGTTGGCGACATCATGGGGGGCTTGGCTGAAATATGTATGTGGCCTGGCATGCAAGTCAAGCGTGAATTGGCAAGACTTCTTTCCTACAGTATCTGTGTCAGGAAAAGAAAAGAGAAAAGAAAAAAAGAAGAGAAAAGAAGAGAAGAGAAGAGAAGAGAAGAGAAGAGAAGAGAAGAGAAGAGAAGAGAAGAGAAAAGAAAAGAAAAGAAAAGAAAAGAAAAGAAAAGAAAAGAAAAGAAAAGAAAAGAAAAGAAAAGAAAAGAAAAGAAAAGGACTTTCAAACTATAAGAAGAAAACAATATAATGAAGTGAGAAGAAAACAATATAATGAAATCTATATATTACTGATACTGTGAAGAATAGTCGTTTATTAGCTATATTCTCTAACTACACTTTATAGGTGTGCACATAGGAAAAGTAAAACAACAGTAGGATCAATGGATTTCAAATTGTCTCTTAAAAATGGTATATTGATTTTTTTCTCAGGCAGAACTCTTGCTTCACTGCACTGAAGACTGACTTCAGTTGCTTTTCAAGGTAGATTTCAACTAAGTAGTCTTTTAAATCTACGGGCTGCTCACTAATTATGTCTCCTGTTCTATAAAAACATATAATTGTCTATTGTTGTACTCAGTAGAAATAGTCAAGTATTTATTATGCACGTGCTTCCAAGTGTTTTCAGGATGGGAGTCCATGCCAAAGTCAATGAAATGTAGGGCTCCTAAGTGGTTGGGAAATTACACAGGATGAACAGGCAGAGGATGTTTCTCAAGTGAAGATGCAACTCTGGGTGTCTGACATGGTCAGAAGAATTGTTGTGATGTAGTTAACCTTGCGAACAAACAGAAGAATTGATGTAACATATAATTACAAAGAAAACATTGACACAATTAAACCTCTAACTTTAATGTCTATTTACACAATGTTCATTGACATCCTGAGGAGCATAGGTTTTTTATTTGTGAATTCCTTTATTCTGTAGTCTTTCTGTTGTGACCACATTCTTATTGTCAGCAATTGATTTCATACCTCCTGTTGCAAAACAAGTATTTTGTTTATGCTGCTATGCATCACAAGTTTCAAAATGGCGATTAATTTAGCTGAAAAATAGCAGTGACTACATGCTATATAGGCCCCAATTAAACTGCCTAAACATAGGCATCTAGTTTGAGACACCCCTGTACATCTGAAACACCCAAATGGCGAATACAGAATAGGTCCTGGAAGAAACCTGTGCTCTTCTGGAGTATTAACTGCATGGCAGATATCTAAATGTCTAAATTTAGATAAACAGTTACTCTCTACAAACACTTACTCACTACAAACCCTACTAAGACTGTTGGAGATATGCTAAATCTTTAGTTTGGACCTATCCTGAGTTTGGACCTATGTAACTTCCTCCAGGATGACTGCTTGGAGCCACCAGAACCCTTGTATGGAGTCTTAATGGGGAACTTGTCCTGATTCATTTTTAGAAGGAAAACTGAAGGGAAAAATTGAGGACTCTAAAATACATGATCTTGTGCTGTTACAGTGAATAGCAGGTTGTAGTTGTAACTGAAGGAGCTACTCACCAGGATGCACAGAACAATTACAAAGTGGCCAGGAGAACATGTCTGTCTCCACAATTATTATTTCCTAGATAATTAAATGCATGGAAACGGGCAGTGGCAGTCACTGTTTTGAATAAAGTGGTTCAATTCCTGAAGATTTTGTGTACATACCTAGAGTTAGAGGTTTAAAGGAAGCCATCTAAAGAAGTATTTCATTAACTAATTCAAGACATGATATTCAGTCTTGTGATTCAGCTTTGTTATTGCACT
Organism: Alectura lathami; assembly: GCA_013399715.1. Taxonomy (NCBI): domain Eukaryota; kingdom Metazoa; phylum Chordata; class Aves; order Galliformes; family Megapodiidae; genus Alectura; species Alectura lathami. The sequence continues at coordinate 141,566 of VXAV01002794.1, read as the reverse complement.
ATTGTTTGCACTTTGCTATTGCTACTGGCATTTAATTAGTAAAATTGTACAATATTGTTCTGATATATCAAATTAACAAATGCAAGATACATTCAGTTAGATTTATTACCTTCTCTAATATGTACAGGCCAAAGACAGCTCGTAAGAGAACAAGAAGACCAGCCATTTCCCCTAGCAAGAATGGATGAGGAAAAAAAAAAAGAAATTTCAAGACTGCACCTGCCAATGTGGACATGATCTGATCTTCATTGGGATCTAGGGGAAGCAGAAGGCAAATGGGAAGAAAGCAAGAAAAAAAATGAGGCTTTGGCACCCAGGAAGATAGGACTGAGAAAGAGGCTGAATCCAGTGATTGACCAAGAGGCTGGGTACCAGGCATTTCTGGATTCTGATCTTAAAATCATCACTGACTCACCGTGTGGCCACGAACAAACGACTCCACCTTTACATCTCAGTTTGTAATAGGCAGGTTGATATTTATCAACCAGTCTCATGGAATGTAGTAAAGGTTAATAAATAAATGGTGGAAAGCACTTTGAAGACAAAAGGCTGAACTCACAGTAATGGCTAGGAGGCAATAAACTTACTTGCTTACTTCTTTTCAGCAAATACAGCCTATACTTACAGAAAGCACTCAAAAATATGCCAAGATAAATTTCTGTTACTGCAGTCTACTCTCTCCCCTACCTATTTTCTCCTGTGATTACACTTGGTATTTAGCTAATGTTTGATTCAAGCAAATCATACGTGTACAACTTTAATTTATCAATTAAAGTTAATCACATGCCCAAGTGATTGTCAGATTAGAGTCCAAGACTGTAAGTGGTGCGTAAAGTGATGATCTTTTATCATGTATCTACAGTAAAATCTGACAAATACTTTTCCAAATACAAATAATAATAGCTGGTTAAGCTGTTGTCCTCATTTAGGCTGGGATAGAGTCAATTTTCTTCCTAGTAGCTGGTATGGTGCTGTGTTTTGGATCTAGGATGAGAATATTGATAACACAGTGATGTTTTAGTTGTTGTTGAGCAGTGCTTACGCTAAGCCCAGGACATTTCAGCTTCTCATGATGCCCTGCTAGCAAGGGCTGGGGTTGCACAAGGAGTGAGGGGACAGACCCAGGACATCTGGCTGGTGACCGCTCACTCTCCCCGGGTGGGATGGGCGTGAGAATTGGAACGATAAAAGTGTCAAAATTCGTGAGTTAAGGTAAAGCAAAAGCCATACACACAAGCAAGAAAAGCAAAGCAAGGAATTATTTTGGCAGGCCAGTTCCAGGAGAGCAGGGCTCACCATGCCTTACAGTTTACTAGGAAGACAAACGACATCACCCCAAACATTACCCCAGCTGTATTGTTCAGCATGACACCATGTGGTGTGGAATATCCCTTTGGCCATTTTTGGTCAACTGCCCTGGTTCTGGTTTTGTAAATTTTATAAGCTACAAAATAACTTACAATTTCTGGAAGGTAGGAGGCATAGAGATGTGCATTATTAGCCAACCATAAAGAACATGAGGTTTTTTAGCCCATTTTCAAACCTAGAGGAACACAATCAAGCACACTCATAGGTTTTGCAGGGAAAAAAAAAAAAAAAAAAAAAAAAAACAAAAAAAAAAAAAAAAAGACAGCAAGATACAATTGTTCAGCAAAACAAAATAACAGCGAGTTTAAAAAGCAACACAGGCTGTAGCTCTGAATACAGTTGAACACAATCACTAATTTTCAAGAACACCACGTATAACGTCACTCAAGAAGTTGTAAAAAGTGACATTAGAGCTACATATTTACATCTGAATATGGAAAAAAGAAAAACTGCTGTCTTGACAGCCTTAACTGTAAATCACATGGGACTGCTTGCTCTCTCCTTACTGATACCAAAATGAGATGGTACAGCACCTTGCTATCAGTAATGTGGATCCATCCTCTCTGGCTTTGTGACTAATGCAGGATGCACCTACGCTGCAGTATCTAAACCCAGCCTAGTTACGGCTGCACTGCGTTCAGCAGGAGCTACACAGTCTGTGTAGGAAATGGGGTGTGTGCTCAGATGGTTCATCCATGTCAACCTTTAAGCTGCACATCTGCTGCTACTCACACTTAACTAAAACTGAACATGCTATGAACTCCAGGAGGAACATATCAGTAATGTGTCACATTTTCCTTTATGCTTTGTCAGCAGTTTGATAGCTATAACATTGGTCAGAGTCTATTTTTCCTGTTTCTATTACAGGTCTTTTGCGCATTCCTAAACAAGGGCCTATTTTGTCTTAGTTTCTTGTGCTATGAAAAATGAAATATTTTCTTCAGTCTTTTAAAATTTGCAGATGAATAGTGTCCTGCACAGTAAATTCAGACTGCTGTCATATATAGTCATGTCTAGTTTTATATCCTCCAATTTCCTCATTTATAAAATGAGGATTACTATCTGTGTTACAATTAATGAGGCACTAAGCCGTTAAATTCAGAAATGTCAGTCAAGTACTCGGAAAACCTGAAAATGAAGGCAGCATTCAAAGAATATTATTATTACTTTCACCACATGCATATTGCACAAAGCGTAACTCTACAGAGAGGCCCAGGAGCAGGAAGCAGGGAACAGGGATGTTATTGTGCCCAGACTGATGTTAGAACAATGGCCATTATAAGCCGATGACACTCAATTAACTGAGTGGAACAACAGCTGAGGCTTAGCACCCAGTGCTCTATTAGTTGTGACATTACAAATCAGAGAGTTCATAGAAAGGAGGTCAGCTCTCAGGGTTACTTGTATTTGGCTATTTGATGAAAATTGTTTATGTAGGAAAAGTGTATAGTTCAGTTTACAGATCTACTGTGCTACAAGTGAGAAATTCAAAAGGCTTAAACTCAGCTGAGGTCCTTCGTCAGTGATACCAATCAAGTTCCTGTAGCAGGCTCCTGGAGCAGGATGCTGAAAATCCCAGTGGAAGATGTGCTATTAGCAGGATTCACAAGTCACCATTAGTTCTTTGGGAGGAAAAGTCAGTGCTGATATCTAAAACACATGTGCGCACTGTTCACAGTACTGGGTTCTCCTCGGGGCACCTTCCTTGAAGGTCTTCGGAGCCATCACTCTACCGCTTGTCTTCCTAATGTGCTTGCATTATGCTTTCTGATAATATGTCTTTTTCTGCACGAGAACTGTGGATCAAGTAGAGTGACTTGAGGAGTGACTGCAGCAGTACAGCAAAGAGTGTAGGTGCAGGAGCAAACAATGCATATTGATTGAATGGAGAGGACAAGAGGGAAAGTGGAAGTAGCTTAGTTAGAGTCTGAAACACAAGACCTGATTCATTTATTGAAGGTGTTAGGGAAAACATGAGGATTAAAGAATGGCTGGAGTAGGAGGATGAAAGTGGCTTGACTGGACAGGTCAAAAAGGCTATTCTAATCAGAAGCAGTTCAAAAAAAAACAAACATAAGAAGTGGGAAAACAGGTTAACTGATCACATACAGTACTATTATTAGCATGAAAGAGACAAGGAAATTAACCTCTGGAGTTGACCACATGGAAGGAAACAGAAAGACTTCCTGAAAATATAATGTGGTAAACACTGAACTTGTCCACTCCACTCCCCAGGATAACTTTGTGAAAGTTTGTGAACAGCCTTGGGGAGAACTGATCAGCACAACCTTTGTACTGGAGTGTGGGGCAGGTCAGTGGATATGAGAAATGGGCTTTGAGAAATTGACTGACAGGAACCTCATTTAAGAAGTGGGCTGAGAGGGTTTTGAGAAATGACCTGAGAGTTTTGAGAAATGGGTTGACAGGATTTCATGAAGTTCAACAAGTGCAAAGCCCTGCATCTGGGGAGGAACAACCCTGTGAGCCAGCAATGTGCCCTCACCGCTAAGAATGTTAATGATACGTTGGGCTACAGTAGGTGAAGCATTGCCTGCAGTTTGTGGGAGGTGATTCCTTCAGCACTGATGAGGCCACATTTGAAATACTGTGTCCATTTCTGTGCTCCTTAGTACAGGAGACATGGACGTGCTGGAGAAAGTCCAACGAAGGGCCACAAATATTATAGAGACTGGTGCACCTCTCCTATGAGAAAAGGCTGAGAGAGCCAGGACTGTTCAGCCTGGAGACGAGGATGCTCAGAGAGAACTCAGCAATATCCATGATTACCTAAAGGGAGAGTGCAAAAAGGATGACGCCGGGCTCTTTTCAGTGACAGGTCGAGAGGCAATGGGCACAAACTGAAACACAGGAGGTTCTACCTGAACATCAGACAATACAGCTGTTACTATGAGGGTGATTTAGTAGTGAGAAGCACAGGTTGCCCAGAGAGGTTGTAGAGTCTCTCTCCTTCAAGATCTTCAAAAGCTGCCTGAACATGGCCCTGGGCAATCTCTTCTGGGTGGCCCTGCTTTAGCAGCAGGGGTGGACAAGATGGCCCCCAGAGGTCCTTTGCAACTTCAGTTATTCTGTGATTCTGTTTTAGGTAGCACACCACAAACACAGGTCATCTAGCAGAGAAAGGAGATGGAAGCAGCCTGACTGGAAAGAAGGGCAGTTAAAGAAAGGAGGATGTTGCAGGTAAACATCAGGCCAGATTATGGCAGGTTTTATCAGCCTTGCGCTAGACACAATTAAGCTTTTCTTGAACTCACAGATTTGAATAACAGGATAATTCAGGTTCAAAGGGACCTCAGAATGTCTCTTGTTTATTCTCCTGCTCCAAGCAAGGTCAGCTAGGAGATCGGATTACTCAGAACTTTATCCAGATTGGTCTTGAAAACCTCCAAGATTCAAGACTACAAAAACCTCCCTGGAGAACCTGTTCCACTGCTCGACTGTCCTCATCTGCATCTTCTTTCATATCTCATCTGAGAAATGAATTAATATTCCTGTTCGTTCTCATTCCTATTGACAGCCTGAAATTGCTTTTATTCTGCTAACGAGGTGTAACTAGGTGAAATTATGTTTTGCAGAGTTCATATATTATAAGCAGTGGCCATGTGATGAGAATAAAATGGGAAGGAGATGGTGTTGCATTATAAACTTCAGAAAACCCACCCTTGTTCAGGAGATTGTAGAGCATTAGCAGGTGGCACTGCCATGCTATGAACAGCTTCACAGTTGGCATATCTGAATCCTATAGGATAAGAGGGGCTAGCTCAGGGTTTTTAGGAGCTCCAACCTTACTCCAGTAAAAGCTGAAAATATTCTCACTGTTATAAGAACAAGGATTTCAGTCCCTGGGGATGTTCTGTAGGGGAAAAAAAAAAAAAAAAAAAAAAAAAA
>VXAV01002794.1:121137-134941 GCA_013399715.1 Alectura lathami | reverse complement strand
GGGGGGGGGAAAAGAGCATGCTAATGTTAAAAATGTAAATGCAAAGATCTTAAGTTGAATCCAGTTATTTTAAATCAGTTATTCTAAATAGCACAGAAAAAATATCAAAACTGAGCTGATAACAAAAAGTTGGCATTGCCAACTGCCTGTCCTCCCATGCAAGAAGACAAATCAGACTACAGTGGCATTTGTGAAATTGTTTTACCTGTTACTGGACAACTAGCAGTACTTAGGTATAACACCTGTGCCATTTTGTTGTTGTTGCTGACTTCTTAAAAGGAAAATTTGATCCTGGAGCATAAGATCTATTGCATTCAGTCTAAACATCTGACCAACAGCCAGTGCTGTAGAAGCAGGTTTCAGAAGAGTCAGATGTGCAATGCACTGTTGCATTCACACACATCAATGCAGAGGGAGACTTTAGGGCTTGAAAACATTCCTCACTGACACCTGCTTATACTCTTAAGCATGAGATGTGGTTCCCCTTATTCAACTGTACACTATGACGAAAAAAAAGTTATTACTGCTCATAAAATTAGCCTCTACAAAAAGCAAGCAGTTTTAACTTAGAATTTCTGTGATGTTTCACCCATACACAACGTAAATATTTCCGGTTTCCAATAAATTACTTCTCTACTGTTCATAGGTCCTTTTTCTGTTATTTAATTAAATTTAAAAGAGGCAGCCATCCAGTTTTGCACGTCACATTCAGCCACTTTTCCAGTTCTAATGCAGTTGTAAATAAATTCTCCCACACATCAACCACATAGTACCAGTGAGGTGTTAGATCAGAACCATAATGTCAACACGGGTACCGGTTATCTTCCCAGTCATCTAGCAAGTATTTCCTCATTGTTGTTCTGTGTAGTGCCAGATATTTGGGCAGAATAGATGGCGCAACCTGCCATTAGAAGCTCTGCCGGGAAGGGGCTGAATCTACAAATCTCCTCCTCCTCTCACTCCCCAAAATCACTTCCCAATCTGCATACTGGTACAGAAAATCTTTACCACCAATATCCTCAGCTTTGTCCTCAGCGTATGAAATACACCTGCAAATCTGCAATAGCTAGAAAATGAATCATCCAGTAACTGAAGTTAAATCTTCACCTTTCCTCCTCAGCCCAGTGCAAAATGCAGCCGTGTGTTCTACCTTCAGTTTTGAAAATCTAAATGCAGCTTAACTAAGACTAAATATCTTATCAAGATAAACAGTAATAGATTCAGCATGTTATTGGAATGGAGGGGAGCTTAAAAGAAATCAGTAAACTGAAGTGATCCTAGATGCATATTTAGGTCTGATTCATTTTGTGTGATGTGGAAATTGCCCTCTTTCCTACTTAATTTCTAGTTATGTTGTAATGCACCTGAGTTTGGGATTTAATGACTTTCATATACTTGGAAAAAAAGTAAGAACAGCACCTATTAAGGTAGAAAACTACTCAAAATTTTCCTGTTCTCCTTAATTTTTAAAAGAGTTTTGTATCACCTAACTTCCTTCTTAAACTTCTAATTGATTGTTAATTAACTTCAACAATGTTGGTCAACTAAAAAAGCCAGGCTCTTCCTGTCAGTAACTTCTAGAGTCTTCATCATGGAAACAGATATTCATCACTTCAACACCTGTCAGTTCATTCTGAAATTTTATCTAGGTTAAGTCTGACCTTGTCACCTACACAGAACACTAATTATTCCAATGTATTCTGCTACCTATACAATATTTTCCTAACAGTTTATATTAGATATGCTATTTAAACGTCATGTATCAACAGAATCTGATCAAGCTCAAACTTAGTTCTGAAACTGGTATGGATTTCTATAGAAGAATTTGCTCAAACATGTAAGCACTTTTCCACTGATTCCTATGGATCTTACCAAAAATTCACAAGAATCTAGAACTACTTAAGTGGTAAAGTGGTTTATCATACAAATTCAGCACCTGTATTGCATAGTCATCTCCACCTGGGTTTCTGAAGAGTCTCCTTGGCATATAATTTTAATACACAGTTCTCAGCTCCCAAACTGTTCTCCCTAAGTTCCCTCAGTCTGTGCCAATGTTTGACATTATTCTTACTTCACGTTCACTCACAATTTCTTAAGCTTTTCTGTGTACACTTTTAATATTCTATCTTTCTCTGCTTCACTCTTTCCTAGGAATGACATTAACCTGGAAATGATTTTTTAGGGTTTAACTGTAGACTCCTTATTTGGTGCCATACAGATGCATGTATCACATGAGATGTATGTATATGTGTATGATACACATGTGTGCATGATAGAATTCTGCAATATAAAGAAATGTTATTTCCCAAATTACCAGAGTACAGAGAGTGATTATCTAACACAGTACGATTACGTGCATATACACAAACTTGTGTCCCTGCTCATACACACACAAACTCAAAGTTCCATGTAAGCTAATGAGAATCCTCCAAAGGCAATGCTTTCAGGATTCTGTTCTCTGTATTCCCTATAGAAAGAATGCATTCATCCAAACAGTTCTTTACCAGCTAAATCCTGCTCATACAACTTAGTAATCAATACAGCTAGTCATTTAATCAAGGAAGATGCAGATCGTATGTCCAACTTCCTATGCAAAAGTCAGTTTATCAGATAATGACTTTCATTACAGATAAAAAATGCCAATTGTCATTGCAAACTCAAAATCATAGAATCATAGAATCATAGAATCATAGAATCATAGAATGGTTTGGGTTGAAAGGGACCTAAAAGACCATCTAGTTCCAACCCCATTGCCATGGGCAGAGACACCTCCCACTAGACCAGGTTGCTCAGAGCCCCATCCAGCCTGGCCTTGAACACTTCCTGGGAGAGGGCATCCACAGACTCTCTGGGCAGTCTGTGCCAGTGTCTCACCACCCTCACAGTGAAGACTTTCTAAGATCTAGACTAAATCTCCCCTCTTCCAGTTTGTGGCCATTACCCCTGTCGCTACATGCCCTTTTAGTCCCTCCCAGCTCTCCTGCAGGCCCCCTTCAGGTACTGGAAAGCCAATCTCAGGTCCCCCTGGAGCCTTCTCTTCTCCAGGCTGAACAACAACCAGCTCTCTCAGCCTGCCTTCACAGGGGAGGTGCTCCAGCCCTTGGAACATCTTTGTGGTACTTCTATAGACCCCCTCCAACAGCTCGATGTCCTTCTTGTGTTGGGGGCCCCAGAACTGGACGCAGCACTCCAGGTGGGGTCTCACAAGAGCAGAGGGGCAGAATCCCCTCCCTCGCCCTGCTGGTCACGCTTCTCTTGATGCAGCCCAGGATGCGGTTGGCCTTCTGAGCTGCAAGTGCACATTGTCAGCTCATGTTGAGGTTTTCATCAGCCTACACCCCCAAATCCTTCTCTTCAGAGCTGCTCTTAAGCCATTCTCCACCCAACCTGTACTGGGCAGAGAAAAATGAATTCCTTTTCCCATTATTATTCAGAACAATAAATGCTTTTTATTTCTCAATATAATCTATAAACAAGATCTTCCAATTTTTCAATATGATCTTGAGCTTTTAATAGCAAAAATTCCTTTGCCAAATGAAACCCACACAATAGGTTTCTTATGAATGTAACAGATGTTTTTCTAGTTTTAATTCAATTATTTGAAACCATGTGTACATCCTCCTCCAACACTTCTGCAAAGGTCATGAAAACATCTGTGATTTCAATTTTTGATTAGAGTCTAAAAATTATCTCTGGTAGAAGTCTTTTTATGAAAACAATGAAGATGAAAGCATGGACTTCAGAGATTCTTGATGTTTATTTGCAAAGCTTGAAAGCCTAAGTAAATACCTAGCAGGACTGAAAAACTGCCTTAAGCATGTCTCCTCATGCAGCAGTCACAGCTCCTGAAAAGACATCTTTCACTCTCCAAGGTGTTAGCTCTTTTATTACAAAAATAAAAGTAGAGAACTAATGGAGAAAACATATTATGTGTAAGAGTCTCTTCAAGCGCGTGACTGAAAATAAGCCTGGCAAAGTCTCCTGGCAACACTGCGTAATGCTAGGGCAAACAAGTGTAAGTGACATGCACAGTAACTGAATATGGGAGCCTTCATTTCTCATCCTGAAATATTTTGAAAGGTTCCATGTACTGGTAAGGAGCTGTTGCGTGCATTTCCGTTAGCAGACATCCCATGCACGAGTATATTTAGTGGACTTGTTTAATAAAGGATTAAAAGTCAATTAAATACTTCAGATAAAAACTAAGAAAACTACCAAAAAAAAAAAAAAAAAAGAGAGAGAGAGTAATGACATCATCTTAGTCTGGTTTTTAAGAGGATTGTGAAATCCTTCTAGTTAATATCATTTTTAATCATTAATATCTTCATGTAATTTCTGCCGTAGCTGTTGAACTAATAGAGCAAATCTGATAGTTGCAAAGCCTGGCTGCTCTCCTTTGTTTATTTTAAAGAGATGCCTCTTCAGAAGGTATTTGTCAAACCAGTCTGCTCTGCCCTTCAGTGGTGTTGAATACAGTGAGACTTCTTGAACAGTTGAGACAAACAGTCTTGAAATGTTGAGACAAACATATCTAAATTCTGCTTACCCCTATGCCAGGCATAGGCTATGACACTGCTGTTCAGGGTGCAGGTTTTTTTCTACTGGGACAAGTGCTGCAGGGATCCTTGAAGTCCAACAGTCTCTGTAAGCTTCAGGTGGAGAGCTTTATCTTTTGAGATGTCAGCATCTTAACCATACTCTCCTATCTGCCTAAGGATTGCTTTAAATTTTGAATTGTCTTTTGAATTTTGAACAGCATCAGTAAGAGGATTTTGACTGCATTTGCAGCCTATAAAACATGAAAACTAAACAATTCCTCAAGAAGTAGCACAATCTTGTGTATTTGACATAGGAATAAACCAAGGACTAAATTATAATCCTGGCTTTGACACGAACAGTTGGAATAGGGCAAACCAATTTACCACAGTCCCCTATTTAGCCTAGGTAGTATGGTCTCCAGCAGCCATTTTGGGGATTAATTACTCATCATTTACTACTTTCTGCATACTATAAGCACACATTATTACATACACTACTAGCATCTGTAAGACGTATCTTCAGTAGAACTTCTGCAGATTATTACTGCAAAAATGGCTTTCTTTTCCTTTGTACCACGCACTTGAGCTAGAAAACAGTATTTCTTCTCAAAAAGTCTAAAAAATCAAAAGCAAAGAATCTTTCCTTAAAAGTTCTTTGAGTTCTTAGCTGTCTATCTGTAACAACTGACAAGTTCCCAAGAGAGTTTTCATATACACTGAACTTTCTTTCTGTTCTCTGAGAAAGCACACATCTGACTCCTCCTCTATCAGCACAGTAGAAAACAAATCCATCCTGTCTCATTAAAGAAGGCAGTTATGCTTCCAAAAACCAAAGAACTTCCACCACATAAATCACCTTTTCAGTATGATCAGCACTTGAAACAAATTGTTTTTTCTTGTTTATACCTCTTTGCATATTCTTTTCTGGGCTTCAGTTGCTGAATACAGCCAGAGGCAGCCTACAGACCTAGATGGACCTTTGATCTGACTCCATGCAGCCACTTGTGACTTATCTCAGGTTCTAACAATTTTTTCCAGAGTACTACTGTGTATCAGTAGTAGCACAATTTTCATTGCACCAATTTAGTGCTGCAATTCAGACACAAAAAAGCTGAAATAGTTTTATGACTGAGATAATATTAGTGACTACTTTTGATGCATTATAAACAGAAGCCATATCCATATAACATAAACATAGTCCATACTAGAAAACTCTACCACATTTCTCAAATACCAACCCAGAGTTTCTGTATCAAGGACTGAAATTCACCTTGATAATTGTTTTTCAACATTTACTGGGAGAATGGAAACCATCTGCGAAGGCTCGGATGATACAGAGTGAAAAACATATGCCAGTTTTCTCTTTTGAGAGGAGTTCCATCCTTTAGGATGAAATAATTCTAGGAATTTCTGTTCTTCTATTACAATTTACTGTCATGCCTTTTCTTTGTTCTGGTCCAGAGAGAATCAAATGTTGCTCATACTGCTTGTAATCATACCAAGAAAGGGCAGCTCCATCATTTAGTTTCAAATGCTACTACTGCTAGGTCAATCTGAATTTCCCCCCTTTGTGCCCTTGTAATCTGAAAGGGATCTTACTGTCATCTTCAGCCTATAAGGACTGTGAGCAGAATTTGACAAAGGTTGTTTACTCTAAATTCACTAGTCTGGTTGCTGACTTCCACTGCTAACTAGGTTCACTACTCATGTGTCAAGTTACACCGATACTCTCATATTCTTCTCATTCTCAAAGGTTTTAACAGTCTGAACTCACAATGTGTGTTGGCTGAGATTATAATTTACAGACATCTAATACCAGGTTTCAGTTTGTTCTCTGGACACAGCCTTGCTGTCTTGATTTTAGAAGTGCTAAACACCAGTAACTTTCATTAAAGAAATGTTTGAATATCTATAAAAGTCATCTGTTACTCTAATGTTCAATGTTGTAAAATTGAGTGATTTATCTAAGTTACCTCTATCACGTATGCTAATGTATTTTACTGTCAGGAAGACCTTTTTAAAAGTTTTCTGTTACCTCAACTACTGTTAAGACTCTGAGCCATTGCCACTGTTTTGCTAAATATCCTCCAGTTAAAATATGTCAGGAATTACATAACAATGCCTCCCTCCCTTGTGGTTATTTTTGCTCCAAGTGATGAACTGGAATATTCAAAAATCAATACTGCAAATGCTACATTTCACATAACTGTATCAGCTACAGATAATACTAACTACAAACTTTTGCAGTGTACAAACATTTACATTGCTGGCCTCTCAGCGCCTATGGTTCTGTTTTGGAAAAGGAGTAAGCCTTCTGAGTGCTCTTATACTTCCTAAAATATGAGGTTCTTAGATCTCACAGCAGCTTTGATACTTCCATATGCCCATAATTCTAACAGCTCTAACAATTCCCGAAGTTGTGATAAAAGCAGGAAAGAATATATGATCAGTGATGGTGTTTCGCAGGAGGGTAGTTGGGGAGAACAGTTAAATCTCAGTGACACTTTGACTGTAAATAAGATGACAATCACAGTAATTCATAGGACAGAGTAGCAACTTGTGACTAGTGAATTTTTCCTTTCCTCAGGTTTTATGCGAACAGAACAAATGGAAGATGCTTTTGTCCTGTGACATTCTAAAATAAATGTCTCATGAGATCTGTTCTGTAAGCTCTTTAGTCAGAGCTCACCTCACTGTGGAACTCTTAGTCTGCTGCCCCACAAGAACTTCAAGAACTTGCTTTCCAGCTATTGGGATGAACAGCCTAGGCTGCTGAACATTACTTGCTGTCCATGATGTTTTAAAACAGTTAACAAAAACTGCCATAAAAGTAAAATAGATATAAATTTATCATTCAGTGCAGTGAACTTTTTGTAGTAAGTAGTTTTCTGCCAATTATTTCATAAAATATTCCAATTTTAAACATGGAAACGTTAACTTCAACATGGAAGCTGTAATGCTCACACATTGACTATGTCAGGACCTCAGAGCTCTCTAACTCTTACTCTGCTAACTCACACAGCATTTTCTTACATTTCATCTCTGTATTTACCTATCTCATTTTGGTATTTTAAGTTGGATAGAACCCTAGGGCATTTGGAGCACTTAGTACCACATACATCATAAAACAATGGTGAACAAGTACAACCTTCAAGACTGAAAGCTCTAACAGGATTTCAGTTATTTGTGTCCCAAGTTGGCCTAATGTGTGTGGGCTGATTTGTACCAAAGCTTCAAGTGGGAGGAAAAAACATGTGAAAGGAGTAAGGCCAATGGGTAAATGGGAAGCCTTCTGCATAGCATAACACACACAGGATGAAGAACAAAAACAAGTGAGGTCCAACAAACTCTGACAACATGTCCTCTGGCACATTAGAATTTGAAAATCTAAGTGTTTCCTTTCAAATCAGTCTCTCCTCTAACCCTGGAAAAACTAAATTTTCTGTCCTTGGTGTCCAAGTGGCCCTATTTGCTCACTAGCAAGCACTAAATACAAATGTTTGCAACAAAGCGAGCAAAGGGACAAAAACCACTCATGAGCATCACATTTAATAAACCAGTCTAGGTAGGATGCTAATCCAGCTGCGTGCCTTATAGCAGCCTTACCATCACTCTTGCCTCAGAAAGCTTTGCAAAGCCACTAGGCATTTGCCCCTCTCTCCAGCCTTCTCAGGCATGTTTTGGTATGCCCAAGTTCACATTTAGGCAGGGTCAGTTTATGTCTGAGGGAACATGCCTTATGGGACTGTAACCAACTGAAATAGGTTACATTCCAAAATGATGAAGGCCCTGATTCTAGGAGACACATGTTAGAATAACACATGCAGGCTGGTGCTTCTGTATCTTCAGCCCATACTGCTTGGGTCTGCCTAATCCTTCAAACCAATCTAATCTCTGTGTTTTATCTTCAAGAAAATATCAGTTGTACATAATATTTTAAATGGAGTACTTACTGACAGGAAGGCACTCCCAACAGGAAGTAGAAACAAGCACATAATTATCCCTCTAATCTTCTCCAGGCTTCCTAGCTCAACTTGCGAAAGCACAGCCTACTGGTCAGGCTGCCTCTTCACTCGGTGTGTCTTTGGTGCAGTTCTCTTTTCCTTTGATTATTAGATAGAAATATTAGGAGTAATCTGATTTTGCATCCAGATGCCCCAATCCAGGGTAACACGAACGAGGCACAGCTCCACCTGGTGTCCACAAACAGTTCTAAGCAGCTCATACCCCTGCTACTTAACTGCATCAGAGGTAGGGCTCCCAGCTTCCAGTCACCAGGCATCCAGCTTCGTACTGCAAACATAATGAATGTCGTTATAAGACAGAGCACTTGATTATTTAAGATGCCTAAATATTCACTGCTCAAAAGGTGTATCTGGAAATCTGATCTCGTATTCAAACTAAGCAGTTACAAACATTAACCTGTGTGTATTGGTTATTCAGCGTGTGGGGGACCGCCATGTCAGTTTATTAAATCTGTACAACAACCTTGACAAACAAATGTTTTTGTTCTACTTTTATGAGTGCAACTGCAACTCACATTAACTTCTCAACAGTGCACAACAACATGTTCTGCACTAAGGAAGGAGAGATTATGAGAATTAAAAGTCAGGCTGCGTTCTCAGCTACAGCAACGTAAGATCTGGAGAAAGGCCCCTGTATTCATTAGTTACCTCAATTTTACACTAGAGAACACAAAGCCAACACAGAAAAGCCTATTTTTAAACCTTTTTAAATTTAAATCGTCAGATGAAACTCTATGCTGGGAATATCTTTACAAACAAGTTGCTTGGTCCAGCACAGAAGATTTAAGCAATGCAATCAGAATATAAAAACTATTGATAGACTGTTGCTATGCACCTTGTTAGCTATTTTCACAATAACCTGAAAACATTTCATGTGAAAGTGATGAAATTCTGCTTTTAATTAGAAAATTAAGAATCGTATGCATCTGACCTACACAGAAGTTTTGTACAAAGGAATTCTGTGCTTGCTTTAAAAGTGCATCAAAAATAAAATTAAAAAAAAAAAAAAAAACCAACCTGACTGTACTACAAGCTCCCAAAATGCTCAGAGTTCCTGTATTGTTTGCAGTAATAGGACATTTAAAGCAGAATGATTGGGGGGTTTGCAAGGTTTCTTGTGCAATTGATAATCCAGATACTTAGCCTAAGGAAACGAACCACAACTTTGCATAGATTCCAGTACAAAAATCCAGATTCCTTGTTGTGTAAACTAACCTAACTCCCTTCATATCCCAATGTCCCAATCAAATTAGTAGAAGGACTATTATAAAGAAAAACTGATTAATTTCAGCAATTTGAATGTTCTTGGTATGAGTTAATAAGTTATTAAAATACAAGTTGAACAGAAAGGTTAATGTAGAGATCTTTGTTATACCTCTGAATTTACTCACGTGGATTCTGAAGTTGCAACATCTGAATACAAAATAACCCAGGATCAGAATGGAAAATTTTCCAAACAAGACAAACATAAATTCAAATACCCTCTGACCATGCTTCTCCCCCTTCTAACTTATATCCCAGGCTCCATTCTTGCTTTGACCAGCTCTGGATTTGCTGAGCAGCCAGAACAATTTCAGTTTGCTCTCTTGTGGCCAACATTAGAGCTACAGCTGTCCTGGTATTGTTCTGTTCCAATTATTTTCAAGAATCATAAAGGCAAATTAGATTTAACTTCTGGTAGTTACCAGTGTCTGGAAGATAGTAAAGAAACAGATTTATTCTGTCTAACTCAGCTATGCAGAAAATCAAAATCCCTTCTAATTGCCCTGCCTGTTCAGTTCTTGTGACCTGTGCGGACTACAACCCCTACTCTTTCACTTGTTAAGGAACATGCTGCGTAGGAAGTGTAATCTGCTGGGTAGAAAGAAAGCTGAGGGAAAATACACATGAAGGCTACCCTGGCTGCTGCCTATCTGGCAACAGACTGAATCCATTCCTAGGCTCCAGCCAGTACTCATCTCTTTGAGCAAGAGGAAAGCATTAGTGCAACTCTCATATTTGGTTGTTTCTCAAGGCTGCTGTTGGGGTAAAATGATCACCTACAACTCCATTCTCCAAATTTTCCAGACTCTTGGGGGACTTCAAGCAGCTCACTGCTTACTCCCCAGCTTCACCTGAGTACTTCCCCTTCTTTTACATTTGTCTGTTCCCTCTCAGAATGGAACGACCCTTGAAAATTAACTTAGCTAAAATAGTTTCATGATAGAAATAGTTCAGAGCACAGAGCTAGCACAAGAGATGTATCCCTAAATTACATTGCCCACTGAGTCACCACCCTCATCTCAGCTGACAACCTCATCTTTGAGCCAGCAAGGCAGCACTCCCCCCAGCACCTCTAATGGAGACCAGCGCAAGCACACAGCAAATAGCAAGAGCTGTTTTTAAGTTTTAAACCCTGCAGCAGCAGTAAGGTTGATTTAAGATCTCACAGACCTGCATGAGGATAAGAAAGGTGCAGACATTTTCTTTCTCTGAGTTTTCAATGCAGCTACTGTTATGGTGGTTATGGATGTGGGTAAGTACAGGAGTAATCATGTAGTAGGAATCCACTCATTTTCAAAAGCACGTTTATCAAAAGCACGTTCCATGAGTATGCCTCCAGAGTTTATGGTAAGGCCAGAGGTTGAAAGCATTCCACATTCACCATCACACCTTGAGACCATTATCATCACTCTTATGAACCAAGCAATGAAACAGTCTCAGACATATGGTGATGAATTTTTGATTAATAAACATTAACTGTGCTTATTACTGAACATGAAAGGGATCGTCATTACAGAAACTATACTTTGACTACTGGGTTACTTAATCATCAACCTTTGTAACACAACAGCAAATAAAATACTCAGATGGCAGGTGGCTGGGAGGTGCTCCTATTAAATGAATTATTCCACAGAACAAGAGTGACAAACTACCAAGCACATCACACAATAACATCAAAACTTTTGTACGTGACCCAGGTGTGGGTATTTCTGCTAGAATGTGAAGGACAAGCCCCTGACCCCTTCCAGCCCTCAGGCAGCAGTTCCTCAGCATCTTCAGTTAACCTGCTTTTGGGCTGCCAGAATCACATGAGCACTTTGCTTCCTGAACTCTCCCCACACAACCCCACAAGCAGCCCCATGATGCAAGGGTGGAGGCAGGAGTGCGTGGCTCAGAGTGGAGGAAGGAACAGGGATGACCTTTTACGAAGCTGTATCCTCAGTTTCTCTTTCTGATGAAGGCAAATACAGTAATGCTAAGTGTAATGCTATAGCCAAATTGTCCTAATAACTCTGCTAAGGAGCCAGAATCCTCATCCCTCTACCACTGCCAAAAAATCCGAACAACTTCAATTAAACTCATGACACCATCAAAACAAACTGCAATCTTGCTCACAAGCTGTTAGTATTACATGCGACACAAATCATAAAAGCAGCAAAAGTCAACACTCCTACTTTACTTATTATGGTAACAAATGTTTCAGATAATTCCTCAAGATTTGTACAGTGTTTGCAGTGCAGTCAATAGCAAAAGGAATTGTGGGATTTTATGAAATTTCTATACAAACTGAGCTATAAGTAGCAGTCTGAGTTTGGAAAGGCTCTTGAGCCTTTGGAATGAGGGGAATGAGGTACAATATTTAAAAAGAGGGAAAGGGATAAAAATGAAACAAAGAAAAACACTATAATGTTCTTACTTCAATCTCCTTAATGAAGTCTACTCAAACTCCTCACTCATATCCAGTAATGTTCATTAATAAACATATGCTCTGTTTTCCATGAAAATCAGCAGATTTCGGATTTCCTGAGATACTCAGTTCATTCACCAATTAATTCAGGGATCAGGACATAAAACTTCTTTCATAATTAAATGAAACTCTATCTTAGATTTTAATATCTTAGAAGAAATAAGTGTTATGTTCTGTGTTGGTGCTATTGGAAGACATTTTCAGATCCTTCATGACATAGCAACTTGGCTCCTTTTTCCATTTCTCAGCCTAAATTTATTTGTGATATTGAATCATGACAATAATATTTGGCTTGTGCTATCATCACCCAGTGGCAGCAGGCCACACTCTCTTCTTCCTTAATGTCTTTGCAAACAGGAAGACATTGTATCACTGCAATGTATCCATACTAGAATGAAAAAGAGAGGACTGAGACCAAGGTAACCAAGAGCAAATTACATAATCTTACAATCTTTAGATATGAAATAAATCATATCTACTCTGGAATACCCTTAGGCAAGTTGATGGGCTCACAAGGGAAAGTACCCGTCTCTCTTTTCTTTCTATCCTGTCAATGTCTACAATTGCTTTTCCTGCAGTAGAGGCCTTTTGCCATCATGAGTGAGAGGTGTGTCTTCAGACAGTTCAAATGTTAAATTTAAAAGAAAAATATTTACTCAGTCCAGATGGAACTAACTTATTTCAGAGATACCTTAGGAAAATTATCACCATTTAAAAAATCATCTGCTTTTCACATGACATAACAATTTCCTAGAAGCAAGAAATTGAGATATTTATTTCCTGAAGAGTTTTTCTTAAATTTTTTTCCTCTTCAGTTTTTTTTCGTACAAAAAGTTGTTACTGCCAGATTGCTAAAAGATGCTGAACTACTTGCAACTCAGCCTATTACAACATTTCAAGTAAATGTCGTTATGATGCAAGTCTCACTTTTGCTTCTCACATGTAATTAAAGAGACAAGAACAGATCACTGACAGCACACACTTCTTTGGAAAGAATAGCATCAGTGCCACAAAGTTACAGAAACTGCGGATAAATTAATCATGTCCTGCACTGATTACACCATCTCTCATAAATAACAAATCAGATCACTGATAGAATGATGCTCATTCAGAAATATCCACACTTTCATCTGTTCTCCTAGTAGTAAAGTAACACGTTAGAACATTAGAAACTAAAGCCAAGCTAAATTCTTTCTGTCTCTTAGGTGCTATGTTAATGATTCTGTGGCTGGGGCTTAATTATCAGGTTTGATGTTTGAATCAAGACTGGGATTCATCACTCACTGCTCACATTCCCTGCACCGTTTTAATGGAATCACCATAGAGCAAAACCTACTTTGGTAACCAAGCAAAAACATGGCAGATAGTATGTGGTGGCCACATTGTCTGACATTTTCTCACATGAATATTTTGATGGAAACACATCCAGTTGCTGGAGGCATTCATGCTTTACAGATGCCATATCAGAAAAAGGCCCTAAGTTTATATTTATCACTTTTTTTTTTTTTTTT